>RJWJ010000001.1:600000-1018909 GCA_004363605.1 Indri indri | reverse complement strand
TGGGAGGGGGAGGGGGTGGGGGAGGAGGGGACGGGTATATGCATACACAAAGAGTGCAATGCGCACCATCTGAGAGATGGACATGCTTGAAACTCAGACTCGGAGGGGAGGGGGGGCAAGGGCAACATACGTAACCTAAACATCTGTACCCCCATAATATGCTGAAATAAAAAAAAAAAAAGAAGAAAGGATCGTTTTAATAAAGCACCATGGCCCCAGGGAAAAAAATTTTTTGTCTAGTGTGGCAGTGAATGGGTTAAAAAAATCTGTTGAGCTACTACTGTAGCTTTTGTTTAACAAGTTCAAACTGTATCCAACTAAGGAATACACCTGGCTACTTACCACTCGTAATTGGTGACTAGGATTGAGTAGTGCTATTACCATTTGACTGGAAAATCACACTTTTCAGGAAATATTATAATATGTAAATTTAAAATAATTTGTTTCATTTTTAATTTGTACCTTAAAGAACTGAAAGGCAGTTTCTTCCGTCCTTCCTTTCTTTCACAATTGTGGGTACTTTGTTCAGGTGCCTGAATGGATTGGTTAACTTCTTTGTGCTTCAGTTTCCTTACCTGTAATCGAGGAAATTGAGCTCCATAGTGTTCTTAAAGCAATAAGAGATTTATTTACACAAAAGTATAATAGAAAGTAGAAGAAAAGTAGAAGATTTAGAAACTATAAATGTGCACAAAGAAAAAAATCACACAATATTCCACTCGCCATAGACCATCTTTCTTCCTTTATGTATGTACCTACCCCATACACATTTCATTTTTACAGAAGTAAATTATAAACTACATATTCCTTTATAATCTCATTTCTCCCCACTTAATATCATATTGTGAATATATTTACATGTTATTAAATATAATTCGACAGGATTTTTTTTTTTTAAATGGCATGGTATCTAATGGTTTGGATATGCTACAATTTATTTAAATAATTTGCTATTATCGAACAATAGTTTCTAATATTACACTCTTAAAAAATGCTGTAATGATCATTCTTGTAGTTAAATCTTTTTGCACATGTGTGATTTGGGATAAATTCCCAGAAGTGGAGTCGCAAGGTCAGGGGGTTTTTGTTATATAGTGCCAAAACACTCTTCACAAATTTCATGCCAACTTTCACTTCATCGGCAGTGTGTGATAGTGTTTATTTCTCCCCCACTCTCACCAGCACTGCATAATAGTGTTTCAAATGACACGTTTTTGGAATTTCTATTTAAGGTGGTTTTGAAGCAAATGCGTTTATTTCTTTGCCTACCCAAGACCCCAACCAAATAATAGAAAATGGAAAAAGGTGGAGGGGAGTCTGTAATAACCAAGTGAGTAGAAAGAGGCCATCATCAGACTATTTCAGTCCATTTCTGGGAGATGAAAGTAGAGGACATGGTGGCAACTAATGAAGCAGAATAGAAGCACTCAGGAGCCACAGCCCAGAACACGTGCAGAGGGCACAGGAACCTGGCATAGAGCCAGCTTCTCTGCAGAGCCCTAATAGGCTCCAGGCTTGGAGACTACACTTACCCCAGACGGTAGGAGTGAGATGTGCAGCTGAAAACAAGAGATGATTGGAAGGTCTATATGTGGAACCATATACTTCCCACTCTCACTGCAGAAGGACCTAGAGGCAGACTGTGACTCTCTCCCAGGTAAAAAACTGGAAGTTCTTTGAAAAGAAAATGGTATACTGGTTTGGGGAGAACTAGCAAAGCAGCATGGGTGTTAGCTCTCCAGTAGAAACTATTTCTCATTCAGGGGTCTCCTGCTCTAATGGCCAGCTCCCACCACCCACCATCTAACCCTATGGAAAGTGGGGCTGGTATCCTTAGAAATATGTTGCATTTATAAACCAGAAATAGAAAAGAGAACCATGAGAAAATAGGAAGGCACTCTGGAAACTCAACATATTGTCAGAAGAAAAAGTTCAGAGGAAGGGTTATAAGATAAAGTCAAGGAAATGTCCCAGATGATGAAATAAAAAGATAAAAGAAATGGAAATACATATAACACATGGTAAGAGACATAAGGATCAATCCTACTGGTCCAACATCTGAATAATAGGAGTTTCAGAAAGAAAAGAAAGAAAGTGGAGAAGAGGCCAATAACGAAGCACAAATAGAAGAGTACCTCCCACAAATTCAGTTTCATTGAACACAACGAATCCAAAAAGGCACCCTGACACACACATATCATTGTGCAATTGCAGAACACTGGAGATCAAAAAGATTCTAAAACTTTCGGAGAGTAAAAACAAAGTCTTCTACTAAACAACGATAATCAGGCTGACCTCAGAGTCCATCAGCAATATTGATGTTAGAAGAAAGTTCTGATAGATTATGATTTTTTTAAACCTAGAATTCTATGTCCAGCCAAACTATCAATTATGTGTGAGGACAGGCAGGCAAGAGCCTAGAAAGCTGGCTTTCTCCTTACTCTTAATCAATATTTCAGTCAGAACGTACTTTACTGGCAAAAACAAGGGAACAGCCCCAAACAAGGAAGAAAATGGATTCCAACGACAGTGGCTGTACCTAGCAGATCAGTGAAGAGATGTGCATCATGACAGTTGTGCAGCAGACCAGAGACCATCAGCCTAGATCGGGGGAAGAGGCCAGAGGGGGCTTGAGATGGGCATACCCTGAGAGAAAAGGACTGCAGGAAGACCCTAAGATCTGAGTAGGACAATTGATAGAATTAGAAAAGAAGAATCCATTTGAATTTGATGTTAGGTATATTCTCCACTGAGCGGCAGGTGGGTTGTCATATTGGGCCCATGGAAAAGAAAGTATATGCAGTATCATTTACAAAATCATAATAAGTAAGTACTATTAGTTAGTTGTCAGATTTTAGAACCCATATGTACACAAAACCTGGAACTTAGGCCGGGCATGGTGGCTCACACCTGTAATCCTACCACTCTGGGAGGCCGAGGTGGGTGGATCGTTTGAGCTCAGGAGTTCGAGACCAGCCTGAGCAAGAGCGAGACCCCGTCTCTACTAAAAATAGAAAGAAATTTGCTGGACAACTAAAAATACATAGAAAAAATTAGCCGGGCATGGTGGTGCATGCCTGTAGTCCCAGCAACTTGGGAGGCTGAGGGAGAAGGATCACTTGAGCCCAGGAGTTTGAGGTTGCTGTGAGCTAGGCTGATGCCATGGGCTATAGCCCGGGCAAAAAGAGTGAGACTCTGTCTCAAAAAAAAAAAAAAAAAAAAAAAAACCTGGAACTTAACTATGGGTAGAGAGTAGAATGTCAGTGTTGTCAAGCTTGATAGTCTAGTTAGTAAAGTGACAAAAGATGGAGGCGGAGGAGTCAGGGGATGGGGAATGCTGGAAACACCAATGTCCTCTGGTTACGATGTAGAGGGTCAGGGGATATATTGTCATTTTAGATTTTTTTTTTTTGTAGCTGTAGAGAACAGAGGAGGAACTGAGACTTTGTGACGTATAATTATTTTGTGGAGGGGGAAAGAGGAGGGAGGTGGTAATCGAACTAAACCCTCGTGTATCACAGTGGCAAGGCAAGAGAGAATGTCTAAAATAAGAAATCAGGAAATTGAGGTACAAACATTTTATTTAGGGATGTGGCAGTGACCACCAGAAAAACCCAAATAAAATCCTTAAAATTGGTTCCCTCTGGGGAATGATGAGGCAGAGGACTGTTGCTTCTCACTATAAGCAGACATGTAGTTTTTGGTTTCTTAAAACTGAGCACATCACAATAGTCAGTTTGGGTTATATTTTAATAAGAAAATAACACAGAAATACATAACCCAAAGGAAACTTTGGCTTATTTGATAGACAAAAGGAAAGGAAAAAAAGATCTTAGCCTTTGTTTTAGTTTCTTTGCATATTCAAATGAAGTGATTTCTAAGTTGCTTCTGATTCTTAAATTTCATGCTTCCATGGTTTTTATAAAACTGTTCTTTTTCTCACAGGACATGGTTCCAACTGTGTGATGAAAAGCAATGGTGACTAGGCCTGGCTACACAAAATATTATGATACAGAATATTCCCTGGAGGGCATTTATTCCCTGAAATTGGGCATCCTTCATCACATTTGTGTTTCATCGTCCGGGCCTCTCGGCTGTTTGGCTGTGGGTTTAGTGTACCTCAGAACTATGAGCACCAGGAGGACAATGGAGGGGCTTTGCTTTCACTGCTCTGGTGTCCAGGAAGCAACTCTGTTATTGTTTGCACAATGTAGCCTCCATGAACAGCTCACAGTGTGCTCTTGCCACAGAATCTCCTGGAGCTCATGCCATCTTCAGGGCCGCTTGCCATGCCCCAAAGTAACAGTTGGAAGCATCGAGTCTGGAGGTGCAGAGCCTTGCTTTAATCCGTGCTCCTCTTCCTCCAGTTCTGAGAATGTGGGCAAGTTATTTAAATCCCCAAGCCTCAGTTTTATCACTCATGAAATGGTTAAGAATAAAGATATTGCCTTCTTCACATAGGTAACAATATAGAGTGTTCCGTAAAGGGTGTTTATTAGAGTTGTGATTATCATTAAAAAAATAGTCTCTATTCTTGAGGAGCTCAGAAGGAAATGAAACAATGATAATGTCTTGGAGTTTGAAGAGAGCCAAGAGCTGAGTATCTTTGTGAGTAGCTGTTGGTGAAAGATTCTACTAGGTTGTGGTATTACAGAGATAGAAAAGGTCATAGTATAGAGATAATTTTTCTTGTTGCAAAATCCCGAGCTCCTGACCGAGCTTGCCTCTGTGTCACATGGATTCATTCAGTTCCACTTGGAGTCTTTTTTGATTACCTACCTTATGCCCAGCCCTGGATCAAGAACTGCGGAGCCCTCAAAGGAAAAACATGGCTCTGCCAGACTGGTGCTTACAGTCTAGGTGGGAAATATTAATAACAATAATGACTGACAGCTAACGTTTCTAGGAAGCTAGCTGTATACCAGGCACAGTTCCAAGTGCTTCACCATTCCATTTAATCCTCCCAACACCCTGAAGCAGGTTCTACTGACATTCCCAACTTGTAAGATGAGGAAATCAGAACAAATGCCACAGAACTTGTAACAGGCGGAGCTGGGATTGGAACCCAGCCAGGCTGGCTTCAAAGCCTTTACTCTCAATCATTGCAATATATTGGCTTGGTGTGAGAAATAGCAAATGTAAAATAAAACACATACACTCAAATACAGCCAGTGATAGAGACCATTGCAAAACAAAATGCAAAAATGCAAAGTGCAGATTGGCAGTAGGGTATCTGCTTCAGAATGCTTGGGGTGCGTGGTTACATTTCCTGCTGTTTGCACTCACTACCTCTTCTGAGGGTATGCAGTCATGCACTGCCGTTTCTTTCCCTCAAAGCAGATAGATAAACTATGCTGTGACCAGATGATGCTTGCTAGGTTCTGCACCTTTAGATGTTTTCCGAGCTCAGGAAAGCATTTGCGTACTCATGGAGTTACTTGTTTTAGCCACCTCTGTCATCAAAGGGAGCCACTTCTCCGGGGCCATTTCTGAGCTTGCTGAAAAGAGGAAGCAGGTGCCAACTTGAGTTGACTCCGTTTACGGTGCATTGAAAGCCAGGATCTGTAATGTAGGCCTCCGGTCCAGCCAACAGAAGTTCACAAGGAGACGGTGGTTGCTGCTAAGTTGGTTCCCTGACCCGGCTACGCGTGACGGGAAAGCAACGTTTCAGCCAGTTTCGAGGGGTGTTTATTTAAGGTGTGTCTGGTAAATGAAGCAAGCTGTACTCTGGGGGATTGGAGATTAGAAATAGCCAGTGAAGTAAAAGGGACATTTTATTTTTTAAAAAAGGTATTGACTTAAACTTTTAACAAGTAAGCTCAGAACACAGTTTTAAAAACCAAATGGTTCAAAAGGGCATAGGGTGAAGAATAAGCCTCCCTCTGCTGATTCCTGGTCCCCTCATCCTGGCGTAAATCTCTTGAGGAAGCCCTCGTTTCCTGTTGGCTAAGACTCCTAGAGATGATCTGTGCAGAACAAGTATGTGTGTATCGGGTACGCCCACACACGCACCCATTTTAGTCACACGGCAGCACAGCTTAATAAACACATTGTGTCTTGCTTTTTTCCCCCACTTAATACATTGCAGAGATAGTTCCATATCAGTCAGTACGTTTAGATCTTTTTCATTCTCTTTGAGGGCTTGCATAGTAATCTACCACGCAATGTACCATGATTGTTTAAAGCAGTCTCCTATTCATGGATATTTAGGTCGTTAAGGTCATTAAAAGCCCTTCCAGAGCATTTGGTCTAATTATCTTGTTTTATATATGAGGAAATTCAGGTCCACAAACACACAGACAGATTTAAATAATTCAGCAGACGCTTGAACCTACATTTTGGTTGTGTTTTTCTTGCCATTATCATATTTTGATCACAGAAGACAGAAGAAGGTGGCTCAGCTGTGTGGCTGTGCGTGTGTTTGCACACGTGGGTGGGCGTGTGAACATGTGCGCCTACGCAGGTAGGTGTGCATTCTGTTGTGTGACAGATGTGCTCTTGAAAAGCTCTGAATGAGTCCTTTTAGTTTTAAAAATGGAATATGAAATTTTAAATGCTCTGAGGGTGGGAAGATGATTTGTTATTTAAGGGAAACTTGGGGAGGAATCCTTATGTGAAATAAGTTCTTTTCCTTTTTTAAAAACGACTTCATTGAGGTATAATTTACATACAATTAAGTGCATTCATTTTAAGTGTGGGGCCCGATGCGTTCTGCCAACTGTATACATTCATATAACCACCACCACAATCAAGATGTGGAATGCACCCATCTCCCCGCAAGTTTCCCGGTGCCTTTTGGCATTCGCTGGCCACCTCCACCTCCAGGAGATCATGGATGCTCTTTCTGTCACTATAAATTCATTTTGCCTGTTCTAGAACATCGTAGAAGTGGAATCCCATAGTACATACTCTTTCGTGTTTGGCTTCTTTCCCATGGTGTCCGTGTTGCACGTATCAGTTCTTTCTTTTTATTGTCGAGCAAACTTCCATTATATGGATGCAGCATGGTTTGCTTATCCATTTACCTGTCGTTGGACATTTGGGTTGTTTCCAGTTTTCGGCTGTTAGGAATGAAGCTACTGTGAGCTTTTATGTACAGGTAAATGGCTTCCCAAGTAAATCATCTCCATAATTCAGCTGTGCATGTCCAGTTTTATGAATATATTGAAGTAGTTTAAACTTAGGACATTCATTCATTGGGACAACATGTAAAAATATGTATTAGATCCCTTCCATGTTCTGGACAGACAGGGTCCTGCCCTGCAGGGATGTACACTACAATCTGCAGATCTTCCCACTGTGATGGAAGGTGTTTGAGGAATTAAACAATCCTCCCCTCCCCTTATTTTATGAAAGTAAATGCTATTATAAGCCTGTTAACAGAGTGGACCCCTGAAAATATTTGATTGCACGTGTACCTTCTGCTTTTTGAACAGTTAGTACAATCCACCAATAAAGCTAATAGCAAATTCCACCCCAAATAAAGAGTCTTCGATTTAATTAGCTGCTAACCTCAAAGCTGGCACCCAGCCGATACTTAAGAGTTGCCCATTGTACTGCCTCAGTGTTTTGTGCTTTCCCCAAGCAGAGGCTGGGAGGAGGCCTGCTGCTCCAATGTCTCCTGCTCCCACCCACTACCTCTTCCATGCCACGGGCTCTGGGGACTGGAGTGTGCCCATGGTGCCTCCAGGGGAGAAAGGCCATCCGTGAAGGGGGTGCAGGACTTGGGCAGCAGGTCCTCTGCTCTGGGAATGAATCCCTGAGGCTTCTCCTTTGGTGGTTCCCCTTCCACCTCCTCCTCCTCCCTCCCTCCCCAACATCCTCCAAGTAAAAAAGAAAAAGAACAAGCGATCGCTTATCTAGGACCTTATTGGTGGAACGAAGACATGCAAGCCTCCTTTCTTCCTTCTCATCCTTTCTGGATTCATCTTTTTATGATCACCCTGTCGTACCTTCTGCCTCTCTCCAAGCCTTTGTGCCTGACAGCATATGGAAAGGGAAGCGAAACTCATATTGGCTTGCGTGACCTTTGTGGGCTGTCCTGAGGAACGGTTTGCTTAGAGGTCTGAGGTTGAACTTGAGCCTATGGGTCAAGCTTGACTTTGGATTTCTGACCACCCTCACTTGAATCCAGTCACCCCCAAAACACAGAAGCAGACACCCGTGGATCACGGGGGTGCTCTCAATAGCACACAAACTGGTGGCCTGAAGATGCTGCATCGGTGGGGTCCTTCCAATTGTGCTGTCCTGGTTCCCGCTGGGCAGGTGTGAGATGGTGGGAGTTAAGGGTGTGAGTTTGGACTCTGCCAGTCCAGCTCCTGGGGACTGCTTCGTAGACTTAGGAGTGCATGGTGGCCCTGGAGTCGTGGAGCTGGTCACTTATCTTCCTTAGCCCCAGCTATTTCAGACATAAAATGGCACTAATGACACTTGTCACCTTATAGATTAATTATGAGGAAAAAATGAAATAATTTACGTGAAGGGCTTTGTATTTAAATGGTCGAGCACCGCCCCTAAAAATTCCCTGTATTTTTGCTTTCCAAAGATTGCCTTTTCGGAGGTTCCGATGGTGTTGGTTCTTCCCTACACCTTGTTCCCAATTCTAGTGAGTGGGGCTCTTGTTTCTGCCCAGATCTTACCTCAGGGCTTGCGGGGTGGTCCAGGTGTGTGTGAAACATTGCCGTGCCTTCAAGGTCTGGCTGGGGAAGCCAGTCACACCTGCATGGGAGCATGAGCCCACGTGGAGACAGGTGGGCTGCAGGAAGGAGCGTGTGCCCAGGTTGTCAGAGAAGCCTCCACGGGCTGGGTGGGGCTGGGGTTGGCGAGTGTGACTTGGGAGCTGTCTCAACCCATCCTGTGTGCCCCAGGCAGACCCGGGTGGGAATCCTGGCTGAAAGCTGTCTGAGCCCCAGTTTTGTCACCTGGAAAGCAGGGAATATTGCAGTCTCACAGGAGACTAATGCGGGTAAAGCAGCCAACACGGTGTCTGAGGCATAGTAGGGGCTCAGAAAATACGTGGTCACCTGGCGCTTGCCCTTCTCTTATGAGCACCTCAGGACCTTCTGAGGTCCAGGGGTATGGCCTTCCCTGCCCCTGGCTTTCCATGAGGCTGGGTACAATAATCTTACCTTAGTTCTTTATTAATATTCACAAGAACACTGCAAAGTCATAAGATATCCTTGAATAACATGTAATACTAGCAACTTTGGGTAAGAAAATACCTTTTTTTCTTGGGGGAAAGCTTGTTATAGTAGAAAGAACATTGGTCTAAGAAGCAGAAGACTTGAAGGCGAGGCCTTTTAATCATAGCACCAATGATGACAAAGAGTTTTGTGGCAGGTGCCATGCTAAGCACTTTGCATAGATTATCTCATTTAGCCTCACAACAGCCCAAATGACACTGGGCCTATTATTGGCCCCTTTTCCTTGGCAAGCACTCTGAAGTCTAGAGAGGGTCGTTGCTTGCTTCAGGACACAGCCAGCAAGTTCTCTCTTAACCACGCATACTGAGCATTTCCTGAGTGCCAAGAGTGCATGCATGTCTCATGGAGTTTCATGACAACCCATTTCACAGCTGAAGAGGTTGAGGCTCAGGGAGAATAAATAATTGCCTGAGGTCACTCAGCTAATAAGGGACAAAACTGAGATTCAGCCTTGGTCTGATGCCAAAGGCTGTGTTTATCTCCCCCACTGTTCCACTGCCTGGCTCTTGGCTCCAACTAGTGGGGTAGCCAAAAGCACTGTAGCATGAAAGATCATCAGAGTCAAAGAAAACAGAGATAGTAGCTGGGAAGATGTGTTAAGGAAAGGCAGGAGGTCCAGGGAGATTTGATACATAGGAAGAACTGGGAGGCAGCTGGCACGCAGGAGAAGGGGTTCAGAGTGAACTCTGGGAGTGGGTGGGAGAGGTGGCAGGCCTGCATTTGTGTTCTGCGGCTGCCTGGTTCTGATGCCGACTGACAGCTTGCACGCTTGCACAGGGCCGGGCACCTGCCTACCTTGCTTCATTATCTAGACCATGTGATCGTGAGCAAAATTTGTGATTAAACCAATTTGGCTATGAAGTTGCACCACACTCTCTACCTTTTATACTCTGGTGACCCCTCTAGTCATGGGCATTGAAGTCCCACCATCCTAGATGGAATCTCAGAGCCTCCTCACTTGGCTGCCTGGGGCTTGGCCAGCACTCTGCAGCCATCTGTGCAGGCTGCATAGCTCTTTGTTGCTTTTGGCATGTTTAATGGCTTAATTCCTATTTTTCTGTTTGGGAATGCAGTTCGCTAGCATGGAGGCTGCAGTGGGTGCTAAAATGGTTTCTGATTGCTATCTCGAATGTTAATATCCGAATACATTTTATCGTCAATGACCTGTCCTCTCTGCCACGAGTTCTCACTCCCCTTCTGCAAAGATAGGCACGCTGCCTGCCTGTGGACAGGCCCCAGAGCTCGTCTCATTCCTTCACTGTCTCCCTCCCAGCTTTACAGATAGCATTGTACTTTGGCAATAGGGACCACAGTCGTGGGAAATCTTTGACTTGGAGGATATGAGAAAGCGTTTCATTTTGCCAGCAGGGTTTAATAGGGATGATCTAATCTCTAAAAGGCATACATTATTTAAATTCCATGCTTTCAGGCAAGAGGGCCCCTGATATTTTTGAACTTTGGTAGGGACAAGATTCTGGTTTGGCTCTATTTAGTAGAACCGACTGTTGGTTTTCCTGTTTGTCATTGAGTATACGGCTGGGTTATACTCGTGGTGAGGGCCAATGCTAGTGCGGAGAACTCTGGACAACATTTTCTTTACCGAGAAACTTAAAATCAAGGGCTCTTGGTGTGGAAGGGATGAGAAAATTCATCTCCTGGAATTACCAGTTTGTTATTTGGTTCCCATTAGGATCCTACACTCAGGATCCCAAACTCAGGTGAGTGCCCCCGGGGGTACCTGAGGAGCAGTGCCGACATGCTCACTCCCTGTCCTGACAGAGCCCCTGAGCTGTCACCAGTGGCCTCACCTACGAGGCACTGAAAACCCTCTTTGATGAAAATGAAATTTTGAGGGGAACCTTAAGCGCTCCCAAACATTAGAGGCTGAGGCAGGAAATAAAGTAGGAAATAAAGAGCGGCCGTGGGAACCTTGGTTGTGTGTGGAGTGACATGTTGGGTGGCCTGGGGAGCATCAGTGCAGGCTGGGATTTTTCGCCTCATAGGGAGTACGTGGGCTCATGGCAGAGCCGCCTTGGCTTCCCCTCTGCCTTGTGCAAATGTCCTTTTAGTATAGATCACACGCCTGCCTGCCTTCTGGGGGATGGAGGCTTTGTGGCAGTGGGGGCGGGGGGCAGTGAATGATCCCAGAATAGACTGTGGAAGTTCTGAACATGGAGCCTTTTCCCACCTCCACAAATATGTACTGGGCGTTGCCTAAGAGACAGTGAGCTAAAGACTCAGATGCTAATATGGTTGTCATGCTTTCTGTCTAGCCGGGGAGATAGATACACGGACAACGTATTACAGCTTAATGGGGGCCATGAGTAAGATGTGTCTGGTGCACTCTGGGAACACAGAGGAGGGGAAATTAATTCTGACCGGGCCTACCTGGAAAGGCTTCAGAGAGGAGGTGATAATTCACCTTGACCTTGAAGGAGGAGGAGATGGTATCTACCAGATTGACTCTTCCTAAGTATGCCTTGCTAAATGTGTGCCTGCTTTTTGCTGGGGACAACTGGAAAAGAAAGGGAGGGGAGAGTGGTTCCTGCCCTCAGGAATTCACGGCTTGCTGGGACAGAGCCCGGCACTCGTGAGCCAGTGAAAGCTCTGTGTAGACAGATGGGATTGTGGAGGCGGGAGAGGCTAGCGGGGGTACGTGGTGATCCAGGGCTTCCGGAGTTACTACTCTCTCCTATAGAGAACACAGTTCCGTAAGGATAGTTCAGACCTTGCAGAGATGTCTCTAACAGAGGCCCAGCCCTCTGGCTTTTCTCCCTCCATGCGATTGCATCAGGCTGGTTCTGTGTATCACACGTAGTCAGCTGGATTTGAGATGGGAAGGGAGGAAGTCTGGGTGGGTGGAGGTGGTCAGAGGTAAGCAGTTAGCAGTATGGACTCTCTCTTCACAACCCTGGTAGAACCTGGGCTTTGCAGAACACGTGTGCAGTCAACATGCCCTGAGCCATCTCACGTGAGTGCCATGCACATTCCGCACCTTGCTACGTTGTTTCCTCCACCTTGCACACCTTCACTTTCTTGCCTCCATGAAGACTTCCCAGATGGCCCTTCTATACCGATTTCAGGCTCATCAGATACTTTATCACTTGTTCTCTGTCCCTCATCATTAAGCTGAGTCCAGTGTTGTTTTCTGTTTTTTAACTCCCCAGTGAGATTGTAAATATCATGAGAACAGGATTAGTTAGTGTCTTGTGCTTCTCTTAGTTCCTCCGGGAGCAGTTTGTATGGTATAAAGAACATGGGTTTCTTTGGACAGTCTTAGCATTGGATCTCAGCATTGCTACTTACCTTGGAACTTTGAGCACAGCTTCCTTATGTGTAAAACAGGATAACACAGGGTTTCTCAACCTCAACATGATGGATGTTTGGGGCTGGATGATTCTTTCCTGTCGGGGGGATGTCCTGTGCTGTAGGATGTTTAGTGGCCTCCCTGGCCTCTACCCACTGGATGCCAGTAGCAGCACTCTCTCCAGTCATGACAATCAAAAATGTCTCCAGACATTTGTGAAGTGTTCCCCGAGGAGTAAAATCGCTCCTGGTTGAGAACCGGTGGGATGATGCTACCTACTGGGTATGCATCCGACCTCCTAGGACTGCATCCGGATCATGGTAGACATCCAGTCAATGCTGATTCTCTTTCAGTCCTAATTCACCCAGCACTTGACACCTTGCAGATTGGCAAATTACATGGAGCCGTGACTCTAGGTTTCAGCAGTTTGGGGTGGAAATGTGGAACTCTCAGGTTGCCCACATGATGCACTAACAGAGTCACTGTCATTTTCTTAATTGCAGATTGATCTGGAGCCAGAAGGAAGAGTGTATGTGATCATCGATCTCTCGGGGTCGTCCGGTGAAGGTAGGAGAGTGTGACCTCTTATTCTTGTTCCCTTCCATTGACCCTTTGTCTTCTGGGTCTCTCCCTTCCCTCCTTGGCTGGGACATATTACAGTGACATTTAATTAATTGGCATACTTGAAAGGAAAAGGTTATTTTGAAGATGCTTACGCCTGTGTACCAAAAGGGACCAGCCATCTGTTAACTTTGGTGAAGCAGAGGGAAGATTTTACCAAGCGAGGCCAATAAAGCAGGCGTTTTTGCTGCGTGCCTCGGTGGGGGCAGCCTCTCCCAGGAGGTTCCTGTGGGGCTTGCGTGTGTGTAGCGGGAAGGAAGTAAAACCAGTTGGTCTAACGGTATTCAAAAATGAAACAAATAAGGTGTCAAACTTCAGAATCTTACTTCTTGAGAGCTTTCACAGAAGTGCTACTTCTTTTATCGGTTCTTTACGCAGGCAGAAGCTCTGCTCTTAAAGACAAGTAATGGGGCGAGGGAACATCTGCTCCCCACTGGCTGATTAGTCAGCGTATAGATTTTCTCTTCCTCTTACACCGTCATCTTTCGATCCTTTCTTTGCTCACTTAATACCTTTTAAGGGTTTTCTGGGCGGTGAGGACTGAGCAGTTGGGGTAAGGAAAAAGGCTAGAAAATAAAACCTTGTTCAAACAGGAACAAGGAGATGGCAGCAGCTTAAGCTGTAAGGAAGGCTGGAGAGTACGACTGAAATTTAGTTATTGGGACTGTCTTTCCTCTCCTCCTCCTCCTCCTCCTCTCTCTGGGGGCAGGGGAACAGAACCGTTGGCTTTAATGACACGGCAGAGAGATTGCAAGACCACAGGTAGCTCCTCTTGGCAGTGAGAAAAAGTGGTGTTTGGGGCCTGTGTCCCAAAGGGAAAGACGGACACTCAACTCCCTCAGCTGTCCTGGCTGGAAAACTTGGGCCTGGAATCACAAGGAGAAAGTCACAGCCCCATACTCAGTGTCTAGTTAAGGTTCAGGGGTGGGAGGAGAGATTATGTGAGCAAATTCAAAATAGCAGGTCAAGGGATGCCCTGGACAGTGGTCCTGGTGGTTTCCATTCAGCTCATGTATCCCCCAGTCTCAACAGGTATTCAGAATAATTCAATAATTGTGTGTACGTGGGGATTATAATAGAATTCAGCCCTCTTTTCATAGCTCTCAATTATTTGGCATAGGTTTAAAACTTTAAACATCCTTCCAGAATTGGTTGCTTACATTTTCTGCTCTTTATTGCAATTACATTTTGGCATTTCCAACTTCCCTTCTCTGCTCTCAGCTCTGAATAGCCCAGAATAGAATCCGTTGTAGAAGATTTGAGGATGTGACAATATTTAGTATGAAATATTGAAGACCTACAAAAGGACTTAAAGAAAAATAAAATGAGTACCAGTATACCCACCACCCAGATTAAGTAATAAAGCGACCAGTGAGGTGAATCCTTGCAGTTGCTTTCAACACAGCAAGTGATCCAAATTCACCAGACTTCAGTCTGGTTATAGACACTGGCCAAGCAATTGATGGACAAAATCAATCCCCTTTTTTCCTTACATAATCTATATGCAATATGATAATTAATTAAATATGTATTTCCTATGCTGAGATGCTGGGCAACCAAGGCTTGGACTATTTTCTTTTTCTTTGAAAAAATTAACTGGTTGCAAAATTGTAGAAGACATCCTTTTTTACGTTAGAGGGAAAGGAGATGGACAAATGAATGAATAAATAAATCAGAAGCAATTGGTTTTTTTCTTCTTGCTTCTACAGCTTATTGCATGTGAATAGCCAAAGTAATTTTCATTGGGCTAAATTCTGAGTCTATTTTTTTTTATCTCTTTCATCTAAAGAAAACAGAGTTTACTTCAGCAACGCTGACACATGCCAGAATCTGTAAAGTGCTAGCATGTGTTGCTCTGAAGAAAAGAAGACATTTTTCTACTCTTTTTTTCTTGCTTTTCCTGGACTTGGGATCCTTTCTTCAGATGGTGGGTAGGACTTTCAGTTATCCCTGGTCGGAAGCTGATCTTGCTGTTTGTGTTGTGCACATCTGCTCTCCCGGTCCTGTTGCTGGAACTCCTAGGCTGGGGCTGTTTGGTTTTGGAAGGGTTGGGAGGGTGAGGGGAGGACCTAGAGGATGAGAAACCACAACGTTTGTTACTTGGACTGCATGAGATGGGTCTGGGGTGAAGCATGGCTGTCACAGCTACCCTCTTGGATTTACAGACTGTGGATATTTGCAGATTCTTGTTTAAGTCCCTTTCTTTAGGGAAAATACCTAACTGCATTCTGCGAAAGGGGAAAAGGCAGTTGAAATGAGGCACAGCTGAAGTTCGACTACTCCATTATTCTGCCATCAAACGTCCCTTCAGCTCCCCTATCTCAAATGCTCCAGCCCCATCAATGGGAAAAGATATATTCAAAGGAGTTGCACACGCTTTACAACACATGCAAATTCCGAAGAGCTTAGAGAAAGGTGTGGGGGTGAGATGGTGTGAATACACCCCCTTCTTCTAGGATGTGCCAAAGGATTCTTTTTCCTGCTAACATACTGTTAGGAAGCCTGGGCATTTACGTCTGCTAGAGCTGGAGCTAATGTGATTCTAACTGTCTAATAAAATTCCACTGCTTGCATGTCCTGTGCAGTTTACCTAATAGGATTTGACCAATGTGTGCTTCAGCTAAACCAGGCAACCTAACCCCAGATGTAAGGAATAAGGCTGGATGACAGTTAAGGTCATTTCCGGTCATGTGATTTTTATCCTTTGGTACAATTTGAATAGACATCTGTCAGAGCTCACGGCTAACGGTGGCTCATATCTACAGCAAGTAGGAGTTGCAAGAAATGGACTCTTTTTGACAGGTATGGTGCTAAGCACTTTACCTACATTATCTCAAGTTGCAAACCTTCTCAGAATGTTCTTGTGTGAGCCTCCAGTCTCAGGTGCTGCTTAGTGTTTTACTTATATCCCGATTAATAATCACAGGGGTTCCCAGTAAGCATGGCTGTCCAGGCTCACCAGATACTTAAATCAAGGCATAATTAGCCCAGGTAACAGAAGCATACACAGCAATGTAATTCTCAAGTGTGCAAATGATTGCTTCCTGCTGTGCACATTCATTAGTGTTTCTTCCTTTGATATCACACAATTTGCATATTATTTCTTATTCTTTATAATAATATGGCAAGGCACCATTATTTGCAGACTTCCAGATGAGAGATGGTCAGGGCCTCACCTGGGGACTCATAGGCTCTTCTTTCCCTGCCTTCCACTCTGGTGTCGTACTCATCTGGGAGAGTTCTTCAGAGTCTAAACCAACAATAGAAAGATTAATAACAAGAAGCAGGCCTCATTGCTATGGTTTGGAGCTCCTATTTCTCCAATGAAATACGGGGATACAAAAGGATTTGAATGATTTTTGCAACACATACATCACAAATAATGCAGTTTAATCGAGTTCTGGTGATATTGCATATCATGGAATCAGAAGATGAGGAGCAGGGTGCACCCCCTCCCCCTTTTTGCAGATACATGCTGCAGAAAGTGGTCAGTCTCCTCTCTGGTACCAAACAGATGGAGGAGAAGAGCATAGCCTTGGGAACCCATCAGACCTGGATTGAAATCCTGGCCCTGGTGCCTACTGGCTTAGAGCTTCGGATTTCTCACCCGCAAAATGGGGATGATAGTACCTACGACAGGTGCGATGATAAGATTGTTATGAGAGCAGTGCCTTGGTACAGGGCCCTTGCATATGAGAGATGCTCAACAAATACCCTGAAGCTCTAGACCTGAGGGCAGGAGATGGGCATAGCTCTACCCAGTGCCCATGAAGGAGCAGCAGTCAGGATGTTCAGGGAAACAGTTCGAGGGCAGCTTTCTGACTCTGGGGCGTGGCATGTTCACAAGGGCCAAGAGCGGAGCAGGGAAACAAAGAGGTGACTGACAGAATAATATGTCTGGCAGGGGCAAGGAGATTGCTTTCTGCAGAGTTCAGACCTTGCCACAGTTTTCCCCATCATCCTCTCTCTTTCTTCCTCACCCTTCCCTGAAGGAAGTAATTCCCAGAAAAACATTCTCTAGCATCCCCGAGTCACACCTTTATGTCCTGTGGCCCTTCATATCAGAAACTTCTCCTTGTCAGAGCCTGGGCTTGCCATGTCTCTGCTCAGTACAGACTGAGAACATGTGGTCCCCATATTCTCACTGGTCCATGAGTAAAAGCCCTTCATATATTTGAAGACCGTTGTTAAATCTGTCTTCTTCAGGCTGAATCAATCAAATCCTTTAACCTTTCGGAAGAGATATTTTAGAAATCTTAAGTCATCTTTGCAGCTCTCTTCTGGATTTTTTTCAAGTGGCACAGGCAGATGTGATCAAACCAGCTTTGCTTGGTTCTGAAATAATAATGTGTGTGTAGAGATTTTAACTTTACCAGGTGCCTAATAGTATTACCATGTGGGAGATGGTGAAATTGAGAAGTCAGGTGATGTGCCCTAGGCCAAAAGGTTGAGTAGGGGGTCCTACTTGGCCTGGGTCCCAAGCAATACTCCAGGCCCTGCTTCTGATCATGGCCCCAGTAATGAGTTTGCCACATGGCAGTGACCTCCCCACTGATCTTTTTATTTTAGTTCTTTTCTTCAGAAAGTTTTTTATAGAAATATAAAGCTAAAGTTCTTAGCTTTGAGTCCAAAGGCGACCCAGAGAGTCCCTTTCATAAATAAGCAGATCTCTTTTCTACTCTCTTAGAAATGAAAGCTCCCTTGATCCCAGTTCTGGAATGGTTGGATCTTTCTCAGGCTCTCTGGAATATGGACCATAACTAATCCCTGTTCTGAAACTAGACCTGACTCAAATCCCAGCACTTTAGTTATCTTTCCTACTGAAAGATCTACCTGCCTTCCTCATTAAAGTCATTGGTTTTCTACCCAAAGACTGTGTCCATGGCAGGCATTAGAGCAGTGCCTCCCCGGTAGGAATAGAGGTGGAGGGGGACTTTCTCTTGAAACTCTGCCTCAGCCAGTAGGCAGGATATATCTAGATAGGCTCTCTTAGATTTCAAAGTCCCAATGAAGCTTCGCTTCATAAGAATTTCACTTCTTTTCTTCTAAATTCTACGTTATTGAATCCAATACCTTCTGGTTATTAGACAGTGAAAAGAACCATTCATTCAAATGACAAATAGTTGCCAACATATCTCAACAAATGTGCCCAGCTTGGTGCTGTGCTGGGTCTGGGGATCGGGAAGTGGGGAGGGAAGTGGAAAAGGAGAGATGGCATTCACAATAAGTGTAAAACTTGACACTTGGCTTCGAGGACCTTGCAATTCAATTAAGAATCCAAGACCTACAAGATGAAAGCATTAGCAATCAATGCAAGGCACTATCACATTGAGTGCTTAATTTGGTATTACCAAGAGTTCTCCAAATGGGAATAACCCAGGAGAACTTCAAGGAAGAGGCAGAGCTTAGGCTGGAAAGGAAAGGATAGGTAGGCTGCATCGGTGAGGAAGAAGTGGAGAGGCCATTGTGAGCAGAGGGAATCATATCATCAAGATAGCTTTGAAGCTCTTATTTTTGGGTATGACTGGATAGGCAGGATAAATTAAATGGCTACAGTTTGTACTCTCTAAGAGCGTTCAAACAAAGACAGTCATCAGTGTTGCAGGCAGAAATTTTCATGCTCTGCAAACAAGAAAATGAAATGCCTTAAATGATTAATCTGTGTTTGAAGGTCAAAGGCAGTTCTTTCTGGGTGTGACTTCATGGTCAAGGTCTCTCTCCTACACTGACCTCCAAGAAGGATGTCTTAGTCCATTTCTGTTGCTATAAAGGAATATTTGAGGCTGTGTAATTTATAAAGAAAAGAGGTGTATTTGGTTCATGATTCTGCAGGCTATATAACAAGCATGGTGCCGGCATCCGCTCAGCTTCTGGTGTGGGCTTCAGGAAGCTTCCACTTGTGGCAGAAGGCAAGGGGAGCTGGTGTGTGCAGATCACATGATATAAGTGAGAGAGTGGGAGGGAGGGAGAGGGAGAGAGGAAGAGAAGGAGGGAGGGAAAGAGGGAAAGAGGGAGAGGGAGGAGGGAGGTGCCAGGCTCTTTTTAACAATCAGTTCTCCCCGGAACTAACAGAGGGAGAACTCACCCGTTACTGGAGGATGTCACCGAGGATCCGCCCCCATGATCAAACACCTCCCTTTAGGCCCCACCTCCAACATTGGGGACCAAATTTCAACATGAGATCTGGAAGGGACATGTATCCAAACTGTATCAGAGGAGGAGTGTTCTAGGTCTAATTTAGTGAAGTTTGAGACACTGGTTGGAGCACATTTTACAATTATGCACTGAGGCATTTAGAAGCTCCAGCCCAGGTACAGCATCCTCTGTGGTCTCTGCTGCATTCTCTCTTTTCTCACTTAGCAATCTTGTAGAGTCTCATGGTAATCACTCAACCATCCTCAGCATTCTCCTCCTCTCCAGCCTTTGTAAGGTGTCCTCAAATCAAGCCCAGACACTCCCATGCTTTCTCAATTCAAGTTCTGTTCTGTCTCTAATAAGAAACGTTATTTGAGAGGTTAAGGAGAGCCCCCACCTTCCCGAACAAGGGCTTTCAAAGCTGGGCACCAGCTCTGTGGTGCTGTCTCTCTCCTGTGATGTGCTTTAGGTAATGAGATCCCAGTCCTGCTCATCCCACAGGTTGTCCAGACATACGTGGACATGTCAGATGCCCTAGTGGTACGTGGAGTCCAGAAAACAACAAAATAACAAAATCCAAATGTTCAAAAACATTAATCCTACAATATACACCCACATTACCCCTCACCCCAGCATAATTACTTGCTGCTGCTGATACTCAGACCCGGGGAGCAGGCCCATTATTCTCCAGATTTCTGGCATTGTCCTGATGCAATAATTGCTTGTTCCTAGAAGTGACCATATGCACCAGATGAGACAAGGGGAATCAGCTTGAAAACGTTGAGCCCCCATTAAGGAGTTTATAATGTCACAAAGAGACATTGCTAAAATGCTTGATGAGAAATAAGCCAAGAAACCCTCATTTCCTTTCAAATAGCCTCTAGATGCACAGCAGTTCCTCTGAAATGAATCATCCACGGTTAACAACACCAAATGCCAGCCATTAGCAGATGAAAAACAGAATTGAATCCTGAGTGTTTGGAGAGCAGAGCCTCCTTCCCTCTGCCATTATGGGAGCATAGATGTATATTTCCTGTTGACTTGTGTGCCTGTCTTCCTAATGAAGTAATCGAAGAAGGAATTGTCATGTTGAAGAAATACGCTTACAGAAAGGGTGGGTTTATAATAGATCCTTAGTCAAGAAGTGGGTCCCGTGTTTGTTCACAGGGCCTCTAGTTCTGTCTCTGTTGTCCTGCTATATATCATTTCTGTGTCCTATATAGATTATTTCAGGAAATTCCTGTTTGCAGTTCAGATCATACCGGGTCAAAGTGGCCTATAATTTAATCATTTATTGTTGTTGATGTCCTCATGATTTGGCTTAAGAGAAAAGTGTATTTCCATGCATCTAACCCAATTTAGAGAGTTGTCTTTCAGGACCAATTACTTTATTCTTTTATCCAGTTGAAATTGGCCAGTGCTAAGTTTTATTGATTTTCCTTATTGCCCAGCTTTGTTGAAACATTCACATTTTCACAATGCAGTGCATTTACTATCTTTAATTGAGCTGATAACACTGGGGTTTTTATCCTCCCTCTTTATTATAAACCTTTGGTGTGAGCTAGTGGGGGCCAGGGAAGGGGTGAACATTTGCCCATGTGCACACAGGTGAGAATGAGTCTTTCTGAACCAGCTACTCCGTTTCCCTCTCATCCACAGTTTCTTTTGTTGAAAGCATCATTTTTTAAAATCTAATATATACCAAGCCCTGGTATAGTGTGTTTTAACTGTTGGGTAGCTGTTGGTAGGACAAGGGCTAGTGGGGCCACTACTGACCTCCATTCCAGGTGAGGGCTCTCCCTTGAGTAGGCAGTCAATAAATGGCTGCCACTAACACCTCCACCCCATCTCATTAGATCCACACGGCAGCTCTGACAGTCAGGTAGTAACAGGTATCCTCTTTCCTTGGTTGGGAAAAGAGAGCCACTGCCTGCTAAAGATTCATCCAAACAGGAGATAAAATAATGGAGGGAACTGGGACTCGACTGACCAAAATTTCAACTTTTCCAGAACATGTATAAGTTATACATTCATTCATTCATACAACATATAGCTATAGGGCACCTTCTGTATGCCAGTTCTCTTCTCAGTGCTGGGGGCAAAGAAGTGAACAATAAAAACAGAAATTCTCCCTGCCCTGATGGGGCTTACATTCAAGTGTGCATGTGTGTGTGCGCTCGCGTGTCTGTGCGTGTCCTTGTATGTGTGTCTGTGTGCGCGTGCATGCAGGCTGTCTCTGCAAGGCTATGTAACACACTGAGAACAGTGGTTGTCTCTGGGAAGGGAAAGGGAGGATCTGAAAAGGAGAGAACATTTCTTGCTGAGGTTATCATTTTACTTTTCTTTCCCATGTATGTGTCTGAGCTATTTAAAAAAATTACTTAGAAGTTTTGAAAAAAAAAAGACAAGAATTAGATGGAAATGTGACTATTCCTATACACTCAGAGACAGTGACTTGGCTGTGGCCAGAGGCTACAACAGGTTCCGGAAAACCCTGTCAGAGAAGAGTGACTCACTGAATCTGCAGAACAACATGTCTAAGGACAGGGACCTCCAGAAATAAGCCTCTCCACTCACTTATCGCTTGACAGACGCTTCTGATATGTAAAGGGATACATTGAAATGCGGGATTCCCTCAGACTGTGCCTGTCACTGAGGACTGAGCGCTCCTGCCGTGCAGAGGCAGGTGGTAGGTGGCCTGGACTCCTGCAGAGTGGGTGATGCAAGACCCCCTCAGCATTAACTCCAGGGAGCCTGCTCGTTCCTGGCCTGAAGGAAGATCCCCCGCGGTGTTTTCAGTGGCAACTTTATCCAGCATTTAGCATCTGCTGGAGATTGCCCCAGGCTTGTCAGTCTCCACAGACTGAGTGGTTCACTGGCTTTGGTACTTCTGCCCAGCTAAGCAGGGCCAGCCAGCTGCCAGTGGGCCATACCGACTTCCAGGCACTCAAGTTTGTCTGTTTCCTGACATTGAAAATAATGGTGGCTGGGTGTGGTGGCTCACACCTGTAATCCTAGCATACCAGGAGGCTGAGGCGGGAGGATTGCTTGAGGCCAGGAGTTTGAGACCAACTCTGAGCAAGAGCAAGACCCCATCTCTACAAAAAATAGACAAATAATCCAGGCATGGTGGTGTGCACCTGTAGTCCCAGCTACTTGGGAGGCTGAGGCAGGAGGATTGCTTGAGCCCAGGAGTTTGAGGTTGCTGTGAGCTATGATGATGCCACTGCATTCTAGCCAGGGTGACAGAGTGAGTCTCAAAAAAAAAAAAAAAAAAAAAGAAAGAAAGAAAGAAAGAAAAAACAAAAGAAAGAAAGAAAATAATGGTGACATTTAGCTCAAAGGGAGACGGGTTCTCTGCAACAGGAACCCATGATCTCTACTATTAGCCAAGTGTGAATTCTTGTCAACATATCAGGAAGTGTGAACTCAAGGGGAGTTAAATTCACCTTCAGGTGTAACTGTGAGTTATCAGGACCTGCATTTTAGTTCCTGCTTCACAATTGTTAATTACTTGACTGACTGATTCATTCAACAAACACATACTGAGAGTCTGTTGCCTGCCAGGCACCATGCTAAAGGCTGAAGAAACAAAGATGAAAAGGACATAGGCCCTGCCCTTTGGGTGCTCCCAAGCTAGGGAACATCCCACAGCAAATCATTTACTCTATTCCAGCCTGATGGCCTGCTCTGCACACAGCGGGCAGACACTAAGGGCTCCTTCTGGCTCTGGAGTTCTGGGTCAAAGTCAAGAGAAATTTGTACATACCTGGGTGCCTGGAAGGGGCAAGTAGGAGAGAACAAACTTTTTTAAGCCAGATCACTGTAGAGATTATTTTATTTAAGCCTAAAGGGAGCTGCCAGGGAGGTTTTATCAACCCTATTTTGCATATGGGGAAAAATGAGGGTTAAAGAGTGTGACTGTGAATCACTTGGGAATCCCAGGAAAATGCAGATTCTACCTCAGTGGGCCTGGGATGGGCCTGAGATTCCACACTACACTGCTAACCAGCTCCCAGGAGATGCCCCTGCTGCTGCTCCTCGGACCACATTTTGAGGAGCAAAAGACTGTAAGACCTGAGATTTTCCCCTCTGATCCGTGCTGAGCAGACACCAGTTTCTATGTGATTGAAGATTAAGGTGGAAATGTACAGAGTTCACTCTTCCCCAACTCCCGATCATTTGCTCCCTCTCAAAGTCGATGCCCTCGAATCCTTTTCTGTACAGAGTCATCCCCCTCCCCGTCCTCCTTTCTTCTGGAGAAAGGGCTTGAGAAGGCACTCAGTGTTGTCGGGGAGGCTGGGCAGTGCCCAGGCCTTGGTTTTTCTGTTCTGGCTTCAATAGCCTGCAGAAGGTCAAAATGGACGGCATCGGTGTTCTTCAGAGATGAGAAAAAGAAACAATTTATACCAGGAAAACAAAGCACTAAGTAACCCTTCTAAAAGCAACCAGTCAGGATATTGAATTTTCTGTTTTTGTGTTTGTTTTTCTATAAATACCCTGAAGTATTGAGTGGTGCTTGAATATGATCCCACTGTGCTAATTTTCTCCTGGTTCCTGGGGCTTTAATTAAAATAACTCACCCAGGGACGTTGCTAGAACTTACCTCTGTGTGATCCTTCTCTGAGGTAGGCAGCTTGCACGTGCTTTTTATGGAAGGGGAAATGCAGAGACGGAGTTCTGGATTAGGTGCTGGGTACACAGTAGGGGCATAATTTTTACTTGTTGGATTAATGAATGTGTGACTAAATGAAAATAACAGGAAAAGCTGTCACTTTTAAACAAACTGTTGAGATAAACAAGGTGTTTGGACTGACTTTGTTTCGGATAATGGTTTGTTTTATATTCCACTGTACAATCAATTTCATGAGTGGCGTGGGCATAACGTTTAAGCTTTCTATACCAGATACTTATTAAGGCATTTCTAAGGCCACTTCTGTGCCTCCACACACACCAAGTCCCCTATTATGATGCCCTCTTCCCTCCCTGTTTATTCAGCTACTTCTCTATTCCTTTTAAAATTTGATTTCAAGTTTGCCTCCTCCTGGGAGCCTTCCCACACTGGCCCACCCCGCCAGTTGATCTCTGCTGGTTCGCAGCACTGGATTTGCCCTCACGCTCCTCTTGGTCTTTCTGTGCAACCATGTACTCACACATTTATGGTGCATCTATAACCGCAGTCCAGGTTGTGCCCTGCCTGCCCCATCCAAGGGTACAAGCCATTCGAGGGCAGAGGTTTCTGTAATATGTGCTCAGAGCTCAGAGTTGGCCCAGTGCAGTGGCTCCCCGCTGCCTTCATGGGTGTGGCAGTGCCCAGCCTGGAGCACCATCCTACCGTTCTGACTACACAGAACCAGTTTAGGAACAAGGACCACCACTGTTCTTGGGGCCTCTCAGTCCAGTGGGGAACCGCACATGGAGACAGACCACCAAAACCCAGTGTGGACCAGATTTCCATAGAGGCACAGAGGAAGTCTATGGGAGGCTTGGTTAGTGCAGGGCTCCAATGGTGCTGGATACAAGGCCCCCAGTTGGTTACACTGAATTTAGCCTTAAGCAGCTTCATGGTGAGGTGTAGTGAGAGTAATCCCTTTCTTGAAATCAGAAGCCTATTCCTGGCCCTGCTACTGATCAGCCCACTGAAGGTGAGCAAATCACTGGGTTTTTCTGAGCCTCGACTGGATTGCAATGATAGCATTCATATGCTATGATTCAGCAAATGCTCAGGATTGTGGATTCTCAGATTGCAGACTTTCTCAATACAGATGTGAGTCAATGAGAAAGTTTCCTAATCTCTCCTTATAGTTACCACCAGGCAGCCAGGCCGGTTATTCTTGGCTGAAGAACAGGAGCCTTAGTAGTAGTAGGTGAGACCTGGTGGGCATCTTTAAGAACTTAAAGTGGGGCCAAGTGGAAGAGGGAGTAGAACTTGCTCTGTGGCTCTTCAGGCAGCTCTAGGACCAGAGGGGTTACAAGGAGTTACAGGGAGGCAGATTTGAGCTTAGTTCAGTACATGGAAAAAGCCTCTAATAGGCAGAGCTTACCAGCAGTTAAATATACTTAACAGTAAGTAGGGAGCGCTCTGTCTCTGGAGGTGTTCAAGTAGAGACCAAATGAACATTTTAAAATATTATAGAAAATATGCATGTATTAGCTGGAGGGCTGGATTGGGTAATTGCATTTCTTTTTCTGATTTTAGTGAACAAATGTTTCCATTTGTTCCATTAGAAGACCATTCTTCTAATGGTCCTATGTAAGATCTGAATTTTCTAACACATAACTTCCATAAATGTACACAAATGGAGGATAATAAGGCAAATGCTCATTTATCAACTGATTTTTTTAAACCTAAGGCCTGCACCATAAAAAGATAGACAAAAAAAAGTATGTGAAATAAATAGGTCAAGCATGGTGGCTCAGGCCTGTAATCCCAGAACTTTGAGAGGCAGAAGTAAGATGATTGCTTGAGGCCAAGAGTTCAAGGCCAGCCTGGGCAACATAGCAAGACTCCAACTCTGTATAAAATAAATGAATCAACTTTTTTAGAGTCCACATACGAGTGAGATCATACGGTGTTTTTCTCTCTGTACCTGGCTTATTTCACTTAATATAATGTCCTCCAGGTTCATACATGTTGCCACAAATGACAGGATTTCATTTTGTTTTGTGGCTGAATAATATTCCATTATTGTATATATCACATTTTCTCTTTCCATTCATCATTAGATGGGATCGAGGTTGATTCTGTGTCTTGGCTATTGTGGGCAGTGCGGTAAACATGGAGGTGCAGATGTCTCTCTGACACTGATTTCATTTCCTTTGGATGTAGACCCAGTAATGGGATTACTGGATCACATAGTAGTTCTATTTTTAATTTTTTGAGGACCCTCCATACTGTTATCCATAGTGGCTGTGCTAATAAAGGACCAACAGCCAGGTTTGTAGGCAGTTAGTTCCCTAATTTTGCAGGTGATGCTTTCTAAAAATGCATCTGAAAGTCAAAGGAGTGAAAGTTGGATAATTCAGTTAAACATGATAACGGAGGATTCTATTACCAGAGAAGTAAATGCGTTGTAAAATCCTCTCATTATGTCCCATTGTTTAGACACAATCTTTGGTAATGTTTCCAGCATTTTTTTCTTTAAAAAAAAATTTTTTTTTTTAATTTTCACTGAATCATCTGGGCAGCCTGTCGACCTGCTTAAGTGCTTGCTGGGAGGGTCCAGTTTTGAGACTACAGGTTTGACAATTTGCTCTAGTAGCCTCTGTTCTCTCAGTAGAAGAGATCTCTCTTTCTTGCCACAAGGGTCAACATGTTCATGTTTTTCTTACCCATCATTTTGATATTTTTTAAGAAAGTGTACGAGGCAATAAAATATTCGAATAATTGCACCAACATTTTCTGTAGAATCTAAGCTCTGTCAAGGCAGGGACTGTGTTTATTTTAATCTCTTCTGTAATTTCATGGCCTAACATGGAGCCAGGGTACACGGTCCTTAGGAAATGTTTGTTAAATGAGTTAGGGAATGTCTGCTGTCAATGGCGCCAGGTAAGAATGGCGAAGCTCCGGAGGTGGCTCGGTTGCCGGGCAGGCAGAAAGCACCCCCATGAAACGTGACTGCCAGCTGACAGCTGAGCCTCCATGTTTGGCTCGTGTGTTGTTTGAAGGCTAAAGGGATGAAAGTCAAGAACTGCCTGTAATAGGTGGGTTTGGGGTCACCAGGGCCACTGGCAGAGCGGCTGGAGCTTGGAAGACAGACTTCACCTGCTTAATTACAGACGTCCCTCCGGCTTCTCGACCTCTCCCTGGCTGTGATTATGGCCCTTGTGACCACTCCACTGCCAGGCCAGCTAGAAACACCTGGGTATGCCTGGAGAGGAACCGATTTTGCTTTTATTTTTAAAATGTAAATCAAACATAAATCAAAATAAAACGTGAAAGGTTTTATTTTAAAACATAAAGCAAACCGGTGTTGTTTGGTTTTAACATTTTCGATACTGCATGAGATTTTCACCAGGCTTCTTTGCCTTAAAAAACAAATGATGATTTTTCTGATTGACTTAAGGAAAAAATACCCCTTGTGATTTGTTTCCCTTCAATCAGTCTGTCATTTGAGTTTAATTTAAATCAGCCTTACCCTCCCACTAGTTTTATTCTAAACTTATACAGCATGGGTCATGTGTACCTATGATCCAGGTTAAGAAAAAGTACATTCCAGTGCCTTTGCAGCCCCCCGGGCACTGATCTTGTCTCTGCCCTTTCTTTCCCAAAGGTAACTACTATCCTGAATTTTGTATGGATTATTTTCTTACATTTCTTTATGCTTTTACCATCTATATGTATGTTTACCGCCTGTATCTTCTTTGTTTTATCTGCTTTTGAGCTTTATTTAAATAGTGTTATCCTATATAAATTCATGGTTCACTCAACAGTATACTTTTGAGGTTCATCTATATTGATGTGTGTGTGGCTGGAGTTCATTCATTTTTATTGCTGTACATTATTCTATTATATACAAAATTCATTTATTCTCCTATTCATACACATCTGGGTTACTTTCAATTTTTTGGCTACTAGGGACAATATTGTATTTTCAGGCATGCTTGTATTTATCTATAGTTTCTTTAAGTTATTTACCTAGGCATGGAATCGATGGTTTGATAGGTGTGTGTATGTTCAACTTTACAAGGTAATGATGAATGGTTTTCCAAAGTGATTGTACCCATGGATGCTCCCACCAGCCATGGTCGCAATATCGCATTGCACGTCTTCATGAATACTTGGTATTATCAGACTTTTACATTTCTACCAGTATAGTGAGTGATGTACCATTATAGTTTTAATTTTTATTTCTCTGATTGTTGATCGTATTGAGAATCTTTTCATGTGTCTACAGGTTTTCGACTTTTCTTCCAAAATGCCTGTTCACTCTTTTCACACATTTTGCTATGCTTTTGTGTATTTCTTATTGTTTCAGAGGCAGTCATATATGTTGCAACATCTTTCCCTTATTCGTGGCTAATCTTTGCATTCTATCTGTGGTTGTCTGATTCATGAACACTTGTAAAGTGGAATTTGGTGGATCTTGAACAAATCATTTCACATGTTCGGGCTTCCAGATGTGTTTCTGCTTGGGTGAATGAACACACTGATGCATTCTCACCCTACTCACTCAATCTTAGCAATGGCAAAATGAGTTATGTGTGTGAATGCTCATTTCGAAAGTAAAGCACCACATATACATTATATAGAAAGTCTAGTTTTCATTCTATGTCATCATACTGCCTCTATTTTTATACATAATATACTCTCTAGGAATATTTTTTGTTATTTGAGCTTTTTTTTTTACATTGCATTTAGTGCCTTATGACACTATTATTTGTTTATTTATTATCTGTGTGCCCCTTTAGGATGTGAGCTCCCAAGGAAAAGAGTTTTATCTGACTTGTTTATCATGGTATTCCTGGAAACCTGGAATAGTGCCTGGCACATAGTAGGTGCTCAATAAATATCTGGTCAGTGAATGACAAAATCAGTGGTCATCGTGTTATTGCTACGTAATCACCCGCATGCTATATTTAGGGGTCAACCCTGTTCAGATAATTGCAAACTCAAATACTGTATTATTCTGTGTATCTCTGGCTTTTTCCTTTCCAGGAAGGGTGGGTGGAGCAAGAGGAAGGAATTATGCCCTGGGGAGTTGACAGCTCAGTTTTCAGCCTGGCAGCCCAGGCTCCCTGATGGGCTGGCACTCCTCTGAGGGCAGATTGCTAGGGTGAAGCCAGAATTTCCCAGGCTGCTTTCCTGGCCCTTCTGGATGGTTGCTGGCAAGTTTATTGCTTTCGCAAACCCTGTTGGGTTTTGCTTTGTTGCCATAGAAACCAGAGCTGGTAGTGTGGGGGAAATGCGTGTGCATGGGAGCGCTGGGGGATGGGGTGCAGTGGAGGTGGTGGCCGTGGATGCGAAGGGAGCGAGGGCAGACAGAGATGTCACCACACAAGTCTCTCTGAAGGCCCTGCCTGCTTCGGAGGGCTCTCTCGTCAGAGTTTGTGATTTCGCGTGGTGCACACTTGGGAACAGGCATCCCTTTGTAGATCGGCAGGACTCTCCTGGCGCCGGTCCAGCCCTTCAGTGGAACATCTGGAAAGCCTGGGCCCCTCCCCATGCCAAAGCCGCCGAGCCCTGGAGACAGAGATCAATGACCTCTTCTTGGCTACTCCTTAACCCGTGTCCCAGACAAGTGCTTTTCTGGGAACCAGTGAATAAGGCAGATCTTTGATGCCAGGGCTTGTGTGCTGCCGCTGTAACACTTTCACTTTTGATGAAAGGGTGGGGACAGAGAAGGGGCCTGAGTACAGAGTGCAGTGAGAATGTGGCTTTTCAGGAAATCAGAACTCAAGAGGGGAGAGCCCTGCTTCGTACTCACTGGTTTCCTGGCTGGGAAAGCAGCAAGCTGAGCTATGGCCTGATGCGAACGCTCCTTCACGCTGGGGCTGGCATTAGGGTGGGGGTGGGCTCCAGGCAAGAGACTAATTTGGTTCTAACCTCCACAGGCAATCCTTGCAACTTCTGGGAGATAATTCTGAAACCACGTGTGGTGATTTTTTATGCACATAATTTATGACACATTGGGTTGTGCTGAAGACAGTGAAAAGAACTTATGATGTGTAAAAATTGGGGGTTAAATATGCCACATAATTACCTGTTCTGCAGTAATGTTTTGTAACCCCTGTATTAAGTTAAACACATTTAATATTTATCATAAGTATATGTGCATACATATATATGTATATGTATATATACATATGTGTTGTATGTGTGTCTGTGTGTATATATGTACACACACACATGCACACACACACACACTAGAAAAACTGTAGAGTAGACAAGCCCTTAACCCATGTCTCAATTCATGGCCTCTTCACACTGGGGTCATGTCCCCAAGACTAGCTTATTTTCAGTGTTACTAAAATAAATGCTCTTTTATTCTTACCTCTTCCTTGCACATTGCAGGTACTCAGTAAATGCCATTTGAACTGTTGGTGAGAATGAAATTGGATTTTTCCTCGACCCAGAAATTCTGCTGCAGGTTTATCCCACTGGTGAACCTGCCCAGGTAACGCAGAGACAAAGTGCCAGGTCCGAAGCAGCAGAATATTGGAAACAAGCCACATGTATACAGCTAAGGGGCATTTTGTGCCTCTCACAGTGGAATAATAAGCAACCATTATGAGGCTTTAGGCTTATTTTTTATATTAATGAGGAAAGATGTTAAAAATAAAGGGTTAAGTAAAAAAAGTAAGTTGGAATAGTAGGTATACTATGATCCCATTTGTGCAGAAGAAAAGAAGGAAACACACAAGCTAGAGCTGTATCCACGCACAAAGAATTTTACTCTGAGAAGTGGGAAGAGGGACCAAGGGGCTTTTGCTCCCCACCCCCATCCCTTTACTCACTGGTGTTTCTGCCCAGACTCTGCATACATGTGTACAGGATTCCAAATCTGTTACTCTGAGTTCCTCATTGCGTTGCCGCCTACTATACCATGACTACTGCTCTTTGTCTCAACAATCTGCCTCCTCCTCCTCCTTCCAGGTCTTACCACCTCCTGGACCCCTCTCCAGTGCAGCTTGGGCTTCTTTGAAGAGCCACAGAACTTCCTGGTCACAAACCACTTAGTGACACACGGGGCCTCGCTGAGGTTATTGTGCCTTGTTTCTTCTTGTCAGCACCCCCAACCAGACTGTCAGAAGCGAATGTGGCACTGGGGCCAGGAAGGCATCAGGCATTACCTACCTGTGCAGTCTGAGGGGTGGGGGTCCCTTTGGCTGCCTCTTTGGCTCCCCGTGTCCCCGGAGGTGGACTCTGAGTCATTGACCTCTGCCATGCTAGGAAGCCTATTGCTGGGTCACCTACAGAGGATGGGAATAGGTTGCAATGCTCACGGCTTTGGGGACTGCTGGGACTCCGTGCAGGCAGCTTGTTACCAAAAGTCAGCTCTGTGCTGCCCCCCGAGGCTGTGTGTGTGGTGTGCGGTGTGGTGTGTGTGTGTGCACACATGCACTCCTGATCACTGTGCAGTGTGCTTCTGGGCTCAAAGCTTGGCAGGGGCTACAGTCACACTGAGAACTTAGGCACCTTCCTGCCCCAGAGCAGAGCATTCTGGCTGAGAACCATTTTCAAATACAGCCTTACTTGTTCTCTCTTCTACTCCCTGGTGTCTGCAGGCTCCGCTCCCTCTGCTGGCTGGGGTCCCACTGCTACAGGAGAAGGGAGCAGTTGGGGACAATATGTGTGGTTTGAGGGACGGGGGGTTGTGGGAGAGGGCAGCTGGACGTGAAGTTTGTCCAGTTAATGTGTTCAGGGTTCCTGGGAGTTGGGTATGCAGAATTAGGCTCCCCATTTCCTGTCATTCTCATTAGCATTCATCCTAGACCCTCCTATCTAGGGTCTAGGTTACTTTGGTTGGAAGAAATTGATTTTCAGGAAAATGGAGGGTCTCAGGGCCTGTATAATGTGGCCCTTGATGCTTCCTATATAAAGGTGGGAGAACTTGTTTGCATCCTCAAAGGGCTTAAAATTTAGTCCTGGAGACAGGCTTGCCTGTGAACACAGCAATACCAGGCTAGAATCACATCACAAAGGCCCAAAGGCTGCTCCGCTATGAATCAGGCCCTCAGACAGGAGTGCTATCTGGGAGGGCAGGAGTGGTGCCTTCCCTCCCTCCCTCCCTCATTAGGCGCTCATGGGCTAACCTCTGGGGATGCAGAGATGCATCACAGCAGTCCCTACGCTCCAGGAGTTCATGCTTGAGTAGTAGGAATGGGTGTTTAAACAGAGTAGGTGCATTTAGGAGCTCATTCTGTTTGGGATTCACTGAGGCTTAACGGATGGACTGGCCAACTCTTCTAGGCTTGGAATAAGGCTTGCAAGCAGAGGTGGGTCTTTGTTGCAGGGGAGAGGACAGGTGGTCACAGATGGCAGACTTCATCTGGACGTGTAGCAGATAGGCTGTAAGGTGGGTGAGGCTGAGCTAGACAGCAGCGATGGGAAGAGTGCGCCTGGCTGCACTGGAGATGTCTGAAAGGCAGCGTTGCGTCCTGCCAGGCGACAGACTGGCCAGTTGAGAGGCCACTGAGGTTGAAAGTCTGACCCTGTCACTGGCTCACCTCGACTAGCCCCCTACTTTTACAGATTTTGTTTTCCTTACTTGCGGAATGGCAACGACAAAACTGCCCTTTCTATGGCTACTTTTTTGTAGAGGAGAAATCTGAAGCTCTGATTTGGCCAGTTAGGGAGAAAGCTGGGATTTAGCCTGGGTCTGAATGGCTCTGCCCCTCAACGAGCCCCATTCTGTTCTCTGCTTGCTTTCCGCAGCGGAATGGGTGCCATCAACATCAGACCCATTGATTGGCCTTAGGGCCCTGAATCCTCTGATATTTCATGCAAGATTTTCTTTATATTCGGGATGTGCATTTTAAGGGAAGAAGGTTCATAGATTTGTTCCAGTTCTCAGAAGAACTCAAGACCTCAAAAAGCCTAATAACGACTTCTCTGGAGAATTGCCTCAGGTCCCCCCATGGTACCACCCTGGTGTAACCTTTCTTCTTGTTAGTCCACATTTGTACGAACAATAGACTGTTCTAAGCAATTATTTTTCACCTGAAGGAAATGCAAAACGTTGTAATAGAAATATTTATTAAATGTAAACTTAGTTGCCTTTTTAAGGAGAATGGACAGAACTTAAGTGTTTAATGTTTTGGACATTTTTATGAACATCAGTTATTGGCTTGTGCTCTTCTAAGAAGTGTGAGGGGCGTAGGGTTTGTCCCTACACCAAAGGACCCCAGGTTGCTTGCTTGCTTCTTTAATTCCTCCCCACCATTCATACGGCTTATAAAGAGATATTTTCTGTGTAACTGTTTGTGTGGGAGCCTGAGGATGACTTCAGCTCCTCTTTTGAAGTAAAGTACTTGTTTTCACAATCATTTCTTGCTGCTTGGAGCTAGAGATCTGTAGTAACATGGAGCTGACTTTTAGGTTCCAGAGCAGTGGGTCTCAAACTTGAGTGTGCATCGGCATCACTTTATTTAACAACATCAAGCTGTTAAAATACAGCTGCTGGTCCAGGACCCGGGAGATCTGGGTGAGGCCAGGAATTTGAATTTCTAACAAGTTCCCAGGTAATCTGAGACCTCGGGTCTGGGGACCACTTTGAGAACCACTGTTTTAGAGTAGTACGTCTCAAACTTTAACGTGCATATAAATCACCCATTGTTAAAAGGCAAATTCTGAATTAGAAAGTCTAGGGTGGGTCCTGAAATTCTGTGGTGCTACCAAGCTCCCAGGTGATGCCAATTCTGCTAGTCACGGAACACTCTTTATGTGGAAAGACTTTAAAGCAGTGATTCTCAACCCTGGCTACACATTTGAGTCGCATGAGATGCTTGTGGGAAAAAGAAGAGGAGGAGGAGAAATAAGGGTTATATACCCCAAAGAGATACATCACAATCTGCGGAGGTGGAGCCTGGACATAGATGTAGCTCCCCAGGTGATTTGAATGTGCACTCAAGGTTGAGAATCCTGTTCTCAAGGTTATAAGGTTGCCGAAAGTCTGTTTCTTACGTAAGTGGAGTGTTAACAGTACTGAATATTTGATCGATTAGTGCTATAATTTGAATGTGTCCCTTCCAAAATTCGGGCGTTGCCCATGTGATGGTATTAAGGGGTGGGGCCTTTAAGAGGTGATTAACCCATGAGGGCTCCTCCCTGGTGAATGCAATTAAGGCAAAGGAGGCTTCTCAGTGGGTGTCTAGTCTGTTTGCCCTTCTGCCAGGTGAGGGTGCTAAGTCCTCCCCTCCCGAGGCTGCAGCCATAAGGCGCCATCTTGCAAGTAGAGGGAACAGCTTCTATCAGACAACTGAACCTGCCGGTGCCTTGGTTTTGGGCTTCCAGCCTCCAGAACTGTAAGAAAAGAAGTTTTTTTTTTTTCTTTACAAAGTACCCAGTCCCGGGTATCTTGTTGCAACAGCACAAATGGGCTAAGACCACTAGTCTTTGCTTTCCAACTGTGGTTTCACATTGGAGTCATCTGGAAGCTTTAAAAGGTATGGATGAGATAATATGCCTGGGGTTTGCTTCAGAATAACATGGTGGGAGGAGAAGCCGGTGAGAGCGTTGGTCTGTGCCGTCTAATATGTAGCCACTATCTATCTACCTGTGGCTACCTAAATTAACTTTTAAAAAGTTAAATTTAGTTTCTCCATGACACCAGCCACATTTCAAATGCTCTATAGTCACAGATGGCCGGGGGCTACCATATTAGTGCAGCTATAGAACATTTTCATCATTGCAGAAAATTGTACTAGACAGCACTGGTATGTGAAAAAAGATTGGCCATGAGTTGATAATTGTTGAACCTGGGCGATTGGGTCCCTGGGGGTTCACTATCCTTATGAACTTTTATATATCTTTAAGTTTTTCCATGGTAGACTGTTTTTAAAAAAAGATGGCCAGGCCTCACTCCAGACAAACTAAATCAGAATCTGTTGCTTTGGCAGCTCCCCAGGTATCTCTAATGTGCAGCCAGGGGCGATCCTCGCTGGGCTAATTGAATAGGTGTGCTTAAGACTGATTCAACCCAGCTGTGTTCCTGACACACGTGACCTTCACTCTGTTGCCTGGGGCCTGGTTTTGTCTCTTTGGGTTAATGAGGATGGGGGGACTTGTCCTGTTTTCCTCTCAGACATATAGTAAAATCCAGAGAGAAAAAGAGTAGGGGGAGAAAAAGGCTTTGGAAAATGTCAAGCACTCACCGTGTATACACCTAAGAGGTTTGTTGCTTTTCCTTGTTCCAAGTCTTGCTATAGGGAGGCCTTGGAGTAGGGTCGCCGGATATAGCAAAAACCCGAGAGGCTGAGTTAAATGCAAACTTCAGACAAACTATGAATAATCTAATTTTTTTAGTATCGATCTGTTCCATGCAATATTTGGGACATAACTGTACTATCAAGTTGCTTGTGTTTTGTCTGGCAAACCTGCCTTGGAGCTTCCTTCCCTGCTGCAGCCCACAGCGGTGGAGGCCCGGAGATGCTTATTCGTATCTGCAGATCATGGAGCAACTTTTGTTTGGGGAATTTTTCTGTTAACTGTCATTGTGAAGGAGATCAGGGCAAGACAGAATTGGACAGTTTGCATTTACAATCCAATGGAGGAATCTCTCTCCTTTGATTGACATCTTTGACTTCATTCATCAGAGCTTTGTAGTTTTCTTCATATAAATCTTATACATCTTTTTTTAGAATTATATCTGAGGGTTTTTGCCTTTGTTTTTTTTCTCCCATTGGTGCTAGTGTGTTTTTAATTTCAAATTCCAATTGTTCACTGCTGGCATGCAGACAAGCAGTTGACTCTTGTGTGTCATCCTTGTGGAGGAGGGAGTGGGAGAGCCGGGGTCCAGAATGTGGGCCCTTCCACCCCCCCTCTCTTCTGCCAGACGGCCCGAGGCCACTTGTTTCTGGGGCCCCTGAACCTCTCCCCAGTCAGCCAGAGGAACTCCACTTAAGTTTTTAAAGTGTTTATCCCTCATTCCAGCCAGGTCAGTAGACTCCCGTGGTCACAGCTATTGAACTGCATGCACCTTGGCTGCCCTGACCTCCCTATAGTGATGATTCCTCAGTCTGGCTTCGCACTGAAATTGTCTGCAAAGATTTAAAAAAAAAAAAAAAAAAAATGCTTGGCGTGTGTGTGTGTGTGTGTGTGTGTGTGTGTGTGTGTGGCATGCGTTATCTTTATTTTTTTTATTTTATAGCTCTCCAGGCGATTCTAAGGCCCAGCTTGGCTTAAGAACATCCATCCCAAAACCTCACAACACCAGCATTCCCTTTCCTGTCAAACACAACTCCCTTTTTGGGGCAGTTGGTCTGTCTTGAGTGATGAGGTGAGGAAGGAAAACTGAGCAAATGCACTTACAGTGAGGTGTGAGTGGTTGCCAGCCCAGCTCTCCCGAGCCTTTTTTCCCCCTCCTGAACTATTGCATTTTAAAATAATTGATAGAATTTTTAGGAGAAGAAAAGTTCCTTTGGTGCATGGGTTTTCTTGTCCTTCTAGGTTCTTTGTGATAGGTGGTCAGCTTTTCAGCTGGATTTAGGAGATGGTAGAAATATTGGAGAAACAATTTGTACGATATTTGGCTAAATTCTTCAAATGTAAAGATGAGTAACTCGGTATTATTAGTGACTGAGATTCACTAATAGCTTTAGATCATTCTTGTACTAAATGTTAATTGCTGTTATTGTCATTATGACCAAGTTACTGGGCATTCCAGCCATGTCCTTAGGGAAAAGAGGATTAGATCAGAGAATAAGTTCTCCACCCTATTTGAAAGTACTGCTAGTAACTGCTAATATTAATAACAATGAAAACCACAAAATACTGGTAATAATGATGATAAACAGAAATCTACCATTCATTTAGCATCTATTATGTGCCAGGCACAGCACTGAGCCTTTTGCACATGCCTCCTGCTCTCCCTGCCCCCATAACAGCCCTATGTGAGGTTGGGGTCAACTACTCTTTCCATTGTCCTGAGTGCAGAAAGGTTGAGTTACCTAAAGGGCACACCCAGTGAGCTTGCTTCAGATCGGATCCTGACTTGGACAGTCTATCTCCGTGTTTCATTGTGCTTCTCTTTGGAGGAGCTCTGTGACCTAGGATGAGGCTCTCTCCTTTCCAGCCTTCAGCGTCCTCACCTGTAAGGTGAAGCATTTGGATTAGCTGCTCCCTTCAGGCCCGTTGCAGCTGCCTCTCCAAGGACTCCTCACATCCCCAAGTCTTTTCTTTTGAAGAGCTCTGGAGTATTACTCTGGGAAGAAAGTCAGGGGACTTGGTGGCTGACCAGGCTAGAAACACAAAGATGTGCTTGGGGGTAAGGGGATGCCATGACAGAGTCTGACTGTCTTTTCCAAGAAGAAAGGTCCTGTGCAGACTCAGCTATTAGCAATGTGCTCCAGTATGTCTCCTTGAGATGCTGAGCTGTTTTAAAAGTATAACTGGGAAAAAATTTCTTCCTCCTCAGTCATTATTTACATATTTTAACATCAACTGTTTATTTGGGCATTTAAATTATGCTTTTAATAAAAATTCACATGCAGGTTTTTCACTGTCGGTATTTTTGTTTGTCTTTCTCTCATCAGACATGCAGGGCAAAATTCCAGCCTGCCTCTTCTTAGCATCCTGGAATCAGGTTTGAAAATAAGGAGGTGTGGGGCGTGGGAATCAAGGGGGAAGAGCCCTGTGGTCGAATGTGCAGCTTCTGGAGCCAGACACACTTTGCTCAAATCCAATTTCTCTTGGTTACCCGAAGCCGTGTAACCTCGGGCAGGCTTCTGTAACTGTTCTAAACCTGATCTTCCTAATTCGTGTTAATAAATGGGGATGTTAATTCTCTCTCCTTCGCTGGTGGTGATTAAATGAGGTGAGCTGAGAAGTGCTGGGCACACCGCACTCAGTGACGTCAGAGACCTCAGGTGTTTGAAGGGAATAAACCCCTGGTGGGACCCACTGCACTGAGGAGAAACAGGCTTCCCAGGAGATGCTGAGTGGGTTCCCAGTGCCCGCCTGTCCCCAGAAGCCTTGGGCAAACAGTGGGGCCTGGAAGTCAGGGATGCTGAAGAAGATTTCTCAGAGTGAAGACTGCTCCAGGGGCCTACAAATGCTGCTGTTTTGCAAAGGTTCCAGGGTATCCTGTTCCTTCCAGAGAGACTGTGGCTGCACGTGGACAGATAAAACAGGCACCTCAGTTAACTGCGGAGATGAAAGCCCCCTCCATCCCTGTCCCTGGCTGGCCTGGCCTCTTGGCCTCACCCCCTCTCAAGGAAAATCCCATTTGTGTTTGGCTCTGGCTTTGAGTGCATTTCATGCCCTCCCTGGTGGGGACAAGTGGCAGGTCCAGCAGGTTCACACATGCAGCGGCAGCTGGGGCCCAGGCTCTTTGTCCCAAGGAGCACTTCAGCAGATAAAACCCTTTGCCGGCTGGAGATCAAATGCTCTGGGGAACCTGTGGTTAGATAATGGGTGGGGGTGGGGGAGACTATAAATAATTGCTCTGTGGCTTTGCCCTTCTCTTGATAGAAATTAAAGCTTGTTTTCTCAGCAGCAGGAGCAATAAAAACATCTTTAGAAGAATTGCATTTTTTGACTCTTCGAGAGCTGATGATTTAGAAGTATCTCTATAGGAGATTAAAAGGGATTCAGGTAAACAGCTGAAGGATTTACATAGGATTAAGTTTTAAAAACCCCATCCCCAGGGGGTGTTTTCCTTTGCAGAGATGAGAGTACATAGCGGTGGTGGCTTTGGGAGCCAGGTCGATGGTGAGGGTTTAAGGAATGAGGAGTAAAATTCTCCACAACCTCGCTCTTCTGAGACAGTGCTCCAGAGACAGGCAACGGCCCTCTTTGCCACCTGCCAGAATCTCACCCCTAGACAATGAGGTGTTTTCTGTCTGGGTCTGATGACCAAGTGGAGAGGCGACAATCTGAGGACCTTGGACCAGCCAGACCAGTGACCCACAGAACTCCTTCCCCTGCTTCACAAGTACATGGAGCACCTACCTTGTGCCAGGCACTACAGTAGGCCCTGGGGATAGAAAGTGAACAACATGAAGATCTGCCCTTGCGGAGCTTATATTCTTGCTGGGGAGACAGGCCGTAGATAAGGATGAAAAAAAACAAAGCAGTAAAGGGGAACATGAACTGTAGGGTATAGGGAGCCTGAGATGTTAGGGGAACAGGGAGACCCGTGGGTAACTTCCTGAAGGAAATGAAGAAGCTGATCACGCAGGAACGAGGGAGCAAGCTGGACAGAGAAAACAAGTGGAAAGGCCCAGTGCTCATGGGAGCCAGTGTGACCAGAGCAGGGCACACAAGGAGGCAAAGGGTAGAAAGCCAGGTGAGAGAGGCAGCAGGGAGCCAGCGTGCGGGGCTCTGTAGGCCGGGGCTCTGGCCTGGGCTCTGGAGTAAGGCGGGGGCTGTTGGAGGCCTCTGAGCAGAGGAGCAGCCTGACCTGAGATTGAACACGATCATTCTGCCTGCTGAGCGAGGAAGGACAGCAAAGGGCAAAGGCCTGGGTCGGGGTGGTGGGAATAAGAAGTAGTTACTTTTTGGATATATTTGAACAGGTAGAAATGAATTTTATTAATATGCCAGGAGTGGATTGTGAGGTACAGGGAAAAATCAAGAATGGCTCCAAGGTGTTTGGTCGGATCAACCAAGGAGGATGGGGTTGCTGTTAACTTACATGCTGGAGAGGATGAGGGGGGGACCGGCTCCGGAGCTCCATTTCAGCCGGGTTAAACTGGAGGTATCTGGAAGCTGGTCAGGGCTGGATGCATGGCTCTGGCATTGCTGGGAGAGGTGCGTGTTAGAGATGTGACTTGAGAAGTCACGGGCACGTAGGTGGCCTAGAGGGGAGCATGGCCCCTGGGAGCTGGAAGGGGCCTAGGCCTCAGAGGCTGCCTGGCGCAAACCTGTCATCTTCCAAAGAGGAAAGTTAATCATGTGGAAGTGAAGGGTTATACCTTGAGTCAGTTGGAGAGTCTGAATTAAAGCCCAGGTCTAAGGCCTAGCCAGATACTTCTTTACCATGTTTCGGTGGAGCTGGGTGGGCTGAGTTTGCTAATAGGACACTAGGAGGTGGGCCTTGCACATACACATGCAGCCATCTTAATGTGGGACGGCCACTCCCTTCTCCTCCAGCCTTATCCCCAGAGCGCACCCAAAGATGGTACAGTCTGCGAACCGTCTGCTACTGCTCAGTGAAGAGATATGATCAGAAACTGAGCGGAAGTATTTAGAAATTCTTATGACAGCTTGACATTGCCATAACATCCCAGGGCAACCTCAGTGGACTTGTCTTACTGAGCTGGGTATGGACAAGTTTGGGTTGTGTTGATCTCATGTGGTGGCTTGTTCGTAGTACAAGCTGCATGTGAGTCATATGTAGTAGGACCATATAGTAGATTATTTGCTAATTATTTATATTGCAATGCCCACAAACATAGTAGGTTGGTGCAAAAAGTAATTATAGTTTTAACATTATTGAAATTTCTGTTTGATATTGGAATACGTTCTTAAATAAATGTGGTTATGTTATACATCATTTTAATGTGCATTTCTTGCTTTATGTTTTTTTGCTAATGACTTATTACTTGCTGTTTAATGTTTATTTTAGACTATGGAGATGTTAGACAAAAAGCAAATTTGAGTGATTTTCTTATTTGAGTTCAAAATGGGTCATAGATCAGTGGAGACAACTCGCAACATCAACAGCACATTTGGCCCAGGAACTGCTAATGAACATACGGTGCAGTTGATTCAAGAAGTTTTGCGAAGATGAGAGCCTTGAAGATGAGCGCAGTGGCCGGCCGTTGGAAGTTGACAACGACCGGTTGAGAGCAATCATCGAAGTCGATCCTTTTATAACTACATGAGAAGTTGCTGAAGAACTCGACATGGATGATTCCACAATAGTTTGTCATTTGAAGCAAATTGGAAAGGTGGAAAAGGTCAATAAATGGGTGCTTCATGAACTGACTGAAAAATCAAAAAAATTGTCATTTTGAAGTGTCATCTTCTCGTATGCAACAATGAACCATTTCTTGATCTGATTATGACGTGTGACGACAAGTGGATTGTATATGGCAACCACTCTGGTTGGACTGAGAAGAAGCTCCAAAGCCAAACTTGCACTAAAAATTGTCACAGTCACTGTTTGGTGGTTTGCTGCTGGTCCGATCCACTAGTTTTCTGAATCCTGGCAAAACCATTACATCTGAACAGGCTGCTCAGCAAATGGATGAGATGCATCAAAAACTGCAACACCTGCAGCTGGTGTTGGTCAACAGAAAGGGCCCAATTCTTCTCCATAACAATGCCCCACTGCAGGTCGCACAACCAACGCTTCAAAAGTTGAATGAATTGGGTTACGAAGTTTTGCCTCATCCACCATGTTCACCTGACCTCTCGCCAACTGACTAGCACTTCTTCAAGTGTCTCGACAACTTTTTGCAGGGAAAATGCTTCCACAACCATTAGGATGCAGAAAATGCTTTCCAAGAGTGTGTGGAATGCTGACACATGGATTTTTATGCTACAGGAATAAACAAACTTATTTCTCACTGGCAAAAATGTGTTGATTGTAATGGTTCCTATTTTGATTAATAAAGATGTGGTTGAGCCTAGTTATGATTTAAAATTCATGGTCTGAAACCACAATTACTTTTGCACCAACCAATGAATGTGGAGACTGGGTTCTGAATCTCAGGTTGAAGATTTCATGCTGATACATCTCCACATAGAATCTGTGAAGTTACAGGATTTGTTTTCAACTCAGTGTTCTTTTGTGCTGTCCCACCAGGTGGCTGGAATATTTCTATGTCCATGCAGTGCTGGGTGTATGTTGTTTGTAAGCAAGCATCATGCGGGGGCTAATGCAACATCCTTGCTCCGATGCCTCCAATCACATAGCGGTCTGAGGCAGTGGCCTTGGTTGTTGCCTCAGTGGTTGAGTTACTCTGTAATACTGGGTCCTCCTACGGCTGATGGGATTGAAAACTATAAAGATGTGTTAGGGACTGGAGTTCAACTACTCTGGAGAAAAATGGTGTTTGGAAAATCATCACTGCAGAATAAAGTCATTTGTTGACTTTATTCTAGATGTTCTTCCTTACCTTGATATTTGGTAGGCTTTTTTTCTTTCTCAAACTATCCAGAAAACTGAATTCCCAATGACTTCCTGACCCTGGGGACCTGCCCACCAATGGAGAAGGGTGGGGAAGAACGGGAATGGAAAGAGCCAGCCTTAAGAGCTGGAATCAATGATTCTGCTTGCCCCTTTAGCCCTGCACGGAACTTCGCTTTCCAGATATTCACGTGGCACCTCTGAGTCTGCTGACTCCAGGGCAGCTCTGGCTTCTGTCATCACCTCTGGAAGAACATACCTTCGTGGAAGCAGGTGGGCTCTGTTCAGAAGGACTTAGAAGTTAATAAAGCTGGCCACTACTTAGGAAATGCATGGTTTTGACATGTGTTCCTCTGGCAAAGCTGGACCGAAACCACACTCCACAGCAATGCGTTGTGACTGCAGTCACTGCTCAAATATTTGGTGCTCTGGGCTTAAATCTTAGTTGGGTTTAAAAAAAAAAGTGGGGGCGGGGGGTAGAGAGGGAAGTCTTCATATATTCATAGTCACATTATAGTACTCTTCTGGGTACTGACTTTTCCAGCCAGCCATTCTGTGCATCCGTCCTTGTGTGCACTGCATTTCAACCCTGCCATTTGGGGACTGCTCTAAACAGATTGCTCGTGAATAGAGCCAAGTATGGATTTTGATTTTGTAGAGATTAACTGGTCATTGAGTTTGCGTTGATGGAAAGCAGCAGCGTTGCAGTACCACTAGAGAGGACTGCAAGGTGCCTGCCTCTGCAGGGATGGCTCTTGGCTGGCCCATGGGCAGGCGAGTACCCGAGGGAAGCCCATGTGAGCCGCTGCTGCTGCTGACTCAGCTGTGACCAGTGTCTGATGGTCCAGAGGAGCCAGGTGTGGAGTCTGGAAGGCTCCTAGAGGGCGAGCCCCTCGTGCCAGGGGCAAAGTGGAGGAGAACTACCCCTCTCTGCGTGCGCCATCCTGACCGGCCCTTCCCTTGGCTCATCTGTGCAGGATTTTGCCTTTTGGAGGTGGGAGGAGTTAAAGTGTCCATTGTAGTTCTCACATACTTACGTTTTTTCTTGTGTGTGCTGAAAGTGAGTCCCCATGACCCCAGTGCCAGTCTACACTCTCTACACAGTGCTAGCCCCTTCCCTATGAAGGAGTTGCCCGGCCTCCCTCCCTCCCTGTCCTGCAGGAAGCAAGGGCAGGCTGGGCTGACATGTCCACTTCTGCACAGCCCCTGTGGGAACAAGGCGTGGGGTCACTGCACAGGCAGAGTGGGTGGGAGAAAGTCCCTGCTCTCCAGCCCAGGGAGAGGTCCGAGGAATCTTTCCTTAGAGCTTGCTTCTCTTATCATCAATCCTTTGCAGAGCTGAGGATTTTCCCGATTCTGTAGAGAAGTTGGACTCCATAAGGCTGCTTGAGGCCTTCTGGGGTGCAGAGCTGTCTTTTGGCAAATGCCTTGAGAGTAGGTGGCTTTGTGAACTGCCATCTGGCCCCTCCCTGCCGTAGCTTCTAGAATACTTGTTTTTGCAGACAGTCACAAACCAGGACTATTGTGTACATATGGGTTCCTGAAACCACTGTTTCAGGTGGAGGGGAAAGTCTGGAGAAGCCTGGAATCATAGCCAGGAAGTTGGGGTGAGAACGTTCTGAGTGCAAATTCTGTTGCTGGACAAGTTACTTAACCTCTGAGTTCAGTTTCCTCTTTGGAAAATAGAACTGCTGCTATGGACTCCCTTGTGGAAACAATGGCTGTGATAATGTCTCCATTTTATTGCTGGGTAAACCAAAAGCAACCTGCCCGGGTTCACGGTATGAAGATATGGGATGGGGGTAAGGAAGGAGGCCTGGGTTCAAGTCCAGGAACCCCTGCTACACCCCTGTGGTTCCAGGCAGGTCATTTAGCCTCCAGAACCTCCATTTCTGTGGAGGTAAAGTGGGAGCAGTAACCACTGCAGGAAGTGTCTCGTCTTGACGCCCATGACGATGTTACGGGAACAACGGGAGGTAGCATATGTCTCGTAAACTGTAAGGAATTTTACGGCTGAAAAATGTTTCCACCTTTACAGCTTGTTGGTAACTGAGCAGGCTAACAGTGAACTCTTTAGAGCTCCCTGCCTGTGGGCTCTGGAAATGACTTTTTAAAAAATATTTTTGTGGCTAGCTTTTCTAATTATAAAAGTAATACTCATGGTAAAAACTCAACTCGTACAGAAAGGTGAAGAATGAAAGACACCCCTCCCCCCAGCCAGCTCTACTCCCGAGAGGTGACTTCTCTATCCTTCCAGAAATTTTGCACCTGTGCACATACAGATGGGCACACAAACATTAAATTATGCACTGCGTGTGATCTATTCCATGGGCCATAATTTTGTTGTTGTTGTTGTTACCAGGAGCCCAAATGAAGATCTCCAGGTAGTTCCCAGTATTTTGGTTGTTAGAAACAGTGTCACAGTGAACAGAGGTATACTGACTTATATCTTGGTCCCTCTAGGTTTAAAACAAATGCTCAGAGTAGCTAGTGGCTCAGAGCTTTCAGAATTATCTCTTACACTTGGCAGAATGAATCTCTCCTCAGAAAGAATTATGTTGTTAATACTGTGGTTTTCCACTGCTCCACCCAGTTAAATTTAATCATGCCATGTGACTTCCAAATAAATGTGTGTCTGGAGGGAAGGGACCTGACAAAGCTTCCATTTTTTTAGACCCTAGAGAATACAGCAAAGCTCACTTCAGAAGGCCTTGCTTTTCAGAGCCCTTCTGCCTGGAACATTTATGTTTGTGGCTCATTCTCCAGTGTGCTTGGAGGAAGCTGCTATTAATTGGGCTGTAGAGCGTGGCTATGTATATCTTAAAATGTCTTCCTACACACAAAACAAGTCAGGTCAACTTCACTTACGGTTAATCTACATGAATTTGCATCTGACTACATCTGGCTTGGCTGGCTGTTTGGGTAGTGCATAGTCATAGCCCCGCCAGATTTCTTTGCCTGTCATTGACAACAAATGGAACTTAGTTCTCTAGCTAAAGCAAACATTTCAAGCATCCTAAAGTGAATGTCTCGGGGTTAGTGCAACATGATTTCATGTTGTAGTATAAAATGGTTTCTCTCATGGTTTGGAAAAAAAAATCCAGAAACCTGTGTGTGGGTTTTTGCTGCCTTTATTATGTCTGTTTTCCCAAAATGTTACACATGAGACAACTTAAAAAGCTGTCTTATTTTTAAATGTTTTAGGGAGTCTCCAAGGAATCCTGTGGGGTTGTGTCTTTTGTTTTTAATGAAGGCCGTTCCGGTAATGTCAAAGTCAGGTGTGGCAGGAAGGTTTGGCCCACTCTTCTACAGAGCTTGCAGCCTTCCCACCGGACGACTCCCTGGTCAGTGGCCTCCCTCTCCTCCTTTCCCAAGGCCCCCTTCTGGGTCTTTTGCCACTGACCTGGTTTTTGCTGGCAGTTGTTACCCTCACCTGGCCTGGCCATGGGCTCTGGGTTCCACATGCTGGATGGGTTCTATTCTTGGCCCTAGAGTGCTTGATAAATTGACTGCAGAACTGCCCTCAGCTCAGGGAGCTCCGGCTGCAGGTGACTCCTTTCCCATCTGTCAGTTGTCCCAATTCCTAACCCATTGTGCCTCTGCACACTGAGAGCTCAAGCTCCTTAGCCTATGTCTGGCTGCTGCCTGCCTTCCCGCCTGTCCCGACTATTCCTTCCTGGGAACCCCTGCCTTGTGGCTGTCTGCTATCTTAGAGCACACCTGGACATCTTTAGAAGAGGATTGACTTAGAGGAGGCTTGGCATTTTAAGGCTACCAGGGAAACAAACCTGCCATAATGATTTGTTTTCTCAAAACCAAAGAAACGCACTTGCTTAAAAACAAAACCCCCAGAACTCCGTAACTATATGGATAAAGGAGCTACTCCAGCCATCTCAGGATAGCACAAAAAGATGACCAATGTGAAAACAATAACCCTGCAATAAGTCTTGACAATACAGTTGAAGTGAAATGAATTTCTTTAAAATCTTTCCAGTGCTTGGCTATAATCTTAAGGAAGCACAGCACTTGAGTGCTGGCTTTTTATGATGCTCATAAACCTTTGTCTCTAAATGCCAATGTGCTGAAAAGTTATGAGTATTAAAGACATAGCAAGTGTTTTTAAAAATGTGGAAAAAGGTCCTCTTCTCTTGGTTATAACTTCTGGATGCAAGTACTTATTAATAGTAAGAAATGCCATTCTTTAATTTTATTCAAAGACTTTTTGGGTCTGACCTCTTCCTTCCTGTCTTCTGTGAGGTGGATGCTGTCACTGTCCTCATGTGGCAGAACAGGGGTCTGAAACTAGGTTTAAGTAACATGGGCTGGAGTTAGAACCAAGGTGTATTGCTCCTCCTTGTAAACTCTGCTGCCTGGGTCTCTGGCTATGGTGGTTTATAACAAGGTTGCTACTCAGAAGTTAGTCTCATTACTGCTTGGGAGGCAGACATCCTTGTTGACCTGCCCTAGGATGCATGCTTGATTGCAGAAAGCCAGCTTTGCAGGGTATGCTTTCAGTATTTTGGCTATATTCAGCCATGCAGGAGGCTTCCCACCTAGAAGGAACATAGTGACCTGTCTAAAATTCCACAGCCAACAAGGTGAGACTGAGGTCATCCTTGCTGGAACACAGCTTAATTGGGGTGTGGGTCAAGGTTCAGTTGCAGAAAACAGAATCTACTATAGCAAACTCAAGGAGGAAGGGATTTGCTATAGGGAATTAAATCCCTTATAGAACTATTAAGAGCTCTGAAGACACGGGTCTCTAGGTGGTGGTTTCAGGAATAAGTGCCTCGAACCACGCTAAAGAACTAGACCACCAAGAGAGCTGCTGCCCCTCCTACCGTCATGACACTGCTTCTCCAGACCCACATTGCAACCGTCGTGATCGAGAGGGTCCCATGATCAGGATCCATGACATTGGCAGTTCTGGAACCATGCCACATCTGCTGTGATTGGCACCTACAAATGATGTGCTGGCCCTGCCTCCCGGCACCTAATGAAGTTGGTACCTGGATGCTGGAATGTTGGCTGAAACTGTCATGGAAGAGCTAGGTGCCTCCTGGACTCTGCTTGCTGAGCACATAGTAGCTGCCACCAAGGTGTGGTCTCTGCCTCTCTTGGCTTTCTAAATCTCACAAAAACATATCTAACTGACCAAACCCAAATGACACCTGGAACTTTAGCTGCAAAGGCTCTGAGAAATGGGGTTTTAGCTGCTCATCCTCTGCAGGGCAGGTGGACACACTAGAAGGAAGATAGAATGTATGTTGAAAACCAGTCTCCCATATCATCTGTGCTCTGTGGTCAGTGGAAACAGACCTAGATTTCCAGAGTCAGCTGAGGAGGACAACTGAGGTTATAGCCAGAACATGGAATCTTTTTGGGAGTGTGCATGTATGGGTGACCCCTGGTATAACCAGCACCAAAATGTAGCAAAATGCCACAGGTTTGTCCGCTGGCTTCTGCTTAGCTTCTGTGGGACTGTTAAGCTGTAGTTGGAACATTTGAAAGGGAGCTTTAGAGAACTCTTAATTTCACTGTATATTGTTTGGGGAAACAATGTTAAGAAGTTGCCTTAATTGAAGGGCCTTCACTAATGTTAATATCTAGATATGGATACAGCACACAAGGGTTTCCCCAACTTATTTGACCACAGGATAGCTCCACTTTAAAAAGCAGAAGCAGTGTTTCCCAACAAATGTGGGAAACAGTATTTCGAAGAGGAAGCCAGAGAGTACCATGGAGAAAAGGCTTTATTTTTAGGAAGTTGACCTTTTCAATAGCTTCCATCCACGTGCCTTTACCGTCAAGATGGCAGGCATTCCCGAAGTGCAGGTGGCCCTCTGCTCCTCAGGGAGACCCAAAAGGGAGGTGACCCAGATCAGTGAAACTGGCCTGCATGGACAGAGGGGTCTCTCAGGAATCCAGATGGCCTGAGAGTCATCCTTAGAGTCCTCCAACAAGGCAGCCTGTGATCACGATTAGAAATTACAACAATAAAATGCTAATCAATCAGAGACCGCATTTCGCTTGCATTGATCTGTTATAAAAGCAGATGGTATTGCAGAAAAGGAACTGCATTTAGCTCAAGGAGGAGAAGGGCAGCAGAGCAGGTGTCTGGGTGTCTGAGAGTGTCCTGGGTGGAAGAAGGAACACCAGGGATGTGAGTGCAGGGAACCTGATGGCTAGAGGAGGCAGACCCCACCTTATCAAGATTTGTGGCCAGGACAGCAAAGCTCCAGGGGCAGTGCTAAGAACTGGACCAGGAGTAAATGTAGTTGGTAGGCCCCCTCCAGAAACCAGATGATGCAGAAGGTAAGAGAAGACACCCTCAAAGATGAGCTCATGTCTTACAATAAATCTTTCATTGATTTTTGACTTTCTACCTTGACTATTTAACAAAGAATTTGTCTGTAGCACATGTATATCATTCTCTAGTCCTTGAAGTCTCAGTTTAAGCATTTACACAGGGTACTGGCTGTTTGGGGAGGGGAGGGGCAGAATATTCGAGTGTACACCTCGGCTTAACGCTGGGTGGGTTCCCATAGGCAGTCAGACATGCCTTAAATAGATTTATGTGTAGCCTTCCCAGGAATAGGGAAATGGCAGTTACAGAATTAGTTTGCTAAAAGGTGGAAATCATGCTGATGACTCTGAAGACATGTTTCTGGCTCCGTAAATTTTTGTGTCCTGATTTATTGAGCTTGAAGTTATGAGATTGATACCAGCTTCATATGTACACAAAGGTCAACCCCTCCTCCTCCAGTCCCCATAAAGATCAAAATGTGGGCTGAAATGGCATGAGCTGGGCAGTGGATAGATCACCACCCCTCCCCCTTCTGTGCTCTTGGGCTCCAATCCCCTGCTGATTCTTATTGAAGTGCCCTTTTCCCCTGTAAGCACTTTAATAAATGGAGGTTTAGTGTTATTGCTAAATCCCAGCTTTTCCTAATAACGGTGAGCTTAGTACTATCTGTCCTGGACCAATTACTTATCACAGTTATTGGAGATCTGAGTTCCCTCTCCACTCACGCTTAGACTCCTAAGGATAGTCATTTAATTTTGACAGTTATGATTTAATCTTTTAAAGTTTTTATCATAGAAAATTTCAATATCAAAAATAAAATCATAATTCCCATGTTTCCATTCCTAGCTGCGATAACTTCCTAAAAGTTATCTACTCATGGCCCATCTTGCTTCATCTGTACTTATACCTGTTTCTTCTTCCCCTTGGATTATTTTGAAATTATCAACGACATATTTGTATACTATCCCTGTTCCTTTTCTTAATATTTTTACCAAACTTTCTAAACACCATAGCAATAAGGACTATTAACTCTTATGAGGGGCTCTTCAGATTTTGCTTAGAATAAATTCAGGTCACTCCACAAGTATATAAAGTACCTACCCTGCAGAAGGCACTCTGCAAGCTGAGGGGATGGGGTAAAATCAGGTTTTGTTGATAGAGAGGGATGAGGCCACAGAAGTGAGTTTAGGAGGAGACATCAGCCACCGTCGTGAAAGCACTTAACAGTCCAATTGGGCCTTAGAGTGTTGGCTAGTGGATGTGAGCACGAACTGGGTGCTCAGTGAATGTTTCTGTCCACGTGTGCCATGGCTGCTCAGAGCTAGAGGCTGTGTGTGATCTGGGTGTTTGGGGATGAGGGCTTTGAGGAGAGGCACAGATATTAGAAGTTGTCAGCAAGCAATGGACAGTGATCCTGATCAAAGAACTTACTGGAAGCCCATTGGGTAACTAAAGAACGGCCAGGCTGGGGTATTGTTAGAGAACCACACTCTGCCATGCCATGGTAAGCTCAGCCTAAGCTGAGCCACCAAAGCTGCCACTGTTGCTGGCACCCCTGATGCCATCACAGCTGGGTGCCTCCTCTGGGTTGAATCCTAACCTGTCCCTGTGTCCTCATCACCCCCTCAAGTTTCCAAGGCCCAGATGGGACTGTCTGATTGGAGGTAGGTCACACACTGGAATAGTGGCTTCTAGCAGGAGGAGGAAAGGAACGTCAGACTCCTCCAGCTTCTGTAGAAGACCTGGGGCTCTGCCTCCCATGAAGAATTATGCAATGGGGATCTCCCCAGGTAAAGGGGATGTCGATGCTAAGCACATAAAAAGATAAGTGTCCACTGTGAATATCACTGTTACCTTGGGCTGCTTCCTCTCCCTTGTTCTCAGCAGTCACAAAGTCTTCACTTCCTTTGAAAATGCCATTTGCATCTATTGCTCCTGTTCTTCTATTCCCATGGCAACTGTGGGAGCCCAGGTGTTCCTCGCTGTCAGGTGCCCCAGGATCTCCTGTGCAGAGAGATTCTTCTAGTTGCTTCCATCTCCAATCCTTCCTACATGGTGCCACTGCTGCCTGAGTATTAACCAAAACCGTATGTGGCTCAAATCTCTGGAATCTTCCAACAGGAAGATAAATGCTACCTCCTTACCTTGGCCCTGCCTTCCACAGTTGACATCTGGTCTCCATTTTAAGACTTTATCTGCAATTCTGGAAGCCCTTCTCTTCAGCTAAGCAGGTCCCCAGACACACCCTGTACCTTGGTACCTCCATGCCTGTTCTTTGATGGTTCTGCTGTCCAGAAGGCCCTGTTCTCTACCTGACAAAATCTCTGTTCTTTGAGCTCCTGTGGCACAGGCGTGCATTGCTCACCAAGCCCTTTTGTGTCTCATGTCTGTCCATTGAGATGGATAAAATCACTGGGCAGGGTGCCATGGAGAAATACTGTCCTTCGTGTTTCTCTTACTGGCTAGCACAGTGCTGGACACATGGGGGCTTGTTAGATATTTGATGCTTCCTCTTTTTCACAGAAGAAGAAGAAAATTAGGAACAGGAAACAAATGTGAAATGCATAAGTCATAAGTTGAGTATAGGTGAGTTGAGGACTCATGCGAACTGCAGTGGAGGAGTTGCGGGGGTGACGAGTAAGTCTGGAGCAGCGGGCTGGTTAAGTTTTTGCTCTGTTTGTTGTACAAACCAAATGGAGATTCGGGTTGTATGCTTCCCAGGTGCACTGTGAGTGCCCACCTGGTTTAAAGGATGCTCTGGCCATAGCCCAGAATCAAGTAGCATGGTTTTCCAGAGACCCGGGCGGGTGTCTATAGAAACAGAAGTAAAAGTGGCATGTGCTCGAACAAAATTGGCTGCTTAATGGGATATGGATTTACCCATACACACTGGTAGCAAACGGATCATCCTCACAGCTTGCACCAACACGGAGCCTCCGATATGCATTGCTGTGCTCTTTGCAGGAAGAGCTACTGGGAACGCAGCAGTCGGTAACAGACCCAGTGGGGTTGCTGTTGACTGCTGACTTCTTGAGGGGCAGCATCTCCAGGGGTCTCAGGGAGTTTACCATGGAAGTCAGCCGGGGCCTCCTGCCCATTTTCCCATCAGCTCCTTCCACCATTCAGGGAAGTGTTGAAAAGGGCCCCTGAGTTGGGCTGACTGTGTCCCTCACAGGACCCCAAAGGCCACATTCACTGCAGAGTTCAAGTACAGAAGGACAAGAAGGGAGGGTTGTGAAGGGTCAAGGTGTGTACAGAGTGTTCAGTTGAGCAGTTTGGTGGAAAGGAAGAAGTGACCTGTTCCTTCAGAACTTGTGGAAATTTGGCAACAGAGTGGTGTGATGGGGGCTCTGAGGGGTAGGTTGTCCCCCAGGATCATCCTCTGTCCCCCTCAGCACAGCCTGGCTCATGTCCTTCTGCTTGGAGCCGCCTTCAGCATCCCCCTCCTCCCGCCTCAGGTTCCACTCATTTGGCGCATTGATCCCGCTACAAGTACTTGAATTGCACGTTCTTTGTCTCCTGAGGACCACGGCTGGTCTGTTCCTAGTACACCTGAGGACTCTTAGCCCTGTGCCAAGCAGCATGTGGGAGCCCCTGGAGAGGCTGGAGCTCTAGGGTGACAATCCCAGCCTCTCTGCTTCTAGGTAAGGGACCGCTAACCTGAGTCTTGGTATGCTCATGTGTACAATGGATATAAACGTACCCCAGATTAGAGAAGTAACATGTATTATGTCCCTGGACATAGTAAGCATTCAAACACCGCCCTGATCAGCCCACACACATTGTCACACAGAGCTGTGCATAACAGGTGTTCAATAAATGCTTGTCTATTGACTAATGGTGATGAGCTGTCATGATACCAGTTTTGAAAGTCTCTTTTAGAGCCCTGGTTTTAGCTGGCAAGCAGTCAATACAAGAATCACTGAGGGGAAGCCTGGAACTTATCCCACTCAGAGTGATTGAGGAAACAGGTTGTTTGAAGGAAGATTAAGGAAACTGATTACTTTGAACAGTGAATACCTGGTTAATGCCAGGTAGAGACATCTTTAGGGAGAAGAAGTTAACAGTCCAATAAAGAAGCCAATAAAAATTAATAGGATAACTTAAGGGGAAATAGATGGAATGCTCTGGGATTTTGAGCGTTGCATTAACACTGAAGGATCTGTAAAGGCGAGGCACCCTAGCTAGGGTGTCAAGGAAGGAAGATTTGAGCAAGTTACTTAACTTGCCTGAGCTGCGGTTTCCTTCACTCTAGGATGCGCGTAGTGATACCATTTCATGGAGTCTGTGTTAGGATGAGTTTTGTCCGTGTATGTGACACTCTCCCTGTTGCCTGGCACACGGTAGTTTCCTTCCACTTCCCCTAAAGTAGAAAAAAGTGTTTGGGTTTTTTTTCTTTCTTCTAAGTGAGCTCCTCAGTGCTTGTGTTTCTACCTGGGTAAACTCCAGAACTTAGGAAGACCGAGTTGCTTGTCGAGGGCATTAGTTACGAGGGTTTGGCCTCATGGTAGGGAGAATGCAATGGCTTACCAGTGTCTCTTGAGAAACAAAATAAGTTTTTTTTTCCAGGCTAAATAGTGTAGATTAAGCACATGTTCACAGGCTGATTTCCATCTCATTTTTTCACTTCTGGTCGCTACCAGTTGTAGATGTGACCCTTTGGAACACATGCAGCTGTGGTGATAGTAATTTCCCAGCCCCGGTGAGCCCGGTGCTGGTTATATTGACTTTAAGGCAGTTTCAGTGGGAGGCAAAAGAAGACTTTCTCTTTAAAAACCAAAGAAAGCCTCTACTGTATAGCAAGGGGAGGTCTGGCTGTGTCTGTCCCTGATGTCATCTGGCTGGTCCCTGGATGGTGGGGAGAAACGATGCAGCCACACAAAGCAAGGCAGCCATGTGGTGACTTAGAGGAATTAACTGTAGGACACCAGGAAAAGCCCAATTAATCTTCAATCCGGTTAGGGAGAAAAAATGCTTTTCTGAGTTTATACAAAATGATCATGTTTTATTCATCTAGTAGAAGTCACTCTTATGGCATGCAGGGTACGTGATGTCAGCTTTTCCGTCTCAGCTGGATCAAATTGTACTGAGCTCGCATGCTGTGGTGGGGGCTGGGGAAGCCCAGAGGAGGACGTGGTTCCCATCCCTGTGTATTAGGGGAGCAGGAGTCGCCCTGGCAAGGTGAGACCCTTGTGGGGGTAGAGGAGGCGCTGCGGGGCTGTAACATGGAAGGGTGGGGGCACGGGCAAGGGGCTCCCAGAGGAGCTGGTGTCTGGGCTGTGGCTGAAGGTCACTGTGAATGTGTCCCCGAGGACAGCCTCAGGCAGAGGAGAGCGCTTTAGGTAGACGTCAGCACTTTACGATGGCTGTCCTAGACGTGCCGAAGAGGGTGCAGTCATCCACAAATGAGCGTTGGCTAACCTAGATATTGCCCCTTTGTGGTGCAAGGATATCTGGGTCCCAGTTCCTAACCTGAACCTGGCTGTGTTGCCTTGACCAAGTTGCTTAACCTCATCTTAGGTGCACATAGCTCTTTGTAGTTTGGTTAAATGTTCATAGTTATCTCTACCCTGCCTACAGGTGATGTGCACAGGCTCCAAGGGAAGAAATTTGAAAGTCATGGACTTATTTTTTCCTTTTGAGTTTTAGAGATAGGGTTTTAGTATCTTGTCCAGGCTAGCCTGAAACTCCTGGACTCGAGCAATCCTCCCGAGTAGCTGGGACTACAGGTGTGTGCTGAAGGTCATGGACTTTAAGTGGCCATTGGCTGGAAAGGAGTTAAGGACCATTTTGCTCCATCCTGTCATCTTGAAAGTATCATTCCCAAAGGGTGTTGGGACCACCTACATGCTTGTTGCCCTCCCCTGACAACCTTCAGCTTTTTTTCTGAACTCCTCTTCCCTGGCTTTGTATATAATATGTTTACATATTCGAATTGAGAAATTAGCTTTTTTTGGATAAATAGCATGATATACATATTCCTTTCAAGACAACAGGCAATTGAGTCACAATATCCTTTTGAAGTAGTGAAGTACACAAATACTTTTCTTTGACTGGATTGCAGAGAAAATATATGCAGTTGGCAAGTCCTGAGATTAAATCTACATGTGTCCATAAGTAGCCAGAGGTGACAGAAGTATGCTTCAGAACTTCACCTGCGGCCTTCACAGCAAGAACGTATGAGAAAATGATCATTAATAACTATGTTGGTGTTATTAAATATAACACCTTTTGAAATACTTAACTGTATTAAACATTCAAATTATCTAGAAAGCTGTCTACTTCTAGTTTAATAAGTATAGGCATTAGTATCTGTTCTGTTCATCTGTCCATCCATCTGTGTCATCCTGGCCAGCATTCCCAGACCATGTCTCATGGGAGATAAAATACCTTTAGACCTGTGTGGACACCGATCTTCCTTAGGACGCAGCCTGCTACTCACTGTGGGAGGCAGCGTTACCAGTGACTCTGAATTCAGCTCTTCGTTTTTGGTCAGGTTGCCCATCTTCTTCCATGCTAACAGAAATGGCTCGTCTTTTTTTTTATTTTTAAAATTCGGAAAGTTTTATGTAAGTCAAAGGCATGAATGAATAGCTAGTGCTACATAACAAAATGCAATTGAGTGTCTTTCAGGAAAAAAAGGTGCTTTGCCCAGGATAATTGCCAAATGTCTGGAGGCACATGAGGAGATGGTGCCACGTTTTCTACAACTGCATTTCAGTGACTTTCGTGGCACAGATTATCCATCTCCTGCCTTGGTCATTGCCTGGCTGAAGTAAAAGGAGTCCAGGTCAGTTTGAGGGGTCGCGAGACAGAGGAAACGTTGCAGTGTGGCGTGTGACTTGAGAGAAGTGTTTCCTTAGCCACTCAAATGTTTTGATTGGTCTGCCTGAAACTCTGTCAAAAAGATTCAGTTGTTTGAGTTAAGAATTGGCTTTTCATAGTAATCACTGCTGGCCAGAGTATAATGAGGACACCTAGATAAACTAGTAGGGTATATATTTGCCCAGTCTCTGCCATAATTTGGCGATATGCAAAACAATCATTTCAGAAGTATATACCTTTTCTTATCCAGCAGTTCCAGATCTGTCGACTTATGCCAAGGACACGGGTGGGCAAGCGTACAAAAGGCACATGTATGATTCTCCACTGCAGGCTTGTCAGTGATGGAGATCACTGGTAATAGCCTAACTCTTTTTTTTAAAAAAATGAAGCCGCATGGCTTTTATGACCTGGTCTCTGTAGTCACCCATCATCACTTCATCTTATTCATTAGAGGCAAGTTACTAAGTCTAGCCCACACCAGAAGGGAGGGGAATTAAGCTACACTTCTTGAAGAGAGGAGTCCAAAAGAAAACTCGTGGACATATTTTAGAACAACCACAAACACATGAAATCACTTTTCAGTCGTTGCATGTTAGTGTGGCTAGGATCTATCCACTGTGAGCTGTCTGTCTTCTCATTGGTGATCGAGAGCAGTCCCAAAGGATGGGGAGTTTGACTTTCGACGATAATATGTGCTTGGGTGACACTTAAGAAACAGGAAGCCACTAATACAAAGGGGACTGGGTCTTTAGAGCCCAGAGGCTTGGTTCTACTGCATATCGCTCACATATGCTGGGTAAGTCAGACATCCCCTTGGCTTTCCCATTAGGATATGCTAAGGACCAAATAAACGAATGCAGTTTGATGCTATATGAACCGTAGTGCAGTAAGTGACGCTGGCAGTTACTATGTCACCACTAGTGTTACTGTTGGAAAAAAGTACCAGTCTGGGTGATGGGAGGGGTGGGACACAGAAATAGATGGAATAGAGGAGGAATTGGTTACTGTGGTAGCCAGATCAGTATATGCTAGGGTTGGCTCTGAGATGGGGAGGAGACTAGCGGAACACCAAGGCGGAGTCCACGAGAAAGGCAACAGGGCGAGATGTGCCAAGAAGAAAGCAAGCCCCCATCTTAGCTGGGCCATCCATCCGTGGACTGTTTGAGGATATATGTTCATTCCCAGATCTGTGCCAGGCCCTGCGCCAGGAGCTGAGGAGCCAGTTCAGTAGGCCATAGCCTCCTCTCCCCAGGATCCAAGTCCAGCAGGACAGGTTAACTGCAGTCTTTTGGGGTGAAAGACTAAGCTTTGGCTGATGGCCTCATTCCCTAAGTCTGGATTTGAGCTTCAGGAACTAGTTTTCTCGGGTGGCCTTGTTCCTTTGGAGGTCATGTAGCTCTGGAAATGTCTTTGGAAATTAAGCTTTCTTCCCCCCACTGATGTTCCTAGGCTCCTAGAGTGTTGGACAAAGAGGAAGCCAGGCAGTTGCATTCAGATGACTGTAACTTCCATTCCTCCTTCCTTCCAAGCCTTCGTGGCCAACCTCACAGTTTCCAAAGGCCCTTCGTGCTCTCCCAGCAGTGGTAGGGCCTGCAGTTAGTGCTGCACAGGGCAGCTCTGCCTGAGGTTCCACTTGCTGTTGACTGGGGCCATCTGCAGAAAAGGCTGCCCACAGGCACGGGGAGAAAGCTACACAGAAATCGGTGATTGTTGTTATATTTCTAGTGTGAAGCAACTCTATCCAAAAATAATCCTTGTGCTCTTAGCTCAGGCTGAACTGTGACAGGTAAGTTATTTTTATTTAGCTGTGTGTGACCTCTGACTATATGTTACATGATAAACCAAGTCAGTTCAGTTTCTTATTAGATTTCTAATCTACAACAGATTTAAGTGGAAACTGTTGCTTCAGATAAAACACAATTGGCAAAAAAAAAAAAAAAAAACCACACAAAACAGAAAATAACAAGCATTGACAAGGATATAGAGAAACTGAAACCCTCATGTGTTGCTAGTGGGCATATAAAATGGTACAACTGCTGTGGAAAACAGTATGGTGTTTCCTCAAATAAAAAATTGAATTACCACATGAGCCAGCAATTCCATTATTGGGTATATACCACAAAGAACTGAAAGCAGGGAGTCAAATGGATATTTGTACACCAATGTTCGTAACGTTATTCACGGTAGCCAAAAGGTGGACAGAACTCAAATGTCAGTAGACGAATGGATTAACAAAATGTGGCCTATACATACAATAGAATATTCAGCCTTAGAAAGGAAATTCTGATATGTGCTACAACACGGACGAAACTTGAAGACATTGGGCAAAAAGTAAACCAGTCACAAAAAGACAACATGATTCCATGGATGAAGTCTAGAGTACGCAGATTCATAGAGGCAGAAAATCGTATGGTGGTTACCAGGGCCTAGAGAGAGGGGAGATAGTTATTATTTAGTGGGTGTAGATTTTCGGTTTAGGAAGATGAAGTTCTGGAGATGGATAGTAGTGATGGTTGCACAACAATGTGAACCACGAATGTACTTAATGACAATGAATTGTATACTTAAATGGTTAAAATGATAAACTATGTGTATTTTACCATGATAAAACAAAATTCCTAAATGTAATTCCTGGCACTTATGCTGCCAGGCCCTGCTCTAGGCCCTGGGATGCCATATTGAATAAGACATATGGTCTGTCCACAAGGAGATCTTCTAATAGATTGTTTCCCACTGAGGAGAGATGGACGATAAACACTTGACAAATGAGTAAGGCAATGCAGGTACCATAAGAACTTTGAAAAATTGGGTAACTAACACGGTAGAAAACCATGTGGTATGTGTGTGGGCTAGGGATGTTTTAGCTGTGATGGCCAGGGAAGGACTCTGAAGAATTGACATTTGGGCCAAATCCCAAATGATTAGAAATTATTTGATCCAAAAAAACCCCCTGTATATACTTAGACTCCATTTTACTAGAAATCTCATTGAGATTTCTAAAATATAGAAAAATTGCTACAAAATCCAGAACTTACTACAAATTGTGCTTGCAATTGAAATACAATGAATACAACAAATGTCTGTGTTACATTTCTAATTGGTTGCTTGTGTATTGAGATGGGGACAAGCAAGGCATTAGTGTTTTAGAATGTTAAAATGTTTCTTACTGAATACCAAATGCTCAAATATGGTAATGTCTTCACCAGGAAATATATTAGCCTGTTCCATATTTCTCCCTCAATATTTTTAGGAAGTAGATCCAATAAAGTTTACCCTGGGCCTTCTTGGAAAGACGTTTATGCCTTTTAGAAAATAATTGATTTAAAAAATCAGCTTATTGGCCGGGTGCAGTGGCTCATGCCTGTAATCCTAGCACTCTGGGAGGCTGAGGAGGGAGGATTGCTTGAGGTCAGAATTTTGAGACTAGCCTGAGCAAAAGGGAGACTCCCATGTCTACTGAAAATAGAGAAAGCCAGGTGTGGTGATGTGTGTCTGTAGTCCCAGATACTCGGGAGGCTGAGGCAGGAGGATGGCTTGAGCCCAGGAGTCTGAAGTTGCTGTGAGCTAGGCTGACACCACGGCACTCTAGTCTGGGCAACAGAGCGAGACTCTAAATCAAAAAAAAAAAAAAAAAGCTTATTACTGATTTTTGTTACTTGTTATCATTTAGAAGGAAAACAGTCTATTTCACCTTGGAAACTGAGGCTATTTATTTAAAGCTCTGAGTGTAGAGTCTGAAGAATTTTTTATAGTTAACTTGAGATGGAAAGAAATATACTTCTGGGACGATGAAGTGTATGTGTGGTTGATTTGTACAATGTGTTTAGATTTCCCATTGTGAGCCTTAGAGACTCCCCTGTTGTTGCTCAGATCTTTTTTTTCTTGTCTTTTTTTTCCCCCCAGATTTTTCTAAGTCAAAATCTCAGGGTGTAAAAGATGAAAGCTCCCTGAAGAATATGGAAACACAGTTGAATCGTTAGAAGTCTGGATTGTACCTGCCTTGGTTTGCAGTGAAGCTCACAGCACAATGTCTGTAAAACCCTGAAGTCCAGCCAGGCACATTAAATAAGAGTATGGTGACTTCAGAGTTAAAGAACAGGTCATTTTGCAGTCTCTTCTTTCTGTAAGAGTACATGGCCATCTTTGCCTTAGGATTGCAAACTGCTATTTCCCAGGACAGAATGGAAATCATTTGAATTTCTAGGTTGTAGATGTTGTACTTATGGGAATTTTGATTTACAAACTAATTGGGAAATTATCTCACCCTCACGAAAATCTCGGACCCTCTCAGGTCTTTCCGACTTCCTCTGGCTTGGGTTGGAGTAGGGTGTTTGCCAGGGGCATGGCGACTGATGTGGGGTGGTGCTCAGAGAAGGCAGCTTCAGGATTAATCTTTCAAGTCCCCTGGTGCATGAGAGAAGCTAGCTTATGGCTCTTTTGGAAAAGCCATCCACTGTCTCTGAAACCTGCAATGATTGGAACACAGAGGCGTAAATAAGCGCAATTCTGCCCACAAGGATTTCCCAGAGGCCTCCTGGTTGCCCACCACATCTCCCTTGAGGTGCTGCGGTCCAGCAGGAGGGTCTTGCCCCAAGCAGCTTCAAGTCTGTGTGGAGGACCAAAATACAGAGACATGAAGTCATCAGGAAACAAATCAGGATATTTGAATTAATACCTTGAGAGCATGGGAGGTGAAAGGTGTGCTGGGAATTACTGTTAGATGAAAAGTCAAAACAAACAAGGGAAGTGATCTTAGTGGGTGGGGGAGATCAGGAGGTCAAGGGAGTTTCTTGGAGGTGGAACTTGAGTAAGGCTTTCAAGGAAGACTGTGGCCGAACTGGTCTGGGAGCTTGGCTAGGAAGACAGCTGAAGAGCCCATATCCCCAGACCTAAACCGGGGGGCAGAAAGAAATATTAACTCAAGGGTTAGTCACGTTTGAAAAACGTTTATAAGTTTCTAATATCCAAAGTGTTCTCTGTAGCACTGATAGGTGTAATAACAGAAGGGAAGTGGAGGGCAGTGGGCTCTGGCCAAATCAGTTTGGATGGTGCTGGATTAAGCAACTGAGTTCTCATACTGCAAGACTCCCCAGGCCTTTCACATGGTGATGTTCGGTGATTTTCCCAGATGTGCATGTGTAGCATGCGGTTTCCTGCTTATTCATAGAACCATGTTTTGTTACCCGTCCCCCACCCCCAGGAGGATCCAAGGAAATGCTAAGCCTAAATGATCCTGTTTCAGTGTGTTTCGTAGTGCAAGTCATCATCGAAAGTCATGTTTTCAGTGGTATTAACACCCAAGGGAGTTGATTGGAAGAACATCAGAGGGGCTTCATTTAAAGAAACCAGTGCATTGAGTGGCCCTCCTAGGGATTCTAGCCTGGAATGAAATGCCCTAGGACTGTCTCTCAGTTCAGGGGTTTTTCCTCAATATACTAATAGACACATAACACAGGCTTTAAAAAACTGCTTTTGCTGTGTTATCTTTTACTTTCTCTTGAAAGGATGGGAACGGATTTTGTATCACCCATGTGGCCTCACTATCCCATTGCAACAGAGCCCTGGGTCACAGAAGCTGGGCTGTGACAGAAGGGAAACCTCAAAGAACTGGCACGAATAGGGTTGTCAGATAAAATATAGGACACCCAGTTAAATTTGAACTTCAGATCAACTGTGCATGGCTTTTCAGTGTAACTGTGTCCCAAATACTGCATGGGGCATACTTATACAAAAGTCATTGTTTTTTTCTGAAATCAAAACAGGGCATCTTGTATTTTTCTAAGTCTGGCAACCCCATGCAAGGTGCTCAGGGGAAGCTGGAAACACAGACCAGAAAGTGACGTAAAATGTGCAAGGCAAGGTAGCAGGTGGCCCAGTGACTCCAAGTTCTAGAGAGCCCAGGCCCTCCCTCTTGGGAGACAGGTTAATACATCAAGCTCCCTGTCCACCCCCATGGCTTTTGTCACATCCCACTCAGTTTGGGAGCATTTGTATATGAGAGGTTGTATCCTGGCGGGTATTTTATTTGACTCACATGCTCTTAAAGACACGTGTAAGATTCAAAATGTTACCAGAAAACTTTTCAACTTTTCAGATTCTCTTGAATATAAAAAACTTACAGTTTCATAGAAGCCAGTTGTGTGTGAATCTAAGAGTCTCGAAACCAAAAGGATAAGTTGCCTGCCTGCAATGAACACTGCTGGGGTAGGCACATGTCCGGGGGCAACTCCCGGTGGGGAGGAGATAAGATAAGGTTTCTTAACACCAGCCACCCTCCATTTTTGGAATCTAAAATGTAATGAAGGACACCAAATTATCTCATATGTAAAAACAAGATAATGGCTTAAAAAGCCACATCTTCTTATATTGACTCTGGATAGGACGAGCATTTTGAGAAGGGAGAGGTGTGCGTGGTGGGTTGGGCTCTGGGTATTCCTGCCCCTGCTGAGAAGCGAAATGTCTTAGCTCTACGTTTAGTGACGATTGCTAACTGGCCAGGGCTTACTGTAAGTGGGCTCTGCTCAGGGGATCGCTCAGCAGGAGAAAAAAAGAAAAAATCAAACTAATCCCTTTCTGGAAAAGGTCTCCCCACAACTTGCCAGGTGCCTAGACTGCCTGGCCCAGCTGTGCCCCTCTCCCCGCCCCCAGGCCTGTGTGGAATGTGCTGCTGACAGAGGGAGCCCCTGTGCTGTGAATATGTTGGGGAGCCCTGGACCAGTTGCAGAGGAGCCCAGGGAGTTGGGCAGTGGGGCCTGTGCGTGAGAGCCAGAGCATGGAAGTTGGAGAGGCTGCAGCTTCTGCTGACCCCTGCACAGACACCCGCAGGGCTTCCAGATCACTTCAGGCACGGTGCCACACAGACTCGCTGGCTGCCACCAGTGCTGATCATACACCTGGTGCTCACTGTCTCCTATGGCAACGGCAGTCCTTGTTAATCCGGAGTAATGCTGGGGGCAGGCAGCATTACAAGCTACTTCACGCTGGCTGGGACAAACCCCAGGTCATGAGCATCCTTGATGTGTGGCCAAGCCCCGGGAACCTCTTTGCTTGCTCTCCAACATACCCCGCCCTAACCTGGTTTTGGAATCTGGTAGTGAGAGGAGAAGGAAGCGCCAATAAATGTTATTCCAGGGGTCAAGCTGAACCCTGAATAATGAGTCCATTAGATTCCACAATCGATATCCAGCTTCTAAACATTATGTATATCGATGAGCTGATTGCTAGGAGACGAGTGCTGAGGGAATTGGAATCTATTTTACTGGGTCCAAATTGGTTGTTGATGGACCATAGTAGACTGCAGCTCTAATAATTGGCCAAAAACACCCTGCCGTCTAGTAAAACACAGCTTAAGCCCATTGGAGCCCTGTGTTTTCCTGAAAGCCAGGCAAAGCAGGGTTTTCACTGGGTTTTCATCTTGGCCCTACAGGTCCTTCCTGAGGGACTGATGGGCTGGCCAGGGCCCCAGCTGGAAACTCTGCTGGTGCTTGGGGTGGGGGTGCCAGGGGGAGATGGGCGGAGGCTAGGCGGTGGAACTCTGCCGCTGACACGAAGACAAGGTGTCTACTGAAGAGTGGATGGAGACTGGCTCACGCCACTCAGTCCCTCAACACACACATGGACCCGAACTGCTTACCCAGCTCCATTCTCAGGACAAGGGTTACAGACTGGGTGAGAGATGGCTCCCACAGTGGGAAATAATGTCCTTGGAGGCCTTTAGTCCAAGAGGCTTGCTGGGAGGAAGGATGTGTGTGTGCACACACGTGTGTAGGATTAGGGATGGGCCTGGGGGGTGGCACTTCAGCCCTCCTCCCGCGCCCACATGACCCAGGCACAGAACATGACGTGCTATTCTGGCAGCATACTGGAATCTGGTATGAGTTCTCCTAATAGTTAGACCCAAAGCCAGTTGCTCTCTTGCTGCTTGTCAGGTGACACACTGCTAAAGCTGGGGAGGGAAAGCCACTAGCTGCTCACCAAGGCTGAAGTCCTGACCACCTGGACTGCCGAGCATCTCCTGGTCATCCGGGTCACTGCCAGGCAGGCCGATGCGGAGCGCGGGAAGCTGCGCTGCTCACGGGGCATAGGCGGCTCTGCGTGGGGCAGGACACTGCCAAATTGCAGAGAACAAGTTTCTGGAGGCAGGAAGTTGGAGGCAATTGGGTTAATTAAACCCCTACAGATCTCCAGCTACAGAATGGCTCTGAGATACTAACTTAAAATTGTGCATTTATCGAAACAAAACCGAAACACCCACGGTTAAACCAAAGCAAGCCCTTTCTACCTGTGGTGCCTATGCTGGGCTCCGCTTGAGTCAGCGGAGGGGAAGGAGGGCGAAGGGTTTCCAGTGTTCTCTCTGAACATCTTTCCTCTGATTTTGAACATAGGCCTGGCTGTTGTGATTGCAGGGACGGCCCTTGATCTCACTTCTGCCGGGTTAGGTTGGGGAAGCTGCTTCTGCCTGGGCAAGGTGACACACGCCTCTGTCCGTGTGCCCTGTGTGAAGGGCAGCGGGAGCCTCGGCCTCCATCCACCACGGCCAGCCCACCCCCTGTCAGGCGGCGGCTCTGGGCACTGGTGGTCGAGCAGTTCCTGAGGTGCCTGCGGCCTGTGCCTGCCCTGCAGAGGCCCAGGGCCAGCACTGACTGGAACTTCTGATTCTCAGAACATCTCCAGAGATGGGTCACACTCCCCACTTGGCTGGGGTGGTGTCCTGTGGGTCTCTGCCCTTCGCTCAGGGGCTATACTGGGCTTCTACTTGCCAGTCCCAGAGAGCACGGGGGGTGGGACTGAGCGCACATGGGGCACAGGCAGTGTCTCCCCTCAGCGTCCTATAGGGACCATGCTGGGTGGGGCTCCAACTGGCTCTCTCATAAGGCAGTGGCAGTCTGAGCGTGGTGATGACGGAAGAAAGGTCAGGGGACACCCAGCATGTTAAATTGCTGAGCAGCAAAGGTAAAATGCTAGACTTGTTTATGTGATGAGGTCAGCAAAGGAGGAGAAAGCCTGAGAGAAGAGAAAATTAGCCTTAAATATCACAGCATCTGACTGAGAAAGGTTTTAAGAGGACTGGCAATTGGCAAAAGGAGAGACAAGTCAGCTCCCTATCGAGTGACTTTCAGCCATCAGACAGGCAAATTGAATATTGAGGAAACATTCGAATGTACTAGATTGTTTGGATTTGGAAGCTAAGAACGGCTCTGAGGTCTTCCACTGTGCTCTCTGAAGAGCTGCTTGTTGTGACCCTCTTGTGGAACTTGGGAAGGAACTGTCTCTGACAGGGAGGTAATAACAGTGGAGCATACCTCTGAGGCCTCCGTCAGGCTCTGTAAGGCTCTCCCTGCAGTGGAGATGGCTGGCAAGGGTGTGGTGAGCCCAGCTCCCTTGCTACACACGTGTACGTCCCTCACAGCCTGTGTTCATGGTCTCTGTCCCGTGGGCTGCTCTACCCAGGGAGAGGGAGCACGAGGCCCAGATCTGCTGTGGTCACCTCTCCAAGGCCGTTCTGGAACGGGCATGACAGTAGTACCTACTTCATATCCTTGTGCCATTCGATGGGCTTGTGTTAGCAAAGTGCTGAAGTCAGTGCCTGGTGTCTATATTGAACACCTTGTCTAGAACATTCTCTCACGTCCCTCCAGTCTTCACTTCACAGGATTCTGTCACATTTCATCCTCCTCGAGCCTCTGATGTGGGGAGCGCAATTATCACTCCAGTTTTGAGGTGGGGGGAGCACTAGGAGGCCTTAGAGGTCTCTTCCGGAGTGCAGGTGGCTAACGGAAGGGCAAGGGTGGGGCCGAGGCCCCCTGGGTGCTGGCCTGTTCCACATGGACGGGAAGGAGTTAATTAGGTCCTCCGGCCCCTCATGGTGCCTTCATTTCCCTCCATGGTCTTGGTTTTCCAGTTTCATCACTGGCCCCCTGGGCCCTCTTCCCATGCACAGGGTGAAGGGAAACAGGTACCACAGTGCCCAGGTGTGGCGGAAGAAGCAAGTGCTGACGAGGCAGCCAGGCCTGGGCTGTGCGGAGGAGGATGGCCTGGCAGGCCAGGCCCTGCACAACTTGGAAGGGACCAGGAGCTCGGGGTACTGGGATTTAAAGACCTGGAGGCCCAGTCTGCTCCCCCCTGCTAAGGAAGTGTCTGCTCCACCCTCGCACCCTCTGGCTAAAGGCCTAGGCAGCTGGAAAATTGCATTCTCCATAGCGCCAAAGGGCCAAGGCTGCAGGTCGTCCTACATAGAGAGGAAGAGATCACTGTCCCAAGGGGCTGAGCCAGCCTGTCGGCTTCCTGCTGAGAATGGCTGTGCCCTGGGTGGCACTCCTCTTCCCCAAGTGATCTGGATGCAGGGGCTGCAGCAGTTCATCAGGATCAAGGCAGATGGGAGAGTTCACCAAATGCCCCACCCAAGGACGTCCTCACCCTGGCCACCACCCCACTCCCAGCTCTCAGGGGCCAGAGCAAGGTGGCTTTTCCAACTTTGTGGACGTGAATCCCCTGGTGATCATATTATGATGCAGATTCGGATTCAGCAGGGAAGCGTGTGGCCACGGGTTCTGCGTTGCTGACCAGCCCCCTGACCAATGCTGCTGTTCGCAGACCTCATCTGGGTAGCAGGTCCTGAGGGCACTTTGGCATGGCCTCGGTGTCTTTCCCATCAAGGGCCATCAGTCCTTGTGAACTACTACTGTTTTCCTTCTCACATTCACAGGTTTCTCAACACCAGCCAGATGGGAGCAAGACTGGGTGAGACTAAGGAGGTCCCACTGAGGCAGTGTGGAGGACCGCTCTGGGAGAGGCTGCTCTGGCTTCACTGTGTGGGGAGAATTATCCTCCAGGGTGGGCAAAGCCACAGAGGGGGAAGCAGGCAGGCTGTGCGACAGACACATTCATATCTCCCCTCCTTGCTGTGAGCCTGCAGTCCTCAGTGCAGGCGGCTTTCTACTTAGCACTCTGATCTCTGTGTCCAATCGATTGGACACTCTTTGTGCCACGTAGAAATGCATGACCGAGCCTTAACCTTGAAGCCAGCCTGCCTCGGAGGCTTCTCTTTCACCATCTTTTTTTGAACTTAGAAGAAGGTGGGTGGAGAAAAACACCAAACCGTTTTGCTAGAATAACATCATTAGTAACACAACATCTTTGCATTAAATCCCACATTTATTAATATAATAGTACCACTCCCTATTTTACAAAGCACTTTCATGGTCAGTCATTGTCTTATTTGGTACTCAAAAATGCCATTATGAGATGAGAGAAAGTTATTGTCTCTAAGAAACTGAAGCTTAGATTGGTTTGAGTACGCCAAAGATCATGAGGTGGTGGGTGACAGCCGGGATGGATGCTGCTTGCTTATTGGAGTTGATACTGACGATTGTAATAGACGTGCTGATGCTTCTGGTCATGACTTGCCCTGTCCCAAACATCATGATTCCATATTGAGTGAAATTCTAAAGGTTCAGCCAGCCTGCAGCTATGCTAGGACTGTTCCTGGAATGATGTTGGTCATATCATTCCTAAAGGGCATAGCTGAGAATGCTCTCAAACTTAAAAGATGTTAAAGTAGCAAACGAAGCTAACAAAAAGCTGCAAAAACAAAAATGATAGGAAAATAAGCTAGAAAGTGTTTTACGTTATTCAACCCCTCTCCCCCCACCTCTTTCACACACATTCTGTGCTTAGTTTTCCTGGTGAGGCTAACGTTCCACAGTGAGGCATTTAGAAAAGCCACCCAGACAGGAGTCAGTGGGGCAGCCCGTGTTGGACTTGTTCCTGGAATGTCCCCTCCAGGTCACTATACCTGTCTCCTTCCTTTGGGCAGGTATTCCAAGCCACTGCCCTTGACAAGGTGGGACAGACATGTGGCCAAACCACAACTTAAATTTCCCCAAACCTTATTTAGGCTCTAGTTCCACATGCTGCTTGGGGTTGCCATGGAGACAGACTACTGCCTTCTTCCTCAAATAGAACCGGAATCACACTTTTGCTTATGTGCAAGGTATAAGTGACAGAGTGGCATTTCTGTAAATGGCCCTTTCCAGTAAATTCAGCCCCAGCTGAGTGCCCAGGAATGTGTGAGCAGGGCACCTTAAACTCAAGCTACAAGGTACTTAAAAAACAAAGCAAAATAAGACACCTAAGAATAATGATTTGCAGTGCCATTTGTAGTTAATGATTATAGGATTGCCACTGCTAAATTGCTGCATTAAGGAAAAAATGTCACGTACAACTAGAGCCTCACCGTAAGTGTCTCTGAAGGCCATTGTCACTGTGACCCAGTGGTTCTTGAGTCCCAATGGCTGCGTGCAGAGTCGCAGACTCTGTGCCATCCGGTGGGGGGACATTCGTGTACACAAATAAGCTTTCTCTGTCCTAGCACAACACTGGGGTACAAATCGTACAGTAGAAGGGTAACTTGGGAGCACAATACACAGGCAGAAGGGGTTCAAATCCTAATTCTTCCAGTTATGAGCCCAGGGTCTTTGGGTGGGTTTCTTAATATCTCAGAGCCTCAGGGGCTTCCTACTTTCTGAATACGTTTGTCATGAGCATTAAATGTCTGTTGGAGAGCCCAGCACGGTATCTAACACGCGGCAGGTGCTCAGGAACACCAGTTCCTTTCCTTATCTCTTTCCCACCTATTAGAGGGGGCTGGGTCAGTGGCGAAGGGGGAAGAAGTCCCCAAGGGTGGGAGAGAGCGTAGGCGAGGCTTGCGGGTGGCGCCGCAGGCCTGGTCAGGGGGCAGTGAGCAGTTCAGGGTGTGCTGGACGGAGTCCCACGCTGACTGCTGTGCAGCGAACCGCGCGGCATGAAGGCCCCACAGGAGAGAGTGTTGAGGTGGGTTTGAGCATCGTGGATGTGTAGGAAGAGACTGGGGAATGGGAAATAGGGCGAGAAGTGACGCGGATCACAAAGTGAAAAACTAGGGTCACTATTTGTGGGCTTTTCAGTGTTTGAGAGCGGGGCCAAGTGCAGCAGGCAGCTCCCATCTGTGTACTTTGTTCAAACCTGAGCACACAGGCCATGGAGCAGACGGCGCCAGTGCAGTGTTGGAGGAGGCTTTGTGCATGCAGAGCCTTGCGGAGTCTCCCGGGATAATGGGTCGACAAATGTCCAACTTGGTGTGAAGGGGCTGGGACTCTTCACTTCTAGGAAGCCATGCCCCTGGGCTGTGTGTAGTCCCCTCTCCCCAGAGCCCTGGCGATCAGAGGGAAATTGCTTTTAAAGAATATTCTTTGTTAGCCCTGCCTGGAGGCAGAGGGAGCAATGGATGAGGTGACCCCTCGGTCTCTGTCAGTCCATTTCCTGTGACCTTAGGAACCCTCCAGGCCTCAGGGTAACTAAGGTGCTGGTGTTATCTGGCTGCAGGGAAGGTGGGGGGTGGCGGGGCAGTGGTTAAGGCAGGGGAGTGGAACTGGGCCTGTGTGCAGTCCTACACTGCTGCTTGGAAGCCCTGTTACTGTACCTTCTCCGTGTTTTAATTTTTTCATATAATAAATGAAATAACATTTATGTACATACCTGGTAGGATTGTTATGAGGACGAACGGCCATAGTGTGTGTACCAGTCTCTGACATGTCTTAATAGATGTTGATATTCCAGCTGCTGCTGCAGGTGGTGGTGGTATTTTGTCGTGGTGGTGTCCTTATTGAGGATGACAGACTGGAAGGAAATGGAGACTCTTTTGTTTGCCAAGTTACTGGGAGAATGTTTCCTAGGCATTTTGATAACTGAGTTTAAGGCAGTGAATGTGTTTCAGGGCCTTTCTGTTTTCCCTAGTTTTGCTAGTGGGGCATAGCAGTTATAGCAGGAAGAATAATACTGGGAATAATGGCAAGTATTGTTTAGAGTACTTTCATTATCTCATGGGATATCCACAACACTCTGAAAGACAGGCAGGGAAGAGGTTATCCGTGTCTGAGATGAGATAAGGAGTAAATGTCCTACTTGGAGATAGGTGGCTAATCAGTAACAGATACAGGCCCTAGGGTCCCCATGTCTCCATTTGCAGGGTCTGGGCACTGTCCTGGGAGAAAGCTCCAGGTGCAAGGAGGGTAAAAGGAAAAATAAGAGTGAAATCACGCATGGCTGTCACCCTGGGCCTGCTGTCTTCAGTTGCGTGGAGGAGGGGTGCTTTGCCTTGGGAGTGTCATTTCCTGCTGAGTGGGTGGGAGCTGGGGTTCTGCCACATGCTGCAGGGCCCTGATTGTGGAGGGTTGAGGCTCACGGCTCAAGCCAGAGGAGAAGGCGTTGGACAGCTCTTGGCAATAGAGATAATTCAGGAGGCTGGAAGGAGCCTCCCTGGGGACCAGGAGAGACAGAGTTTGCGGTGGCATGGAGTGGCCTTGGGAGTGCACCTTAGAAATATATCCACCAGAAACCTCCACTGGAACAGCCAGGACACATTCTTGGCCCTGTTTTAGCCAGGTTGAACTTTGAGGCTTCTAACGGAGTAGATTCCAAAGAAAAAGCTTTGACGAAAAAACTCTGTGAGATGGAGGGTTTGGAAATGACAAAATTGACTTAGCTCCAGGATCTAGAAATGGGCCACATGAGCATTTGCCATCTGCTGCCTAGACGCCTTCTGCGGGCCACCGACAGAGCCACACCGGGGCCCAGAATGAATGTCCTGATGAAGTTTAGGCCCACACCTCACTGGGCCACTCTGGAGACACAGTGGTTACAGGGTGATGTTGTTGAAATGTTTCGAACTTGTGGTTAGGGGCCACTTAGTGAGGGAGCTAAACAAGTACCATCGTCAAGTATGTCTGCTGCAACTCCCAGATTTACGGGGAAGCAAGGTGGTGGGTGTCGTGACTACTTTGCATAAGGAGAAGGTGCTATCAGACGCGGGGAGATGCTCCTTTCATTCAGAGTGTTTCCTTTTATTCAGCTAGACGAGAGCTCTTGGCTCCCGGTGCAGACTCTGCGCAGTGGAGCTCTGGGTTCTGGTGTTCCTGGCTTAGTTCCAGCATCTGGGAAAAGGCCATGAGTACATCTGAGAGCTGCTGGAGGTCTTGTGGCCTGGCCTAATCTCTCCAGCTCCCGTTTTCAGGACTTCTTGCTGAAAGACCTACTTCAGCATCAGCAGCCAATTTTTCTATCTACTTACTTGCTCACTAACTCGCTCAAACAAGTAACGTATTGAGCACAATCCTAGGCTGCCAGGGACATAACCTGCAGATATTGCCCCTGCCATCCAGATGTTTAGTGTACAGTCAGGGAAAGGAGCACCAGGTACACAGATACGTCCTAGTACACGGTGTTTACTATCATCCAGGATCATTCAAGGACTTTCCTGATGAGGCCAGCCCGCCAAACTCGAGCATCTAGTCCTTGAATCTTAGAAAAATCAGGATATCCTTGTTCTTCTTTTTCCCTTGATGCAGAACTTACAGAGACTTTATTTGTGGCCCATAAACTTAATGGAGCCTAATACTTTTCTTCCCGGGTGGAAGCCATTAACAATGCTGAGAGCTGTTAGCAGATACAGTTTTTTTTACCGTTTTCTTGTAGCAAAGTATAATTCACTTTCCAGTCCTGATATAATTTACTGGCACCTTAAATTACAAATATGCATACAGCATCATGCTTAGGTGCTGTGAGGACATTAAGAAGTTTACTATATAATTAGGGAGATAATTAATTCATACGCGAATCTGAAAAATAATACACGCCAGGTTGAGGATAAATGCCAGAGTACCTAGAAGAGCTAATAAGGTGTCCAGTGACTGATTATGGGAACACCAGAGGAAGTGGTGAGAATTCTGTTTGGACAGTGGAGTTGGATATATATTGGACACATTATCTGGAGGACTGGCAGCTCCCTGAGTCTAGAGCTCACTCAGGGGTGTTCTGTGCTATAGGTCTAGATTTGGGAATTGTCAGCATACAGATAATCCCAAAGTCATGACGGTCCAGGAAGTATGTCTAGAAAGAATCTTCCAGAAAGCCAGGACACAGACGAGCCTGAGGAAGCCCCAAATGCATGGGATGGGCAGAAGAACCTATGAAGCAGATGGGGGGGGATCAGCCAGAGGAGCAGGAGGGAAACCTGGAGGTGGGGGCTGGTCCCCAAACCAAAGAGCATTTTAAGAGCAAAGACATAGTTTACCAGTATTAGGTGTTCAAGAATGGTGGAAATGAGAACTGAGGAGCAGCTGTTGGACACTGGTGCCTGAGAGAGAGCAATGGCCAGGGAATTTTCAGGGCAGAGGTGAGATAGCAGTGAATTGACTAGAAAGAGGGGGTGGTGGAGCAATGCAGGGAGACCCTGCTTTCAGGACTACGAGGAAAGAGCACGAGTGTTCAACCCCCCACCCCCGAGATGATGATTATGGCTTTCTGTCTACAGAAGAGACTGAGCTCAGAGAGGTAAAATAATTTCCCTTTTTCTACATTACTATTATAAGCACCCCACCTGATCCCAGTAAAGGTTATTAAAAATGTCTTCCAAAGGTATTGCAAATAGAAAGTGGCAGAGTAGGATTCAAATCCCAATATACTTGACTCTGAATGCTGGGTCCTTGCTACTCAAAGTGTGGTCCAGTGACCAGGATCATGGGCATCATCTGGGCCTGACTACAGACTCGAGCCTCACCTGACCTACTGAAATAGAATCTGCGTCTTACGATCCCAGGTGATGCACATGGACACTAAAGTGTAAGAAGCCTTTCTGCTTTCCCTTATGTTGTGTTTTAGTAACCCAGGTATGAGGCAGAGGACCCGAATTACCGGGCTGACAAAAACAGAACTGTGGGAGAGACATGCAACTTCCTTTCTCTGAATGGCGTGAGACATCTGGTGTCCTCAACTGACCTCCAAGCGCTCACCTTCATCAGAAATGGCAGAGACGGCCCTCAGTCCGGAGGCAGAGTCCTCCTTCACCATAGGGTGATGGAGCACATGAAGCTCTGGGCAAGTGTTGCTGCATTTTAAATTAACAGCCATTTTCTTCAAATAATCAGATGCAAAGGAAAAAAACACCCTTTCAATCGTTAGCATAATTAAGCTGCACAGATTAGCCTGACCTTTGCTTCTCCAAAGCTCTCCAAAGGAAGATAAGTCATGTGCATGGTTTTCTCAAATGTTTTGCTTCTAAAGGATCCAGTAACTACCTACCCAGTGATGTTTTTTAATTATGGCAACCACCTCTTTAAATGCATTTTTGCATGAGCACTCCCTTCAAGGTCCTAGTTGGCCCCATCTCATCTGCACCTAGAACAACCAAACCACGTGCGAAACACCAAGTGGACCTAAACTCATGGTTCCTTTTTTCCTGTGGGCACATTCTTTTTCTCACCCTTACCTTGCTGGGTTCTTCAAGGTTATATAGTTCAGTGTTTTCTGAAATGACTTGTTAGTGGGTTGTAAAATGAATTTAGTGAGTGTCAACTGACCTTCAAAAAAAAAAACTTGAAAAAAACAGAAAATGTCAAAGTACATAATGCATTGGGGCAACAATTGTTTTTGTGAAACTTCTGTTTATGCTAATATAAATATGTGTATATCCTGAGTTTTCATGTAAAAATGTTTTTCATACTATGGGTCATGACCAAAAGGTATGAGAGCCACTGATCTATTGTAGTGATTCCTTATTTAGCCAGTCGTTGGAATCATACAGAGAATTTTTTTGTAATTTACCTATTTTTGGGCCAGTTTTCACCCACTAGCTTTAGTAATCTGTATTCGAAGGTATTTCCAGAGATTCAAACCATCAACCAAATTTAAAATCTGCTCTGTTTCAAACTCCCACCTAATAGAAGATTTCCTTTTGTATTTCTGACAGGTGCTAACCAAGCCTTTAGATGCTAGCATTCTCTCCCTGTTCACACCAGGGAGACATATATACAAAGAGCCTAATTTGCGAACTCCCTCCCTCACAGAGCTTAATGCAGCCCATGTCTTCTTGGGATGCATCTTATTAGAAACTTCTGGGGCCTTCCCCAAACCTTGCTTGCCCATAACTTTCACCATTGCAGGCTTTGATCAGTCCCCTGGGGCTCTGCAAATCCATTATTAACAGCCCTTCAGAGGAAAAAAAGCAGCTTTTGTTTTCTCCTAAAGCTTTCCTTTTCTCCAGCTAAGCAACGCTGGGGTCCTACATAGTCCTCCTTCAGTTATGGTAGCAACACTTTTCCTTGTCCTACTTTAGCGTCTCTGAACTACTCTTTTGTCAAAAAGAACACCATACACTAAGTACAGGGTAACTGGTGTTGTGAGCAGGGAGTTCTGCTTCTGCCACTGGTGATGCGATCCTGGGCAAGCTAACTGGGGTCTCTGGGCCTGGGTTTCCTCATTTGTAAAGTGAGGCTGCTTGGCTGAGTGACCCACTCTGCAAGGCTCTGCTCTGATTATTAACTGGGAGGTGGGTATATGACTCTTAGCAGCAAATATTGGCATTTTTGTGGTAAAGTCAATGAGCCATAATCAGATTAGGAATTTTTAGAGCTTGTAGCATCTTTCATTGATGGCAAATTAATCAAATTTGATTTTATTGGCTTGGCATAGGTAGTCATGAATAGCATGTATAGCCATCTAGGAGCGCCCAGCTGTGGGGGATTACCCATGCGTACCCAGTAGGGAACTCTTGGTCTTCCCGCCTCAGAGGCCTTATTATCAGCCACTGAAAAAAGTATCCTTTTGCCAGGATTTTCCATAGTGTATCTTAGACCGAAGAGACTTTTGTTCTTTCCTTAACACCTGAAGTTTTGTGCAAAATAATACAATGGAGGAGTCGGGCATGCCGTTCTCTCAGCCCAGTGAGAGTATTTTTTATTTCATTTCTTGGGAGTGGATAGATCGTAAGTGTTCAGGCAGCACATCTGTTGTTAGCTTCTAAGCACATCTTTAAGATCTATGGTATGAATTTGCAAGAAGAAAGGGTTTAAATATTAAGGTTGGGAATTGGCTGGGGTGTGTTTTGTTTCGTTGAGTATTTTAGAATTTATCGAAGCTCCGGTGGACCCTAAAGAGCTCAGCCCCTCCTCATTAGAGATGTAGGTTCCCTCAGGGCCTTTCCAGAAGCTAGTCCTTTCTACCTGAAGGGCAAACAAAGGGCAAACGAAAAGCACTGATGCCTCCTAGAGATAGACAAAGATTTTCAAGTCTCTGCCAGGTGTTTACCAAACACATGATCTTTTCCGCATTGATTGCCTTGCTCAGCAGAGGGTGGTGCTGCCGGAGCCCAGTCTTGGGCTTGTTTTGGTGTCGGTTCAATCATGTGTGCACTTGGTCTGGGGGGAATGGCAAGAGACGTGGGTGGACTAAAGAAACCTGGAAGAAAATGTGGCAGGGTCTGTGCCACCATGGCGAGTTCTGCAGCGGCGACATCCTCTCAAAACAGGATTATCAGGGAGAAAAATTAGGACAATTTAACAAATTTATCTGGGAGAGTCTTCATTTACTGTGAAAAGGTGGTAGAACTTGCGGAGTTCAGGATGGTTCTGGGGCTCAAGTGAGAGGTGGCCATGCTGAGAAAGAACTCCACAGACAGTGTGATATCTGCGTGGGCTGTCTGGTGGGTTTCGTGTTGGTCTTTTCTGTCTCTACTTATTCCTTTAAAGGTGTGGTATTATGACAGGAGAGAGAAATAGTTCTGTTCTTCTCTGTGCATTGGGGAAAAGTTCTTATTTGACAAAGTCTGCAAATCATGTTTTATTTGGACAATTTTCACATCCTCTTAAATTGAGTATGTTAGCCAAATTGAGACTCTGGATGCTCTGATCTCTCTAGGCTATAGAATTTTTAAAAGAGCACACTATCCAAACACAGCAAAGCCCCATTAGAGTGTCTTGTTCGTAAATCTACTTGAGACTGTAGGTGAAATCTCTATGCTGGCTTTAGAAGCAGTAGGTGGTATATTCCCTTTCCCACAGGTGGGTAGTATGTAATGCGGGCTTTAGCTTTATCTCTTACCTAGTCAGTAATGGGGCTTTACTCTAGCTGTCTTTGAAATTGCATTATAACTCACATATTAAGCTCTGATCGTACCACACAGTTTTATCAACAATATTATTTGAGATTAAGCCTCCGTTCAACTAGCACGTTGCAAGGACTGGAGAATAGGACCAGAGAAGAAAAGGGTTCAGACAGTAAATGCAATTGGAAGAGAGAGAAATCACCATATAAATCATTTTTAGGTTTCTATAGTTACTTTAAGACCAGATGACTTAAATTCAACCAAATCCCTGAGGCTTTTATGGTTGTGTATAGTAAACCAATCTGTCCACCAGCTGGAAACCGAAGGCACACACAGGAATTACTTCTCCTGGGCTGGAGTCCTCCGTGGTGGGCCTGCAAAGGCTGGGGGTGGGGCGCCGTGGGAGCTCGGGAGGGGCCGAGGTTGGCAGCGGGAGTTGGGAGGGGAGGGCAGGGGAGAGGACCGTCTTCAGAGCCTGTCCCGTGCATATGTGTGATGCAGAAGCCAGAGGACAACAGGCTGTGTTACGTAGACTGTTGCAGAGGCTGGAAATCTCACGGCTCCTTGCACTGCCTCAGTTGTGTCCCCCTTTGCTGTCAGATAGCCCGGTCTTCACGGAACTTCCTGTCTAAATAAGAGCACGGGAGGGGCAGGCCTGAACAGCTGAACAATGCGGTATCGATGGCATGAACACACACACCCCCGAGAGGAAGTAAAATGCAGTGTTTAAGTAACACATGACATCGAGACATCACAGGCCTTCAGATGGATGACAACCAATGCCAGAGGGGTGGCACTGACAGTGAGTGAAGGGGATCACTGTGGGCCACAGCCCCGGGAAGGCGCGTGTGGATTAGAGGTGTGGGCTGGGCTGAAGTGTGCTGAGGGACTGAAGCGGAAGCTACTTCAAGGGTCACGAGGTGCACGCCCTGCAGAGCTGGCATGGCCGGGGTGTCCCAGCTGGGGTGGGACGGCCACCTGGAGAGGATGTCAGAACAGCTAGGCCAGAGGCCAGCCCATGTGGGCTTGATAAGGTGTATGTAAATCAAGGCTGTTACACGGAAACAGCTGCTTTCACTTTAGTTTAATTGAAAACATGTCAGGGATGGAGAGATAGGGGCGAGGGTGCACAGGGGAAAAGAGATGGTGACCTGGGCTCCTGAGCCGATGGGGTACAGGCACCCTGTCAAGGGAATGAACACGGATAGGCCAGTTGTCAGCATCCGTGTAGAGCTTAGAAAACTGGGTGTGGGCAGGCGGAGCTGCACCCGGGAGCACTGGCTTGGCCTTGGAGAGCTGCTTCCTTTCCAGGGCATGTGCTCTCCAAATTACTTGGCAAGAGACTACGGGAAAGTCAGTGTATGTGATGGTGTCGGCCTTCTACCTCCAGTCTCCAGATTTGCTACCTTTCTGCTGAGGTGTGTGCTTATGCCTCGTTTTTGGCTTGAATTGGGGACCCTTGTCCTGTACCCCTCTCTCCAGGGTGGCACCAGAGGGGTACCCAGTGCTGTTTGGCTCACACTTTGGAGAACACCAAGGAAACCTAGAGTGGGGAAGGCTACCAGGCGACAAAGCTGGCTGCGGAAAAACTGAGGAAGGCAGTGGAAAGATCACAGGTCATTTTCATGAAATGCCTTTCTTTTTTAAAATCCAGGCCTCCTGTGACTCTAGGGTGTGGGTGGGAGAAAAGCACAGGAAACAACCTGTGGGCATGTGCCATGGCATGCATGGGGTCCCTTCTGATGGATGGCAGCAGAAGGAAATAAACATCGGAACCTCCCCAGGAGGGTTAAACATGAGTACAGGGCATCTTTGTGGCACAGGCAAACCCTAGCACCAGCATCCATCAGGTGCGGAAAAGGTGGGTGGGTGGAGGGAAGACGCCGGCGACAGTGAGGGAGGGAGGGAGGGGCTGAGGACCCAAGAGCTGGCCTTTCTCATCCTGGCCAGCTGCTGAGTGACCTGCGGATCTCCCACGTGCACAGGTGGCCCCAGCTGGTGCAGACATGCTGGTCACTCTAATCTCCAGAGCTTGTAGCCCTCTGGTAGGTAAGGACGCAGCTTTCACTCTTCAACCTTCAGGCAGGCTCTGAACAATCTCTCAATCAAGCTTCTGTTTGGGGAGAGAAAAATGCACCTGGAGGTCTCAGGGAGGAAAGGAAAGTGACACCAGCCTGAGAGTGACAATCTGCAAGGTGATGGTGAGTGTATCTTTCTAACTGCCCCGTCGGTAATTGACCAAATATGGGAATGGAAAGTGGCACAACTGCTTCAGAAAAGTCTTGCAGTTCCTCGGTGATTAAACAGAGTTGCCCTAGGACCCAGCAGTTCCACTTCTGGGTGTAATCCCAAGAGAAATAAAAGTGCATGTTCACACAGAAACATGCACGTGAACGTTCATAGCAGCATTGTTCATAATAGCCAAAAAGCAGAAGCAATCTGAATGTCCATCAACTGTCGAATGGATAAACAAAATGCAGAATATCTGTACAAGGGATTAGGATTGAGCCATAAAAAGGAATGGAGCATTGACATGGATGAAGCTTAAAGATCTCATGCTAGTAACTGACGCCAGGCACAAAAGACCACGTATTGGATGATTCCACTGGTGAAATGCCCAGACTGGGGGAGTCTGTAGAGGCAGAAAGTAGACTAGTGGTTGCGTAGGGCCGGGGGTGGGGAATTAGAGGACGGGGTTTGACAACTAAAGGATAAGGGGTTTCTGTTTGAGGTGATGAATGTTCTACAGCTGGTGATGGTTGCGTGATGGTTGCACATCTCTCTCAATGGACTAAAAACCATTGAATTGCACACTTTAAATAGGTGAATTTAGGGCATGTGATATCTCCATAAAGCTGTTTTTAAAAGTCAACCGAACAGTTGTCCCCCACCCTCCTACTCTCACCCATCCATGCACATGCCTGTTGCTCAGGCATTTCCAACAAGCAGCCGGGCTCTCGGCTCGTCCCTACATAGGTGAGCTGCAGACCAGGTAAAGGTGTCAGGGAGGTTGGTATTCTAAACAGCAGAGCCCTTGGTAGAATTCCTGAACTTCTCTGGAAGAGACTTGCCCAGAGGAAAAGGTGTGGGGAGTTAGAGCTGCTGAAATTCCTAGGGCCTCTGAGGGAGGTTGTGGTCAAAGATGATAGGAAATAGAAATGGTTGCATAAAAAGAGTAAACAGAGCCCCTCCAAAAGAAATGGGGGGAAATAGCCACTGACCTTATACTGTTGTAAGTTTTGCATATATCAGCCTGCTTGTTCCTCACAACAACCCAGCGGGTTATTGGCGACTATCATCCTCATTTTCTAGATTAGGAAACTCAGTCACAGAGTAGTTGGGTCACTTGCTAAAAGCCATACAGCTGGTAGGTGGCAGAGAGAGAGCGGCCTGTTGGCCAGAGCCCTGGGTCACTCATCTCTGGCTGTGAGAGCTTTATCCAGTTACCCCAATAGGCAGATCAAACACTGTCATTTTCCACATTCCGTTTTGTGGCAGGCAGGGAAGAATGTGCACTATAGCTGTTCCGCGAGGTCTTTGAGAGGAGACAGTGTTGTCTTTGTTTTGACATCTTCCTGGTGTGATGTCTGCTGTTCTACAGAAAGGGCTCAATACATACTTATCGCTTTGGACTGAATTAGGTTGAATGTATAATAAATGGAGGCAGTTAGCCAATTTCTAGATTGTTTTGGATGTCTAGTTTAGTAGTAGGGATAAAATTAAATTCACATCCACATGCTCCCTCATATAGGGAAATTGAACTAAGATTCAAATAAGATTACAGGTGGGCAGGTCTCTGAGATCACAAAAGCAAACCCTTTCTGGGTAGGGGAATTCTTCCTCTGTGGGACTGTATTTTCCAGAGGGCAGTCCTTGGTGTGAATGTGCTTGCTAATGAGCCAATATTCCCCCTGGGAGGTCAAGTTGGAAGATCTGGGGTGGAGATAGCATGAGTGTCTCTCCATTGACATCAATTTGAGGTTATCTCTGACTCTGGGGGATTGCTGTAGCCTGGATAATTAAAATCCATAGAATTGGTTCAAGACAGAGACCAGCTAACACCTACGGCAAAGGAGCTGTCCCCAAAGACCCGTCTGGACTGGCGTGAATTGCCTTTCCTATACTTTCCTCTGCCCAGCTTTCAGGCAGGAGGTTAGTAAATAGGCAACAGGAAAAAGACTCGGGACTCTTGACTCCCTGTCCCTGCAGCCCGAGCAGCCTTTGCCCTGCAGCTGTTACTATGTCACATTATCTCATGCATTGACATCTCTTTCCATCCAGTTTGGCACCTTCTTGGATGAGGGGCCTTGATTTATCATGATATTAATACCATAGCTTGGCAGAAAGGCAAAACTCCTTCCAGACGCGTCTTCTTTGATCCCCCCAACAACCCTGAGGTGCTCGCAGGTCAGTACTATTATCCTTCTTTTACGGGTGAGGCTTGGGAAGCACTTTTTTCAAGGCTCCAGAGCTGGGTGATGGTAGAGTTTGGTCTCCAGCCCAGGTGGCCTAGATCCAAAATCGCCACATTCTCTCGGGTCCTCTATTCTTGTTTCTGTCCCCTACAGTATCTGGGAAAGCTTGAGCTCCGTAAAAATTTAAGTAGCAGTTTCACAAATTGCTGTTAGCTTTCCTATCATATTTAGCGTGGGTCGGGGAAAGAGCTGGACCAGAGGCTCTGAGATTCTTTGTACTGGCTGAGCTGCTAAGCACATGTATTAGTTTGTAAAGCCAAGCTCCCTTCCACCGCCAAGGGGGGAACGTTTAGAGCAGAGACAGAAGAGTAGAAGTAAGTGCTTCAGAGCCTCTGTGGAGAGGGTTAACTGCCTGCCCTAGAATCGTAACCTGTGCCGCATTTTTAATTCCCCCTTGAACTTCTGGACAACCTGCCGCCTACTCCCTTCCCACCGTCTTCATTAAACCCTTTCCCCGGGGCTGCCCCCACCCCAAGCCCATGTGGCCCCGCCTCTGCCTGGCAGCGGCTGCCTGGGGCTCCTCCAGCCAGGCCTGTGCTCACCACCAGGCAGAAGCAGCTCTTTAATAGAGACGTGCGAGCTGCTTCCCCGGCTTGTGTTGCTAAGCAGCTGGCTTTTGGTTGCCTGGAGATTATCACGGAGTTGAGACCACACAGTGCAAACGTGTGTATCTCATCCAGCGCTGGGATGTGCCTGAACGCCTAAGAACCACCAAACCTTTCTCTTGCAGCTCTGATTTTATGTTAAATCCCTGTAACTTGAGGGTACATCCTTCGCGTATTAGTCACTGGAAACAGTAAGTGCACAAAAGATCATGTTCCGATATCCCTGGTTTTACAGCACTCGATGATTCTTGAGATATAAGGAGAGAAAATACCGTACACCTTCTGGAAAGCCGAATAAAGGAAAGAAACAGAAATTGAACTTTGTGTTTCTCTTGGAGGGGAGGGGAGGAAAACAGTGCTTTTGAATTTTCTGAGTGACTGTTGATTTGTATGGGGGGAAATAACTAGAAATGGGCCTCACTGAGTAGAGAGCGTTTTGGAAAGTTCTGGTGGGAAAGCGTGTGGCGCTAAAAGTCTCCTGGAAAATGCAGAAATTATAGGTCCCTGGGCTGATACTGTGACGCATTTAGCTCTTCTTGAGGTCTTGACAGCTTTCAGACAGGGCATAGGTGTGCTGGGTAATGGGGAGTATCTCACCAGTCGTTCTGCTGACAGGTGCGTGCGCGCCCAGAGCGGTGCCCGTGTGGGGAAGCCGTGAGCCCGACCCCCTGAGGCTCACAGAGTGGGGCCCGAAGTTCTCCTGCAAGGAAGAGATGCCAAGCGGATCAATAGGATGTGTGGCTCTGGCCTGTAAACTATCATTTTGAAACCAGCCTTAGAGGTGGAGCAGAACCCAGGGACGTTTCTAGTTTCTGTCACCCAGCCAGGTGTATGAGCACCTTCACTGTGTGCTCAGCCCTGTCTCAGGTGGTGTGGCAGATACAGAAGCCTAAGACATGAGACTTCTGCTTCCAGACAAGTTGAGAAGACACAGGAGAAACAGTGCATGAGGTGTGTAACTGTGTACTGACTGGTACAATGCAGGCTCTGGGCTGTAGGGACGGCTGGGACTGTGCCTCAAGTTCAGGGGTTGGGAAGGCTCCGTGGGGAGGTGGGGCTGGGTGAGCTTCGGAGCGTGGATTTCAGAGAGCAGAGGGAAGTGGCTGGAGCGAGCTTGGCATGTAACAGGAACGTAGGGGACCGAACCAACCAGAATGGAGCGTTCTTGGGTGCAGTAGGCAGTGGGGAGATGGGGGTTCTGGGCAGTTTTGAGAAGGGGGGTGTGAACGAATCATTTAAACATGAGTTTGCTGCGTCCTGGGCTCCTTGAAGATAGAGAGACAGAGGGAGCAAGCACCAATAAACGAATGGACCGGTCCCACTGAGCCTCATTCCTACTTCTCCTCCTGGGATCCTTTTGTCCCGGGTGGGCGATGGGCTGTTCGCTCCTGGCCTGGCTAGTTAATCGTGCTGAGTAACTTGTTTCTTGATCTTTATAACAGAGGGAGCGAGGCACATTTTTGTTTGAGGAGAGGTAAAACAAATACATTCACTGCCAGAGAAAGAAATCCTTATGCCAAAGTTGAGGCTCCCTTTACCAGGCCAGCTGTTTTTAAATAGGAAGCTGAAGGGCTGAAGGCAGAGGAGATGTTAAGAAAGCAGTGGTTGTTGGGATGGGTGGAGAGGAAACACTCTTCTCTGTACGTGGGCGTTCTGTGGAGGCAGGACGGCAGAGGCTGGGCACACAGGTGCCCGTGCCAGACAGAATCCGGGCTCTGCCACCTCCTGGAATAGCAGTGGGACCTTAGGCTAGTTCTTGAACTCATGAGGGACAATGACAGGACCCACTTCCCTACCTTATCAGGTTGTTGTGATGCTTAATAGGGTGAACATGCATAAGGTGTATAGAAAAGTGCTTGGCAAATAGTGTGCTCTCAGAGTCAGAGGTGCTGCTGATATATTACTGGCCTGCACAGTGCTGGAAAAAACTGAGTGTTCTAGTCTGTATTGGTGGCAGCAAAGATTTCCACAGAAACCGATGCATAGAAGACAGTTGCCTGAGAACTCAGACTGGGGGCAGATGTGGTGAGGGCATAGGTCGGTTACCAAAGCCAGGCCTGGGCAGTGCAGACACGAGCGGAGTTCTGGGTGCCTCAGTGCTCAGCCAGCTGGGACATGGACAGCTCTGAGTCCAGGGGACCAGCCTGCAGGCCTGTGGCAGCCAGGGCTGAGCAGCCAGACTTCTTGGGTGTGCTCAGTGAGGAGAAACTGAGGAACTGAGGAAGCTGAGAAGTGGGCCAGGGCAGATGATAACAGGCAGGGTGTTTTAAAGGTACCCAGCCTGCCACAGGGGTAGGCCACCTATGGTCTCAGAGCAGGAAGAGGGAGATCTGGAGCCTGACATGGGCAGCCTGGACTCGAAGACGACTCTTCAGGATGTCGGTTTCTAATTTCCAAGACTTAGGACTTGTACCGAAGCGTCAGGGCTTTCCCTCTTTCTTTTCTTACAGGTCCTGATACTTATTTCACCTGTTCTCTCTAAGCAGCCTGAATTTTTATCAGTTTTTATCAGCAAGTATTTGCTGTATACCTAAGATACAGTCCGCTGAGTGATGAACCTAAGGGAGAATTCTGGAGCATGTGCTTCAGGAGGTCACAGGCTGGGCAAGGGTCACTTCCACTGAGGTTGCCCTTAGGAGAAGGTCTGTGGTGGAGGTGGGAGAAGGCAGCTGTCAGTCACTGTGTGCTGGAGAACCCTGGGCAGACACCCTGCAACAGGTGGGACTTGAGGTAGCACTTAAAGGTTTTGCATCAGCAAACAGAATGATAGGGTAGTCACTCCTGGCCCAGATGTGGGGATCCCTGAGGGGTGGGCTTGCAGGGGAAGCAAGGCTAACTTGGGCAGGTTGAATCAGACTGGGAGAGTTCAGGGGGCCAGAATATTAGAAATCTCAGTACCATACACTTTTGGTTGGGAGTTTCTGAAAGAATATTGTGCCTGTTTTTTCGACATCCCAGGAAACTGGGACTTGCATCTCACAAACTTGTGAAATATAAATCGCTGAAATTTTGAGAAATGACAAGGTTGGCAGACATAAGTTTTCAGTCTGCTGCTTGGCAGCAGATGGCCAGGGCTTGCAGCGAGATGCGTGGAAAGTCGGGTAACTTTGAATTCTCCTTTCTCTAGGGCCCTGGCTGGGGGGATGTGAGCAGAGGGGGAACTCACACTTATTTCAGGGCAACTGCCATATCCATAACCACTTTCTTGAAAGAAAAGCCCATCACAAGGGAGTTTCCATTAACTTCCCAGCAAGTTGCGAAGGAGCTGGTGAAATCAGCGAGGTGTGTGAGTGCCACACCTTGACCTCTTCTTATGGAGGGATGGTGGCAGCAATGATAGTGGTGGTGACGAAGAGGAGGCGACATCACATTTGCATAGTCCTGCCAGATTAGGTAGCTCCTCCGTGCAGGTAATCTTACTTGATCCTAAAGCAAAGCTACGAGGTAGACAGAGCAGGCATTATCTCCACTTGAAAGATGGAAGCCGAGAAGGGATTTGTAAGTCAGTGCTTTTTAAAAAAAATTATTAAAACACTGTCACTCTTGTCTATGAATATTGCGTGACATGGACAGCCATGGCTAGAAGCGTTGAGACAGAGGGGTTCCTATGGGCCAGAAGCACCAAAAGGATTTCTAGAAATAGAATTCAAGCTTAGAAGTTTGGGCTGAAAAGTAGGACACAGGCTAATGGGAAGTATAGAATGTATATATGTGGGAGGGGGTTATGGGAGGCCAATGTTGTCAGAGAAAAGGGACATGAAAAAATGAAGATATAATTTGTGAATTAACAAATCAAGTTGGATGTCTCTGGGCCTGGAACCTAAAGAAGGAACCTAGTATTCATGGACCTCCCTCAGTGGGCTGGGCTCTGTGCTCAGCACTTCTGTTTACCTCATCTAACTTAATCCTCACATCCCCCCTGGGAAGCAGGTATTCTCATCTCCATTTTTACCCAGTTGAAAATGGAATAAATAAATACCTCCCTCAAGGTCACATAGGAAAGCCACATGGATCCAGGTCTTTCTGACCCCAAGGGCAGTAAATATCCACCATGTCCCAGTGCCTAATGAGGACCAAACACGCAGAGCACCAGTCCGTAGCTGCTGGTCCGAAGGTTATGCGGCCTGGAGGACGTCACTCGATTCTGTAGCCCAGGCGGAGAGGTGTTGGAGGGCGGATTTTGTCTCCACGATTGTAAACCAGCAGAAAGCCACGTCTCTCTCATAGAGGCTGATAGGGATTTGAGTATTTGTTTTTCTGTTAAATAGGTAAACACATAATTGCTAACTGCTGGTGTATGCTGAGGGAAAAAATACAGCTTTATTTTTCTTTAGCTCTAGAACAGCTTTTCCATAGTGACTTAAAATTGTCTTTGAGATACCCAAGGCTTCATGCAGATGCGTGCCTTCCGGGTGAATGTTGGCTGTTGCATGAACTTTACTGGCTGGGAGGCAGGAGAGGGTGGGTGCACCTGGGTGGTGCTGACAACGTTCATGGTAACGAGTCCGGCCGGGGCTGAGAAAGGGTGTCTGGCCTTTGTGTGTTCCTTTGGGCTCTAAGGTAGTACTCCTAGCACTAAACCTCCTTGGCTTATAGAGTTGCCCCTCTCCTTTTTCCAAGCCTTGCTAGGCTCTGATTCTGCAAGTAACTGGTTCTAGAAGAACTCGTTCTATGTTGTGGTCTATGGGAGTAGGAGGCTTAGCCCCAGTGACCTCTGCAAATTTTGCTTGGGGTGCGTGATTGCAGGTGCGGTGCAGACCCACGACGATAATGCTTTCCATTTGAGTATAACTGTACTTTTCTGGCCGCATTCATTGTTCCACTTTCCTCCTTCCACAACCCCGTGTGTAGAAGTGATGGTAGATATTCCTAACACAAGGATGCTGATCCTGAGACAGGTGAAGTGTCTTTGCCAGAGCGGCAGGAACTGAGGCAGCGGTGGGGCTAAGGCAAGGTTTCCCCGTTCTGCTTCATGCTTTCCCCTGCCTCCCACTAGCAGTGCAGACGGGCATTTTTTCCTAGAAAGGCTTGTAACTCATGCATGTAGTACACGGACAGCCAGAATTAGACTCTCCTGCAGCTGAAGGAGCCCCTGAAGCATTTCGTACCCAAGGCTGGCTGCCACACTGGGGGTCTGGGGGCCTCTGCGGGTGCTTAGCTCCGCCCGCCTGTCGTGCTTGTTGGAGACGGAGCAGCCTTTTCCTACCGGCTGCGCTGCAGTTCGATTTGGAATTGCGAGTTCTTTCTGCTTTCCCCTTTTAGAAGGGATGGATTTAGCCTTGGCGTGCCAAATACAAACCCTCACTTCATCTCGAGAGCTCTCTTCCCGTCCACCCCTCCTCGGGCAGGCTATTTACAGACTTGTCATGATCTGCTCGTCATCCTACCACGCGGGTCAATCTGCCAGTGAAATGAAAGGAAAGAAAGGCCCGAAGCCAACGAATTTGGGCAGATGAGCCTTATATAACACGTGCTAAAAATATGCAGCTAATTGGAATGGAAAAGCAAAAAATGAGTTGTGCTTTAGTCTTAGTCTGAGATACCAAAGAGTGACAGGGGAGCAGTTCCTCCCCGCGGAAGATGCCCATATATAAATGATTTTACTCTGGTGCGTACTCTCCATTTTGTGGCTTTGAAACCATGTTCAATTCCCAGTCACCCCCCACCCCCACCCCCAGGGCTGGGCTGGGACAGCAGAATTCAAAGGAAGATGCAGGGAGCTGTTGCCCCTTGAAGGCAGAAGGAGGCAGTGTCTAGATGGTAGCCAGGTGTTAAGATGCTAAATTAAGCTCACTTTGACTTTCAGAGCCAAACACTTAGAAAACTCATTACCAAATTGTTCTTTCTGCCCTGGAAATTGGTTGTCAGTAGGGATTTTTTTTTTTTTTTTTTGGTAAGAATTGCAGGGAATATTGTTTTCCTCCAGCTCTCTTCCTACCTGCCTCCTCCCTCGTCTCTAGAACCTCACTCCATTACCTCCTGCCCTTCTCTTGCATCTTTCATCTCTTTCTCCTGGCTGCTTCCCCTCTGCCTGCAATGTGCTCAATCCTCCCTTACAGCCCCATGCTGTGAGTGATTCGTGTTTAGTGTCTGCATTTTCTATAGGGCATGAACAACTTGAGGGCAAGGCCTTCGTCTTAACCCACTATTGCATTTCCCCAACACCCAGTGTAGTCCCTGGGCCGAGATGACACCAAATAGAGGCTTGTTGGATGCAGGAATCATTCATTGAATCGGTGAATGGACGAACCACCCAAGGTGGCTGTTATGGTTCTGAAAAATGTGGTGTGAGAGATGAACTCTGCTCCTGTATTCAAGTCTGATGTTCGTATCCTTTGGCAGTCAGATGACATGTCTGTCCAGCTCAGTTACCTGATTACTGTTCTGTGTGACACCCCACAAATGAGGACGTGAGGACTCTAAACATAGCAGAACAAGATGTCATGGAGTGAATTAGAGGAAGGTTAACTTTGGTATTTGGAAAGCACATGGATTAGAGAATCATGGGTTGATAAGAGATCCGAAGATGGCCTGGTACTGCTTACCAGTTTAAAAATGATGAAATGAAGGCCTAGGTTGTCAGAAAATTTGACCAAAGTTTCATGACCTATTAGTGGCAGATCTAGGACAGCGTGTGGTGGCTCATGCTGGCTGTTCAATAAATCTTACAAGCACAGGGCGTGTCTCCAGAATCCAGTCGTCTTCAGACACCACCCTGCCTCTCATTGGTGAAGGAGGGAATGTCCCACATGTAGGCAGCTCCAAAGAAGGCTCTAGCTGCCCACCTTCCAATCTGAATGTCTATATTTTATCTGCAGAGGGCACAGCAGTTGCAATTACTCATAATGAACTCTGCTGCCTCATGGTTGGGAACAGATCACGATCACTTGCATTATTTATTGCACCTAGAATCCACTAAATGCATCTGTTGTTTCCTTGGCTTTGTCTCACTCAAATTTGTGGCTGCAGAAGGGATTCCAGGTGACAGATCAGAAAGCCTTCATGTGCGGTCCCCCTGAGAGCTGGCTTTAGGAAGTGTCGAGGAGATGAAGCGTGGAGAGGTAGCCAGGTTTCTCCTTTAACCCCTCCTCTGCTTGGGGCCAGATCGTACGCAGCCTTTAGGAGACAGCAACCTCCTGTACTTGTCTGGGTGCTGCTGGACACATAACTGTGCCTCTGATCCCCATCTCTTCAGATGTACCTCATAATTTATTTCATCTTCCCGCCACATCTGAGGTCACTACTTATCTCCACTCCGAGGTTGCAAAGCAGAGGCCAGGACATTATATAATTTACCCGAGATCTGTCATGCTGCAAAGCCTAAGCTCTTTGCTTAAAATAAATTTGCTCCTGGATTGATATTTTAATACTTCTGTTAAGTCCTTGCATTTGCTGATAACACATCTAACTTACTGTCATTTAATTCTAGTATAATGGTATATTATTAAATAAGCGGTTTTGTTATTTAGGACATGCCAGGCTTTGTGCTCGGTGCTGTGATTTATTTTATTTTTATTTTTTTTGAGAGAAGGTCTCAGTCACCCAGGCTGGAGTGCAGTGGCACTATCATAGCTCACCGCAACCTCTGCTGGGCTCACGTGATCTTCCCTTCTCAGCCTCCTGAGTATCTGGGACTACTGGTGGCAGGTGCATGCCACCAAGCCTGGCTAATTTTTAAATTCTTGGTAGAGATGGAGTCTTGCTACATTACCCAGGCTGGTCTCAAACTCCTGGTCTGAAGCAATCGTCCTGCCTCGGCCTCCCAAAGTGCTGGGATTACAGACGTGAGCCACCGTGCCTGGCCTGGTGCTGTGATTTGTGCTAGAGAAATCACTCCGGAGTCCCTGCTTTCAGGGAGCTTGTAGTTAAGGTGCAAACTCCTCAAACATTTAAGCATTAATAACAAAACAAGGTTCCATGTGATTAGATGTCAAGAGGAATGATTTTGGTGGGAATGGTCTAACAGCACCTTCTGGTGACATCATCTCATTGACCTGTTTTCCTCACTCCCTAAACTCCCCAATGGTAGATCACACTCGAGCTGAAGCCACATGCATTGTTTCGCTTCACCATTCCATTGGGGCTTAACTGCCCCATGCTCTTAGCGTTCTAAATACTCCATAATTAATCTTTTGTATAGGATGCTACATATGACTAACTTTGCTAATTTTTTTAAAGTAAAATAGACACAGAAAAACGTGTAGCTGGTAAGTGTACAGCTCACAAAGCGAAGATACCACGTGGTCGGCATCCAGATGAAGGCAAACCTGACCAGCCCCTCAATTCTCCCTTCCAGCCATACCCCTTGCCCTGCCTTCTTGACTTCCAAGAACATGGAATAGTTTTGCCTGGTTTTGAATTTTAAATAAATTCATAGGGTGTGTATTGTCTGCTTGGTTTCTTTCATTCAGCGTGGTTTCTCAGATTCATCCGTGCTGTATGTGATTTGATTTTCATTGCTGTAGAGTAGTCCACTGTGGGAAGGCCTCCGTCCATTCTGCAATTGATGGACATGCAGTTATTTCCAGGTTAGGGGTGGTACAAGTAATGTTACTACGAACTTTCTAGTTCCTGCCTTTTTGGTGAACGGATGTGTGCATTAGCATTGAAAGCATACCTGGCAATAGGCTTGCTGAGTCAAAAGGTTGCAGCCGCTCAACCTTAGTAGACAGCGCCAGTGTTCCAGAATGACTGCATAGGTTTATACTCGCAACAGCACTGAGAGAGTTCTAGTTGTTCCACAACCTGGCCAAAACTTGGTATCGTGCATGTCGTTTTCATTTTTAGCTGTAGTAGGTGTGTTTTATTGTCTTTCTTGTGGTAAAACTTATAAAACTTTTATCATTTTAACCATTTTTAAGTGTATAGTTCTGTGGCATTTAGTACATTCACATTATTGGGTAACCTTCACCACCCACCCATCTCCAGAACTTTTGTCATCTTCCCAAGTTGAAATTCCATATCCGTTAAACACTAACTCCTCATTCCCCCCTCCCCTGTGCCCCTAGCAACCATCATTCTACTTTGTCTCCTCTAGGTACCCCATAAGTAGAATGGCACAGTATTTATATTTTTTTGACCAGCTTATTTCACTTAGATGAACCCTGAGGATGTTACGCTATGTTGTAGCATGTGTCAGAATTTCATTTTTTAAGACTAAATAATATTCTATTGTAGGCATATGCCACATTCTGTTTATCCATTCATCCTTGGATTTCATTCTGATTTTAATTTGCATTTCCCTGACAACTTCGTATTTCTCTTGAGTACCTTTTTATGTGTGTATTGGCTATTTGGATTTCCTTTTAGAAATACTCAAGTCTTTTGCCCATTTTTCTATTGGACTGTCTGCCTTTTTCTATTGATTTATAGGAAGTTTTTATAGATTTCAGATAAGACTTTGAATATATGAATTGTAAATACCTTCTAGTCTGTGGCTTGCTTTTTACTCTTTAAGAGCATATTTTGGTAGAAGTTGCCAACTATAACACAGTCCAATTTGTCAATTATTTTTCCTTTATGGTTTGTATTCTGTTCTGTTTGAGTAAGTGCTTCCTACCGAAAGGTCATAGGGATGTTCACCCATGACTTCTTCTAAAAGCTTTGCTTTCCCCTTTCCCCTTATGTGACTGCTTTTCCAATTGGTAGTGGTCTTTTGACCCTAGGGGAACTAGGCTGCTTGCAGCACAAACATAGGATTTGGGCAGCACTGTAGTGAAATCATGTTAACTTTGGCTGGTGGTAATAGGGTCGGGGGTTGGTAGAAGCATGCATGGTGCAGGTGCTCTTGGCTTCGGGTCCACATTTGTTTCTCTGAAGAGTTGCATGTAAATTATATCAAGTGAACTTACCTTATTATAATAACTGCTGAGTCTGTAACTTTTCAGACATTTCCACAAAGTTTAGGAGGCATTCTCTCAACCAGCCTCCACTTTAACTGACTTGTTAAGCTAATTCTGCCTCCCATTCCCTCTGAGGCCCAGGGCGCACCCGAGAGAGCTCTTGGCCGTGGTGGAACAGCCTACTCTCTGCTCCTGCCTCCCAGATCCGGCCCCAACCGTTAGCTGTATATTTATCAAGTCATGTGTGTTTGTTCTTCTTGTAATTACATAGTTTTGATTAAATCTTATGTAAACTAATGAGATAAAAGTTGAAATTACTGTGAAAACTAAATCGAATGATGGGAAGTGTCAGTAAGGATGAATTGCTAATAAAATTACTGTTGAATTATGTGTGAGAAGAATAAAATGCTGGAAGTATGGATTATCTCTAAAAAGATTCTGAATTCAGACTACTTCAAAAGTGTCCTTACGTTTTTGCTCCACCAGAAAGAAACCAAAATTGGAAATCCTAGATAACCCATTATCTATGAAAGGCCGTGCAGAACTCAAAACAGGGACCACCCCTTACAGAGCGTGGCCTTCTGCTCGTGGTAAATGAGTGTACATATTTGCTTTTAGGTAAGTGTTTTGAGTTTAAAATATTTAAAGTGCATATGCTCTTACTTCACGAGTCTCTGCTTCAGTCGACTTATTAACCAGATGCGGTTCCGTTCACGGATAAGAGGGGCAGAGGGGAGTGAACCCCCTCATCCCAGAGATGGCCTCAAGCTCAGAACTACTTTGAAGTACAGTTTTATCTGAAAAAAAAATCAATACTTCAAAATTTACATATTATTGCATGTTTATAAACAAAAACAAGCGTCTTGTGATCAACTCCATCTAGTTCTGGTGCAGAAGGGTGAGAGATGAAAGTCTTGAATGGTGAGGAAAGAAGTGTTTCTTCTCTGAAATCTTCACATAAAGTCGCAGCTCAGCTGAATTCTTTACGGAAGGTGGCGATTTCAGTAACCGCCTAGTTTACCTGCCCTGTCAGCGCGCATTTGGATCCGCCCTGCTGTGGACGGCAGGCACGCTGCAGCCCTGGACAGTGGGCTTGCCTGTGGCTTCCGCTGCCTGGCGATGCCGGGGGTCTGTCCCCTGGGGTTCCCATAGGTGGCGGAGAGGAGGCAGCGACCTGTGGGCACGGGAGACCTTCTGTCGGAGCCAGCCTGCTGCCCTGCAGCTGAGGCTCTCTTCCCTGAGAGGGCAGGCGCGGAGGGCCAGCGTGCTATTCATGTCAAGGACACTTCGGTGACCCACTGGAGAACGGGCTACGGCTCTGCCCACCCCACTGTCCTCCAAGGCCCTCCTTGGGGGTTATTCATTTGCCCCCCTGGTATCGGGAGGTTATTTCATTTGGACGTTGCGTTTATGTACACAGTTCCTCCCCCGGAGTAATAACTCAGGAACCCGTGCCCCAGGCGGTGCTGAGACTGTGCTTGGGAAGTGAGGGGAACCTCTGGGCCGGCACCCACACGGTTTTGAAATATCCAAGGACGATCCGCCTGAGTCACTGCCTCGGTGGCAGTGGGCCAAGCGAGGAATCGTCCAGTAGCGCCTCTGCCCTCGCTGTCGTCCTCCTCTTCCTCCAACGTGTTTCTGCTCGGAGACGCAGCTAGTGGGAGGCCCGGATCCAAGCCGTTGACTCGTGTGCCCCCGTGTGGCCCTGGTGGAAGGGTTCGGAAAAAGCAGTCAGGTTTTCCCAACCTCACAGTGAGGCCAGAGCGTGCACCAAGGCAGCCTGCAGCCCTTATAACTGCTTCTTCCTGCGTAATCTTTGATTATTTTGTTACTGTTTTCTTAACAGTTAGCATAACTTAAGTTGTGAAGAATGGCTTTTGGGAGCACATGGATTTTCCATCGTTGTAAGGCATGTCCCCTCCCAGTTCTGGGAGACTTCCTCCAACCCACAGCTTCTTGCAGGAATGTGTTCTTATTAAAAGGGGCAGGGAAAAAAGCTATAGCTTTGCCAGTCCCTCTTATACTTTCAGGCTATAAATAGCCAGGCATTTACCAAACACCTGCCTGGGCTGTGACGTTGAATCTCCAGCCTCGAGCCCAGAGCCTGGTACAGACACAAGGCCTGTATTTGAACTCTCTAGATGCACGGGCCGCCTTCTATGGACTCTTCGGGCAATGATCATGAAAGAAGAATGCTCCCAGGGACGAGCAAGGTGATCCCCTTGGGTTGGGACACAGACAAACTCGACTTTCCATTCATGTTTTAACTATTCCATTAAAATGTTATGAAGCTGTTGGTGTCCCAGCCATAGCTGTGTCCCTTGGCCCATCACAGAGGTCACCTAGGGCTGGCTTCCTGTGTCTCTGTTGGTGACTTAAGCCACAGCATTATGGAGTGGAGGCTGAAACTGACAGGCCCCACATCTCAGGTGGTTTGGTTTTAAAATCTTCTTAGGTATACATCATTGTTCTAATAACAGCTGCCATTGTTGAGTTCCTACTACGTGACAGATACTCTACAATGATTACATTCTAAATGGCACACAGACTTTGGAAGGTAGATATTAGACCCACACTCTTTTTTGTTTTTGTTTTTGTTTGAGATAGGAAGAAACTGAGGCTCAGCACATGGCCATGGGAATCTGGGAGCAGAACACAAATCTCATCAGACCCAAGGTCCACTCACCCTCCTTGCCACCCCGCTGGTGTCTCTACAGTGAGAGCCCTCTGCTCATTACTAGCTATTAATGTCTGTAAGGGGGTCCCAACCCTCAAATCTGTTGTCTCTCTCCTCTTTTACCTCCTTTTCTCTTCCTCTTGTGCCCCTTGCATTCTCAGGAGCCAGTGTTGCCCCAGAAATGAAGAAAGACTATTCACACTCAGGTAACCATCTGCTAGGGAGGAAACAGCAGCGCTCTTTGCCTCAGGGCAGGGCTAATGGGGGTGGTATTTAGCTCCCTAGAGGTTGTGCAAATGTGGAAGCAAGCGTAGAAGGCTTGGCTGGAGAGAGCACTGTCTGGCAATTCGGTGAATCTTGTGGGTTTTTGAGAACTAGAGTGACAACTTGGTTTATCCTCTAAGAAAGGATGCAGTTGAGAATGAAAAGTGGCACTATTCATAATTACTTTGAGAAAACAGGCAAATCTAGGACCATCCGAGGTGAATTAGAACCTGCGTACTCCCTACCCTCTCCCTGTACCCCTGAATTTCCCACTTTGCCCCTGTCGATTGACCTTTTGGGGCCCTTTGGGCATTTTAGTACCTGCCCCTCACACTCCAACCCTTCCTTGCAGCAGCTATTCATTCTGCTTGCAAACTTTATCTGGCCTTCAAATTGCATTCTTTCCTAACTCATGGGTCCCTTCTCTTCTGCCTAAATGTTGCCTTTTCCTGGTTATTTGACCAAAAACTCGCTGTATCACGCCTCATTCAGCAACTTTCAGAACAAAGTTAAACAAATGTGCAAATTTGCTTAAGTTGAGAAAGCTCGTACTTACAAAGTTGTACCAGTTTTTTCTCACTTACACTTCCCTGTAAAGCATTGGCCCTGTATTAGATTGTAAGCCCCCGAGGGCAGATGCTGGGTCGTCTTACCCAGTTACGCATGGTGGGCATCTCATTCCTAACTCATTCTAGCACATTCAGCGCTCTGTCCTGGTGGAGTTTTGTGGCTGAGTCAACACTCAGGAATCCAGTGCAGTAGGCTAATTCCACGGTGGCTCAACCTCATCCAACCCTGCCGTCCCCACTGAAATCCCGCCCAGAGCACCCTGCCAGCAGGAGGAGGTGCTGGACTATAACTCTCCCTGTCATTTCTTCTCCTGTAAACTATGAAAACAGCACAAAAACAGACCTCTATACCTTATCGCCTCTGAGTCTTACTCACAGGGTCACTTGAAAGCTTCAATGAAGTAATGAGTACTGGTGTGTTTGGGAGAGAGAAATTTGATACAAGTGTGAAGTATTAATATTAATATTAAAGATCTTAGGAGTTTATTTTGGTTGCACCTCAGTAGCGACAGGCAAGAGACAGGCTTGTATAAAACTGGCACCGTCACCTTCCTCTGGGGTCGCCATTTCATTCCCTAATAAGCCTTGCTGTCTGGTGGTTGGGCCTTCCAGCTGATCTTTCTCCACTTGCTGCTCTTTATCATTTTATGCCATATTCTCCTGTAGGGTAGCATCTGGGCACCACTCTTTGACTAGGTTACTAAAACTTTTAAAGAGAAATTTTCAGCTCCATGTCATTAAGAGAAAATGCAATGGATTAAAGTTTTACTTAAGTGATTCCAGAGCAGTTAGCTAGCACACTGTGAAGACGTGCTTGCTGTGAATCGTTGGAATCTGCCGTGATTCTGAGACGTGGGTGTAACCCAGCCCCGGGCTGGCGGTGAACTGCCGCCAAGTACATTTAGAAAACAGGAGTACCCTTCCCTGCCTCCAATGCAACCTCCACGCATCTCCTTGCTTACTGACTTGGTGTTAGAACCTACCTCTGCATGTTCTTGCCGCCTTCCCTTTTCCTACTTACTGGCTCCTAGAATGCAAATTGGAGGTTTACCTCCTGTACTAAGGAACACAGACCTCGTTTCCAGTTCATCACCCGATATTTGCTTCCAGTACTCCAGCACTAACCCTCAGCAGCATACGTGTGTGTACATCTAGGAGCTGGGTGAGTGACGAGATTTGTACACAGTGCAGGCTGGGCAAGATGAGCTACTGAGATTTGGGAAACAAACGATAGGCCTTCAATCTATATTCATTTTCTTACCTAAGAAACAAAATTATTTAGCTTTGATATTTCATGTATAGATTGTTAGCAATATGTTTATAATTTATAGGAAGAAACACATAAGTTTTTCCAGCATTTGCAGTCAAAAATATTTGGAGACTTCTGGCTTAGCAGATCCAAGTAGGTTGAAGAAATGGAAAAAGCAGGCATGTCAGTTGCAGCAAGAGAAGAGATGATGGCTTGTATCCAGGGGCACGTATATGCACTTGTGTACACATTTACACACAGTGCACATTTGCACACTCACAAGTGTTGGCACACCACATGCACATCACACTCGTGTTAACTCACGCCCACACACAAACACATACCCTTTGCTTAATAATTTGCAGTCATTGAAAGCTTAATGGACACCAGTTCCTAGTTGAATAAATGACTTATGTATTAACCTAAGAGGGACGCAGCAGCATAGTTAATCCCTTGGAGAAGCCCTCGTGTGGCCACTTGCTGACTGACGTAACCCATTCTACTGGCTGAGATCAGCCAGGAGCCTCAAGAAGCCAGCACACGGTGTGGGCACAGTGACTGGAGCTTAGCGACTTAGACATTACCTGCATGTTCAAATATTGAGTAGACACAATTAGTATATCTGTCTATGGGATTAGGTGATCTGAGGGCAGGCGAGAGGTCTCCAGCCTTAAGAAACATAGTGCAGTTTGGATTGGGAGGCAATACAGCCCTACATCAAGCTATACACTGACGAATATTTATAAAGTGCCACACAGTGCCGCCCAGGGTGTCTGTGGAGGGGTGGGGTAGTGGGAGGGTTGAGGAGGATACAGGACTTCAGCTGGACCTTGAAGGATGAACAGCTGAACTAAATAAGGGGAAAGGGAGATTCGGTCAGCATGGTTCCCTCTGTGGAGGGACTGAGGACCTGCTTATTCTGGGTCATCGAGCAATTCAAGCATGCAGTAGAGAAGCCCACTAGGAACTTTAAGCTATTGACCTAGATAACCTTTCAGGTCCACTTGAGCCCTGGGACTTTGTGATTACACGACAGCCTTCCCTGGCTGGCTCTTGCTAGAAAGTGATAAATTCACCGGTTTGGAGGGACAGATGGGGGGTTGTTCACTGGAATAAAAGACACTTGCTACAGGACAGATTTAACTCCTCAACACCGATAAAAACAGGAGAACCAGACAAGAGGCTGCTGCAGGTAGCTGAAGTTTTGTCCAGGTTGGTTCTGTCTTTCTAGAGAGCTGTCAAAGCTCTTAGGAGCTAAAACCTAATTGCTATTTTCAATTTGTCTTTTGAGGCATGACACCTCTAGCATGGTCCGTGGAATGTGAGCGCTCTTACTTGGAGATGTGTAGGGACCAGGCATTAAAACCTTTTTGTCTCGTGTGCACCTGACGCAGTTCCTATAAAACACTGATTCTAGTTCTACCTGTTACACTTGACAGAATGAATTGTTGTGCTGATGAAGTTCCAAAAGCACCAACTAAAGAAACATTTCTGGCCAAAGATATTGCTTATTTGGGTTGTACCCTGAGATACCTTGAAAAATTTACATGTGAGTTAAGACAACTACATACCCTTGGTTGTTGACTTCCAAATTGTGCAAGTGAGGGGGGAAAAAAACACAATATAGACAACATGTTCCTTCCTGGAATCCATTTAGGGAATATGAAAGAAGAAGCCTCTTGTAAATTTCAGTATAATCAATATGTCATGTGTGACATGTTGCATATGAGGAGCACACGGCTGTTATGAAAGGTCCCCATGTCTCTCAGGGGAGCAGCTGGTGTAGGGTGTGCACTCAGTAAATTACTGTTGGTCTAATGACCAGGTCCCCATCGGAAGGGTTACCATGCCAATGGAATACAAATTCCCCTCTTTCCTGTGCTTTGTTGCATAAGTGCACACTGTTTTCTGGTTCTGTAATTAATTCTTGGGAAAGTCACTTAATCTCCTTGATTCAGTTTTTTCAACAATAAAATACATTATATATGGTATAATACGTATGTAACTAAATGAGCATATATATCAACATTCTCTGTAAGCTTCTTTTAATTAAACATTTAAATAATAAAACCATATATGCTTAGTATAAAACATTTTTAACAGTACCTAAGAGTGTTTCAAGACAGCGGTCCCCAACCTTTTTGGCACCAGGATCTGTTTTCATGGAAGACAATTTTTCCGTGGACCAGGGGCGGAGCGGGGGGGATGGTTTCGGGATGATTCAAGCGCGTTACATTTATTGTGCACTTTATTACTATTATTACATTGTAATATATAATAATTACACAATTCACCGTAGATCGGGGACCCCTGCTTTAAGGCGTAAGAGAAAAGCTGCCCCCTCCCTAATCTCTTACTTCCATTTCCCAGGAGTTAGATGCTCCTGCAGTTCTTTTCTTAGTACACTTCAAAGCGCTACGCAAATACATGCGATTATAATTATTTCAGGTAATATTCTAACTTCTGTGGCATTTTATAAGTTGATGAATCATGTTAGCCAAAGAGAATGATTGTGTCCTTGGGGCTACGATTCAGCAGTGAAGATTCAGGATGCTATACAAGCTCATTTTAGGTAATTTTCTTCTTTTGAATATTATAAGAGGTGAATTTCTTAAAGGACACAAATTTACCCTAAACCAGACTAACATTCCTTCTTTTATTCCTCCATTTAGAAAAACGATCTTGCACTTACCATGTACAAAGCACTTACCTAGCCTATGAAAGAGTGAAAGAGCCATAGCATTTGAGCCAGGAGACCGGAGTTATGCTACAGCACAGATCATATGTGCCCAAAGCGGGGTGTGGTAGAGGACCACAGGAACTCACTGTGAACCCCTCTAGCCAGGGGCTTAGGAAGGGCTTCCAAGGGAAGATAACACCTAAACTGGACTTTGCAGGGTGGTTAGAATTTAGTCATACAAGACGAGAACTAGTTTTCCTACAAAGACTCAAAATCGGTGAGATTACCCAGCCCAGAATTTCTTCTTTCCAGAGCCTCCCCCTGCCCCTTAAATGTTTTCCAGTTCCACTGTCCCTGATGCCTGGAGGAGGACACAGGAATGTTAAGTTTTCAACGTGTCAGCTAAGTTACGCTATCTTAGAGTAAACCAGGCTTCCCCTCTCCTGCTTTCTGTGTCCTCCTTGTCAGAAGAGCTCCCAGTTCGCAGAATGCACCAGACAGCTGCAGGGCAGGCTGTGTCTGTTAAGCAAACAAAGGAGAAATTGGAGTCACCCACTGAGGGAAGCTGCCCTGTTCAGATAATCAAGACAGGATTGTTTAAGTTGCTAGAGCTAGATAAGAGACACAAAAAATTGGTCTACTTGCCTTGTTTTATAGGTTTGGAAACTGAGGCACTGAGCTGAGATGTGACTTATTCAAAGGCAGATAGATGGTGGGGGGTGATGGCTGAGTCAGGTGTGGAAAGAATAGAGGTGGTTTGAGTCTATTCCAGTGCTCAACCACCTTGACAACTCCACAGGGCTGTTCTGTGCATATTCTTGCTTGGATTCATTGACCCCAAAGCCTTTTAGGACTGAGTCACTTAGTTGGTGACTCAGCTTTCTCCAGGCTGCTTAACTATTATAGTTCCATTTGCTCCATTGGACTTTTTAATGCTACTTTTGTTCCTCACGTTGTGGGTTGCCCCAAGGTACCAGGACTGGTAGGGAAAGTTTCAATGTCTTCCCAGCAGGTATTCCTGGTGGCCGAGCTCTGTATGAAAGGCCTTTGAGCCAGTACAGTACACAAGAGTGAGCCCAGGTTGCAACGGTGGCTGCGCTGCTATATACAGTTGTCAAAACTCACTGACTTATAAACTTAAGGTCTGTGCGTTCCTCTTTAGGTAAATTAATCCTCAATTTAAAAAAAAAAACAGAGAAACCTCAAGTGACCTCATTTACAAATCCTTGGACATCTGGATTGGTGAATTCCCTTCAACTCTTTTGTAAATGGATACAGAGGTGGCCCTCAATAAAGTGGGGACACTTGTCTTCATGTCCCCAGCCTTTCAGGGCCCTTGTTCTCTCCAATAATGGTTCTTCCACTTCCTCGAGGCTTTAATTGTCACAGATTCATCTCATGAGGCAGGAGAATGACAGACACACCAGTGCACTAAGAGTAGGAAGTGTTTTGGGAGGATTTCAGTCTTAGGGGAAGACCCAGGGAAGGCCACACAGCACACCAGCCACAGCCGTCACTTACTGAGCATGTACTATGTGCCAGGCTCTGTGCTCAGTGCTTTCCCTGAGCTATTGGGTTCAACCCTCACAGTCTCCTGTGAGGCAGATACTCGTATTGTTACTCCTTCTTTAGAGATACTTTAAAGAGAGGATGCAAGTCTGTGAGGGCCAAAATTAGAATCCAGGCATCTGACCCCAAAGCCAGAACTCTTCATCTGTACAGCCTCTTGAGAGGAAAGAATGGCTTGCTGATGGTGAATGTCAGGCACTGGTGGGAAGACCGTTTGGTGAAGGGCTTCTCTTTTTAAAAAGAGACCGCATGAATGGCCACTTATACCTACGTGTGAAACCATCATTGGATGGTGGTGATGACAAAGCAAAAAATGGAGTGGATTCAGTGCTCTGCATGTATAAGTTATTTTGTGCTTATTGATGACACGGGGCTGTCACTAATCCTCACCTGCAAGGACAGGATTGATTATGAACATGGCACTGGCCCTCCCAGGGTGTAAGATACGGGCTGAATACCAGCCACGGTGGCCAGAGCTTGCAGAACCACTCTAAAAGAACCAGGAGGAGCCCTGCATCTCTTCATTCTTGGCCTACTACTAGGCTCTGAGACCGCAGGGCCCGTGATAAGATCATGGTGGCCGTGAGTCACACTCAGTCAACTGTGGCTAACCGCACAATAAGGCCATTTGGCCTATTTGTTTTCCCATTGGTTTTCTGGCTCACTTCACTTGAATCTATTTTCCATTTAAGTTTTATGGAAATGATACAGGTTATAAATGACCCAGGTCAGAACCTTGGGACATGCTGGCTCAGCTGTTCCCAGGGTTTGCAGGGCACAGCTAAAACATCTGTTCGAGGGAAGAGTAGGCAAGGGCCTAAAGAACTTGTCTGATCCCAAACACATCAGCCCTCCAGCTCTTGTTCAAAGAAGCTCAATGATGATGAGAGTCACTCTGCCAGCTCTCACTGCCCCTAATCTTGGTGAGATCCATGCTAGAGCCCTGGGAAATAGCCAGTTGTAAGAGGTTTTTGGAGGAAGAGATGAATTAAAGGTCAGTGGAACCAGATTGTGATAAAGGTACCAACATGGTTTGCTGGGGTAACACCTCTCCTACCTGCTTCATGGGGTTTCTGTGGGAAGCCCAATAAACATGGGTGTGACCACATTCTGGAACAGTTCCGAATGCTCTGCCAGTGCAAGCCTCGGCTGTCACTGCTCCTCAGAGGGGTCTCAACTCCTATGTACCATGGGTATGTAAAGTGGCCTCCTGTTGGCTTGTAGCAGCCAGGAGCTCCAAGAACTGCTGTCTGATATGTGTTCTCAGCAAACCCAGAAGACCTAGACGCTGACGTGTAGCTCCTCTATCTTTCCGCCATTAAAAGTATTCACAGAATAGGGCACACAGAAAACTCTCCGAACCTCTTTGTTATTGTAAAAACCTTCCCACATAAAGTGATGTATCCATGCAATCAAGTACTATTCAGCAGTAAAAAGAAATGAAGTCCTGAGACAAGCTACAACATGATGAACCTTAAACACTATGCTAAGTGAAAGATGCCAGTCACAAAAGACCACTTATGATTCCATTTGTATGAAATGTCTAGAATAGGCAAATCCATAGAGACAGAAATAAAATTAGTGAAGCCAGAAGCCAGGGGAGTGGGCAGGGGGCAGTAAGAAATGCCTGGTAAAGGGTATGAGGCTTAGCTTTTGGGGCGATGAAGATGTTTAAAATCAACTGTGGGCGTGGTTGCACGACTCTGTAAATACAATAAAAACCATTGATGGTACACTTGCAGTGGGTGAATTGTATATGAATTATCTCAAACTGCTACCAAAAAAAAGATATTTAAGACATAAACGATGCACGCTAAAAAAGCCAAATGTTAAAGAAGAAATTAATGTTTATGATACAGTACTGACACAGCTATTTTAGTGTTTACATATCATCATTTGATCTTTGGCTATTTGGAGACATCTTTATGTGGTTAGTCACAGGGGGCTGTTTTCAGTTGTCTTGTTAGCAAACATTTGTCCATTTTGTCACATGGTCTCTATAATCATCATTCTGTCACTTTGACATTTTGCTTGATTATCTTCTAATTATCTGTCTATTGATAGGCATCAGGTTTCTGGATTTGTCGTGATTGTGGTGCTTACTACAGACAGGGTTTCTATAGCACTAAAAAACTTCTTCAGGATTTTCTTTGAAGTCAACATTTTTTGCTATAAAACTTATATCCCTTTCATAGCCTATTTTACCCAATAAAGTTTGTAAGTGTAAAAATGGTTGAGAGGCAGGAGGAGGTTAGAGAAATGGTGTCATCTTTGCGCAGTAATAAAACTGCCTTGTCCTAGACCGTGTTCAGGCGCTGCTTACCTACGTGCATGTCTAAGGTCTAAGTGCTGGATACTGGCTAGTAACTGCAGCTCTGGGGAAGAATTAATCTATGAGTTGCATCTGTTTTAAACTTGTGCTGTGCAGGACAATCACTAGCGTTCTCGTCACCTCTTCAAATTCAGCGTGCTGAAGTTATGTCTCTGCTACACCATAATGTGGCACATTCAAAACAGATGCTTACCGGCACACAGACATAGAGAACCTTTAAAAAATGTTGGAAATATTTCAAACGCAGATGAAAAAGCAAGAATAATCTAGTGACAGTCTAATTACCCGGTTACTCATAGTTAGCAAATATATATACATAAAAAAAATGCTTCAGATCTTTTTCATTTGCGTTGTTGAAGAAATAAAACATCAGATAGTTGAAGTCTCCCTTATGGGGAGATTTCTGGTCTTCCTCTCCCCCCGGAGGAAACTAGTGGGCTGTTGGTATTTAGTCCATTCATATGTGTATGCTTTAAAAAAAAAAAAAAAACTGCCTGTAAATGTCTTATGAATTTGATTTTATATAAATACTATACCGTACATATTCTTTTGTAACTTTTTAAATGGAACATTGTTTTAATGATTTATGTGTTGTTGATACAGTAAATCTGGTTCATTCATCTTGTGGTATTCCTTATATGACAATACAGTATCACAGTTTTTGTCCATTCACTCATTGGTGGACATTTAAATTTTCAGTTTTTTACTACCACAAACAGTGTTCCAGTGAACATCTTTGTATATCTCCTTGGATATGTGTGTACAATTTTCTCTGTGATATATGCTTTGGAAGGAACTGCTGGGTTGTGGAATAGCACATCAACTTAGTTAACTATGATGAGATTGCTCTTCGACGTGGTTGTATTAGTTCATATCCCCACCAGCAGTGTGCAAGAGTTTGTTTACATCCTCACCAACCCTTAGTTAACATCAGATTTCAATTTCTGCCAACAAATAAATGTGATGTAGCATCCCATTGTTTTAATTTGCATTTCTCTGGTTACCTTTAAAGTTGAGGATCCTTTTATTGGCTGATTTTATGTCCCCATTGAAAGAAATTATTCATATGTTTTGGTTATTTTTCTTTTTGGTTGTTGTTATTCTTCACAGTAGGAGTTTCTGAGATATACTGAACCAAATCTGAGTCCGTTGTCTGTTGAAAATATCTTCTCTCAGTATCTGTGGCTTGTCATAGTTTATGGCATCTTCTGAGCAGAAATTTTACATTGTAATATGATTATATTTGGTTTGTGCTTTTTGCATTCTGTCTAATAAATCCTTCCCTGTCTAAATGATACAAATATTTTCCTAATTTTAAAATAAAAGTCTTGGTGTTTCGCTTTTTACACCTAGGTCTAATTCTTCGTTTTTTTCAATTTGACAACTGTGGACCTAGGATCATGTTTCCATTAGTCTGTTTTCCTCGTTGAGGATTTCTGTTCTATTCTTGCGGTGTGTCTGTCCCCATGAGCTAATATACACTGTTTTAATTGCTTTAGCTATAAAATTTTTATATATAATAGAAGAGGCTTCCATTTTTTTAAGGAACTTGCAGTTCAACTATCTTTATTAACTTTTTTAATTTATTGATTTTGTTTTGACCATTTTTTTTTTAATTTTAGGATCAGCTTCTTATTTCATGAGAAACCTATTGGGATTTAAATTGGAAGTACATTGACTTTGAACTCCTGACTTTTTAGAATGGTATAGATCTACTCAAGTTTTTAATTTCTTTTTAAGTTTTATGAAGCAGAACACTCACCTAAACTGAATTCTTAGAAAATATGTCCCTAATCGGTATCCTGGGGAACATAACAAAAGAGTTTTCTGTGAAATGAAATTTTGACCAAAGGCTGAAGCTGTCTTGGGTGTTTTTTCCTATCCTTTAATGAAATCTGTTTACCTAAAACTAATGCTTAGTTAAAACATATCACTGCTTTATAGATCAGGTGATTTATTACTGTATAATGGACATCAGCCAATGTCTAGTCTTTAGATGAATGCTTTTGATTCTTTTTATTAGGAAAAGCTTTAACTTGCAATTTGCTGGTAGAATTTCAGGAACTCTCATTGAGAGTTAATTTATTTCTGCATCTCACATTCTAATTTTGAAGATAGATGATAAAGATGTCACAGCACATTTGCATAAAGAACTCTGGCTGGGTGAGAAGAAAATAGCTTTCAAGGTCATTAGCAGAGTTTATTTTGGATTCTGCCCCAGTTTCCTCAGGGATTACAAGATGCCTGCTTTGATGTCCCAGGCCAAGAGTCTAATAAGCCACGGAATGAAAAAGGTTACTTCAAGCACACGGAGGGCAGAGAGAGATGGCTATCTTGGGCCAGGATGCAGATCGCTCTGTGTCTGCCCAGGCTCTGTTCACACTTCTGTTGGCTCAACGTAAGAAGTGTTTGGGGACAGGGAGCAGCAGCAGTGAACAAGTGGGAAGACTGGTGTTCCTAGAGGACCTCTGAGAACCTGGCTCCTGTAATCAAGTCCTTGAACTACCAGGCTCATTTTTTTGGCCTATCTTTGTCTACTTGGTGGCCCCCTGACCTGGGACTATGTTGATTAGGCCACCACGACAGAAAGCCCCAGATAGTGTCCTTGCACATCCCATCTCCTGTTTTTGCTGATCCCTGGTCATGATTGTGAATTTCACTCCACTCCTTCCCATGGCTTAATGCCTAGTGCCCAGACCATCACTCTAAACCAGTGTTGTCTAGTGCTGTGCTGGATGCAACACATTTCCTGGGGAGCTGATTAAAGTTACAAATTTTCACGCCTCACCCAGCGGAATTGGGGCGTGGCTCTGGAGTTTGTGGTTGTACCAGCTTCCCAGGTGACTGTGATAAGTGGCCGGGATTGGGAAGCATTGTTCTAGACAACCTTAACCTAAGGCCTTAGGGAGGAACCAGGTCATCTAGGAAAGAGCTTCATATCGACCTCCCAGGAAGTCATGTTTCGTGTCAGTCATCTCTGATGCAACCCTTTGTCTTGCAAGTCTTTGGGCTTCCATCATTCCCCCTTAACCTTGACTTCCTTACTGAAACAAGGCAATATTTATGTGTTCATGCTCTCCGCACCTGAGCCAAGGCTCCTCTGGGCCTGGAATGATGGCCCTTTTGGCATTGAGCCACACTTGAGCATTAAACACAAGATTTGTGCTCTGCTGCCTGTAGGTCTAAAGGTCCTGCTCTCCCTAGTACCAAGCTAGACCATCAGCAACTAACAAAATGAGACTCCCAACTGAACCAGTGCAGCCCTGTGTTTTAAGCAAACATAGCAAAAGCTGAACACTTTTCTGCAGTGCACAACCTATACGACCACCCATGGTGAACTTGATTCTCCCACACCTCATCCTCTGAGTTTGTGCCAAGCTGAATCGAAATGCCAATAGAGTGGTTTTAGGATTGTAAAACATGACAACTTCACCTGATCCTGGAATCCTGGAATGTTAGAGCTGAAAAGGACTTAGAAATCACCTAGTCTGATATTTCCACCACACAGATAAACAAACTGAAGCCCAGAGAAGGATGAGGGACGCACCCAAGGGCACACAACTAGGCGGTGGTGAGCAGAAGAATCTAGGCCTCCAGCTCAATGATTATGCTCCTTTAATTACACCATGCTGCTCCCAGGCCTTGCAAGCGAACCCAAGTTGTCACTGTACTGTTCTCTAACTGGCTCAACACACAGAAGCACCCCAAAGTTTAAACCAGTAAAACACCCCCTTGCTGAAAGTATACATTCTAAAGGAGCATGAACTACAAGCAGAACTTATCATAAACTACTCCAGGCTCCCTTGTTAAGGCTTCAAATTAAAGGAACATAAAGCAACCCCTATTTTACATTGACATTGCTATGTTAAAATTTAGATTTACCAAACAGTTGAATTAAGGTGTAATTATTAGCATTACCAAGAGATTTAGTCGCTCTTCAAAAGCACTCACCACAGGGCTCCCTGACATAGCATTTAATGTACTGTACCTTGAAAATTGGGTTTGATTGATGGAAAGTCCATTGGCATGTAGCTTTCCAGGAGCACAACTTTTGTAGAAAAAGTAAGAACACTGAAAGTGCTTAGTTTAAGCCATAATGTGCCCCATAACACCAAGATTCTGTTAGACAACTGGGGTCTGTTTTCAAGAAGCTTATAACCTAACATGACAAAACACAGCAGCCAAATAAAATTGCAGATTACAGTATGAGAATTTGCTTTTCATGGTAGGCTGAGTTCACCCTGAAATCTAATTGCATAGACAGGAAGGTCAAGCCAGTTGCCTTTCTTGACATTACTGAGCAGTGTTTGAGATAATGAAATTCTCAAGTAATGACAGCTCTAAAATAACCATAGATAATGCTCACATTTTATCACTTGCATTAGATTACCTGGGAGGTATTCAGTGCTGAAGCCCCTTCCCCATCGCCATGGGGTCCAGGCAATGCACGTTTAATGCCCCAGTAATTCTGACGGGACACCACCTGGAGGATCTCAGAACCGGAAAGGACTTGAGAAACACAGAACTAGCCCATGTAATTTTATCTTGGAAGATGAGGCTAAAGCAAGAGCCCCACCCAGAGGCCACATATCTGACTGTGACACGAGTCAGAGCCCACACTATCCTCCATGACTGGACTCCCAGTCCAGGGCACTTTTCATGCACTCTTTAATTTGGCTGGAACATTATCCCCTCTCTCTCTTATTTCTTCCCTATTCCCTTTCCTCTCCCTGAACACCCAACTCTCCCCCTTCCCCTCCTCTGGAATACCTCTCTTGGCATAACCGGCTATGAATTGTGCTCCAAAATGAACCTTGGTGAGTGTCACTGGCTCCAAAATGATGCTGAACCCAAAACACTCTGTGAGTGTCACTGGCTACTGCTGAGTCAGAGCCGCTAGATGAGTGCTGTCATGCCTTGATGCCTCTCCTGATTTTTAATACTGCCACCACCCACTCTTCCTGTCAGTGCTTCTAAACACTGGCTGCGCATTAGAATCTTCCTGTGAGCTTTAAAAAAAAAAAACACCACTGCCTAGCTCTACCCCAGAGATTGTGATTCAGTGGTCTGGGGTGGACCCTGGGCACAGGAATATTTCTGTACTCTCCAGGTGGGTCTGCTGTGCAGCCAGTGTTGAGAGTCCATGTCATGCAAATATCCTAATTGTTTCTGTGTACCTGCTGAACCCGATTTACCAGTTGATGTGGGCAAAGCACAGAGAGGGTCGAGTTTTCAGAAAGGTGAATGGATTCACAAAAGCTGTTTTCCTAAGGCATATAAGCTGCCCCACTCTCCTCTGCAGTCTGATCTAGTGCCTTCGCCTGTTAAAAATCTTAAGACGTTCAAATGTCACGTTCTGTAGCTCTGACTCTTGAAGTAAAACAAATCTCTTTGCCCCCGCTTTGAAGGGGCCTCGGAGTGCATGGGGTCCTTGTGTGGCCCCAGTAATTCTGGGCAGAGAGAAAAGCAGCTCTCAAACTCATTCCCACATGTGTCTGTTATTGAAAGGAGTTTGTATTTCCAAACCAAACGAGGACTGGCAATTTCCTTATCACTAAAAATTTAATAGTCAAAAGAGTTGAGAAGCCAGGTAGAAAACTTCCAAAGAAAAGATAATGTCTTTGTAATCAAATAGTTCCTTATGAATATTGCATTGTGCATTCATCCTTTACTGTAAAGTAGCTAAAGAACATGTAATGAAACTTAACGTGAGACTCCGAATGTGATGGCATTAACCCAGCATGATGATGATCTTGCATCACTGTTCTGCAGGATGAAAAGGCTAATTAAATCAGCCCATCAAATTGAAACATAAGCATGCATGGAAACAGGAAACATCTGCACAGGATACATATTAACTCAAGATGCTTGGCCATGGACTTCTAGAAAAGAAATGTATAGAATTTGATTATTGTTTAAAATAAAGTGGGGGCGAGAACCTTCATTTCAGTCTGCTATCATGAAAGGAATCTTATACATGGAAACGTTATGGGCCCAGAAATACGTGTACTTACTGCATGCTATTGTGGGTCCTACAGGAATTGTTAAATTGTTTAGAACGGAGGATGACTTCTATTTTGTGAAAAGACATTTCCATCATATTGTATGTGAGGAGAAAAATACAGTGACTTTGAGCTATAAGTGGATGAATTACAATGTGTTTGATACCACGTTGCTTTTCTTCTTACCTACTATTGTCAATACTTTGGCATTTCATTCAATTAATAATGATTAGAACTAGGCAATGGGGGTGTTGGGGGTGAGGTTGGGGGAAAGGATGCAAAAGAAATCTGCAGGGTTCCTTCTTTCCCTGAAGTAACTAGCAGTCTAGCTGAGGAAACAATATGAACACCACATCAAGCGCTCAAAGTGTATAATTAAATGTTTAATGGATGAGTATCAAATTGAATAGCAAAGACTCCAAGTACTATGGCAGTTCAAAGGAAAAGAGATCCCTGAGACTGCTCCGTAAGGAAAAGTTTCATGGAAGAGTTAAATCTTAAAGGACGGGAAAGATTTAGATTCGGAGGAGAGCCCAGGAAGGAAGGGGGGCCAGATGGGAAGCTTGGAGGGAGGAGGGAGCATGACTTCTGAGAGGGGTAGGCAGGGCTCACCTGGTTGGGGTGATAAGAGCCTGAGAGGAAGAATGAAACACCGTGGAGTGAAAGGAGAACCAGACAGCAGAGGGAACCTGGTTTATACCAGATACCCCAGCTTCCTCCTTGCCCCTACGTTTCTAGTCTTTCTGCTCAGTTGAGTTCTCGGTTGAAGACTGTCCAAGTGCATTTGGCATGCTGGTGGTGCACCTGCTTCCCAGCTCTTCGGGACGCTGAGGTAGTAGGATCATCGCATGAGCTTAGGAGTTCGAGTCCAGCCTAGACGACATAATAAGATCTCATCTCAAAAAAAGAATAAAACGAATACTTTAGGCATATGTTTATTCTAAATTGTCCTCAGGGCCATTTTTTGTATCTTTGGTAACTCCTGACACAGGACTGAGGATATAGCAAGTCTGCCCTAATTTTTCTCCCATTAAAAAAAATAATTTTACATTAAAAATTTACCCTTTTCAGCATATAGTTCTTTGAGTTTTGGCAAATACATGTGTTCGCGCAACTGCTACCACAATCCTTTCCCCTTTCATATTCAAACCCCTCGTCCACCCTCCACCCCTGGTAACCACTGATCTTGTCAGTGCCAGTAATACCACTTTTTCCAGAATGCCATTTAAATGGAATCATATAGTACATGTGTAGCTTTTTGGCTCTTTTTCATTTAGCGTGGAACATTTGAGATTTATCCATGTTGTTGCCCATATCGGTAATCCCGCTGGGTAGAATTCCACTGTCTAGCTGTACACCAGTTGGTTTGGTTATCCATTCCCCAGCTGAGAAATGTTTGGATCGTTTCCAGTTTTTGGTGATTATAAATAAAACTGCCATATGTATTTGCATATAGGTTTTTGTGTAAGTTTCCCATTTGAATAAATACCTAGGAATAGGATTGCTAGATCATGTATGGTAAACGTGTGTTTGATTTTATGAGAAACTGCAAACTATTTCCCAAAGTGGCAGAACCGTTTTATATTCCAACCAGCAGCGTGTGAAAGGTGCAGTGGTAGCATCGCATCCTCACCAGCACTTGACAGTTGCAAGTTTGGCTTTATTATTTTCCTAATGTTAGCCATTCTAACAAGTATGTGGTGGTATTATATTTCATTGTCATTTTAATGTACATTTTCTGAAAACTAACGTTGAATACCTTTTTATCTTTTATGAATCGTGCTTTTAATGTTATAGCTAATCCTTACCTAATCCCAAAATCACAAAGAGTTTGTTTTCCTCCAGATGTTTTATAGTTCTATATTTCTGTCTATGATCCATTTCGAGTTTATTTTTGTACAAGGTATGGGTCTATGCCTAGTTCTTGCAAACAGACATCCAATTGTTGCAGCGCCGGTTGCTGAAAAGATGGTCAAAGTCAATTGAACATGCATATATGAACTAATTTCCGGACTCCATTGATCTATATGTCGATCTAATGTTTTGTTATAGGAATGACGGTTTTTCTAGCTTTCTACATCTTAATCGGGACTCTAATTACTTTGAATAAATAAGTTGATCACTTTTAGATAATTCAGGTAAGGTGGATAATAAGCTCTAAACAGCTCTTAAAATGTGGTCCTGGTCACATCACCGTTGAACTTTGTTAGAGATGGATACTCAACCCCTCCCCAGACCTGCTGAACTAGAATTTCTGGGGGCGAGGTTCAGCAATGTGTAGTTCACAAACCCTCCACGCAATTCTGATGCATACTGAAGTTGGAAATTCACTCTTAATTTAAGAAGGAGGGAACCTCAGAATTTAGTTCATCTGGAAGAAATTGGTGATGAAGTTATGTTAATAGACCTAATCTAAGTTCTTCCGTGTTCTATTAATTTAGATTTGACAAGAGATTGTGGCCATTGTCTTCTCGAAAGAACTGTCTGCTCCCCACCTCCCCCAGCCCTAAAACATTTTTCTAGAATCCTTTAGCCATCACACTCCCATGGGAAATGAGTTCTTAAGGAGTGAGATTTCATTTTTGATCTCTAGAAAAGTTTTCAAGCTGGGTGTCAACTTCAGGCAGACACATGTCAGGGTCAATCGATTAACTTCTGAAGCTCTTTTGGTTAATGATTTTGCAAGTTTCAGGTGGTACTCACCCAGAAACCAACTGGAGTTCTCTTGAGCTGTAAATAGAGGGACCGATACTGTGTGAGCTTCTGAAAAGCACCAAGCTTCTCCAGGGCAAGAGGAAGGTCGCTGCTGTGCTCTTGCTGTTTCTGACAGTAGATGCAGTAAGAACTTTCCTTCTAACGGATCACCTGGGGCAGGGCTGCCAGCCAGAGAGGCCAGGGCAGCTCTAGAATGAAGGATGGATGCCTTCTCAAACAGTGGTATCTTTTTTCCTCAGACAGGTGATTTGAAGGAACAAAAGATACAATGTCATGTCTTTGTTTTATCTCTCCTGCCTTAAAGTACACACACAAACACAGACATGCACAATACTTTAACCTCTCACTTCTGATTTCCCAGTAATGTATTCGATCTGAGCCTTTGCTAACTCTTCTGTTTGGAGAACGAGGATGATGATTATTGAAAAACAAAAAACAAACAAACAAACAAACAAAAAAAACAGAGGCAGTAATTTCAATCTTTGTAGCCTTAGGATGGAGGGAGAGGACTAACCTAGAGAAGAAAATAGACTTTTTCTTGATGGTCAGGTGTTCTTGTGGGACACAGGACTGCTTGGATCAGGTTTAGGGAACTCTTTGCTCTGAAACTGTTTTCCCTGCTTGACTCAGGCAGATATAAACTTTGTGTTTCTGGAGGGTGTTGCCTGTGTGACGATTATATTTGCTCTCATATCGCCTCGCTTATCCTCCTGCCTTTGAAAATTCTGTCAGTACAAATGAGCTAAAAGTAGGGCCTCTGGTCTTCTGTCACCCCTTTGTGCTCCCCAGTGTGTGTGTCATGGCATGAGAGGGAATTGTCTCTGCAAGTTCTAATTTTTTCTCTTACTTTGCCAGCAGGCTAGTTTCCAGAAAAAACTTTGGGAACTTTTTGTCAAACTCAATATGCATTTAAAAGAAATTGGCCTCTGCTGTTCCAATCTGCTAATAATTTTTCATAGCTTTTTCATTTACAGCATTTGAGAAGGAAAGTTCATTTACAAAAAAAAAAAAAAAAAGATCTTTAAACCACTTGTCAGAGAAAGATGAACAGCATGCTTGAGTATTTTTTCCAGTTTTTCTGTGAGATAAAAGGGGGGTGTCCATTTCATTTTTTAATGTGTGTGATATGGTGGGGAAAACAGGAACTCCCAAATCAGACTTGGTCAAAACCAAGCTCTGTCACCACTATATGCCCTTGGGCGAGTCACTTAGGATTTCTTAGCCCCAGTTTTCTCATTTGTTTAGTAGAGGTGATAACACCAATCTTGTAGGATCCTTTCAAGAGAGAAAAAATGCATCTTAATCACCTACTATAGACCACAAATGGTAATTATTTCTAATACCTGATTTTTAATGGATTTTATCTTTTGCTATAGATATCTCAAGCACCCATCGGCCTTGGACTGTAAAATTCCCAAATTTTAGCTCCTGCCACCGCTGTCCTTGCAGTTCCTGTGACCTTTTCTGCCCCACAGGTTTCCTACCTTCCCAGCACGACCTCTCCAAAAATGATCTGAAATTCATCTACATTAAACTCATAACGGCCTTCCCAGAGGATTTATGTTTCGACAGGGTTGAAAGCTTCAAGCTTTGGCGATGAAGCTCACAGAGGAGCTGGGAGCAGTGAGGATCGTTTTATTTAGGATAATAGTACTTTGCCAGTGTCTCTGAATGCCCAGCTACCAGGAGTTAGGAGCCAGGCTGGCCTAACTCAATTTACACAGGCACTGGTTTCCAAGTGACAGCGATTCTAACGGAGTCTGGCCTATCATAGTGTTTATTCTTCCTCTGCCCCTCTCCGTGGGCAGAATTAGTGTGTAACAGGAAGTACAGGCACAGTTCCCAGCACCTAGGAAGCACTCAGTAAATATGGGTTGAGTGAATGAACAAGTCTCGCAGTTAAAAAAAAAAAAAAAAAGTTGTATCCAATATTTACCCTACATTTCTCCTGTGGGCTTATCTATTACCTCTTGAATTAAGTATTGATTGCTATATAACAAATTATCCCAAACTAGCAGCTTAAGACAATAACAAATATTGTCTCTTTCTTTGAGTCGGGAATCAGGAGCAACTTGAGCTGGGTAGCCAGACGTGCTGGCACTTGGGAGATGCAGCAGCCTGCCTTGGTCGAGGGCAGTGTCGGTCCCTTGTGAGGGACTCTGGAGAGGCCTTAGACTGTACGGTACATCTCACCCCCCACCCAGCATTGCTACCTATTCCCCAGTTACTGCTTAAACCAACACCAGCTGAGAGGGCAGGCAGGTGACGGCAATGCACGCAGGCCTGAGAGTTGGGGTTAGGAAATCGACACTTTCTGTAAGTGCAGACACAACTCTTGGGCTGCCCTGAGGCCTGTAAGGTGCAGGATGGGAGTTGTACTTTAGGAAAGAAGTTGGGTAGTATCGAACCATTCCTCCCTTTGCCCCAGAGCCCTGGTGACCAGGAATCTGCAAGAAGTCTGGCTGAGATTCAAGGCAGGGCCTGTGGCCAGTAATATTTTCCTTCTGGATAAAGATAACTCACTCACTTGGGGAATTTGATCTCTAGTTTTTCTTCATTAGCACCACAAACTAATCTAACTGGATTTCTCTTAAGCATCTGTGGCCTCAGAATGTTTTCTGAGGTTCAGAACACCACCCCCCTCCCCCCCGCCCTTCCTCTTGGCAGTTCTTATTTTCTCTGTATGGGAGTTTATAGGTACGCAGCCCCACGTTTGGCTGATAGCTCTGTTGGTTGCAGAGCTATTAAAAATAGATTTTTCCCCACATGTAGTAACTCTTTTCCCAACATTCTCATACCACTATGGAAGACAGCTCAGGGGGAGATGAGAGTTGCCAAGGCCCTAAGGCCTGAATAACTGGGAATCTGGCAACTTTCCTGGGCTACAGTGTCCCCTGGCTGGGGAGAGGTGCCAGTAGCAGGCGTAGGGGAGCGACACCGCGTGCATGTGCGCGCGTGTGCATGTTAGAGCCTGCGAGCCCTAAAGGAGCGTGGGCTGGATAATGGGATGCGTTCAGTTATTAAAAGTATTATTGCTTTTGACCTTCTCAGCCCTCTCTCCACATGCAGAGTTTTGGTCAGTCTCAGTGGAACATAAAACTCATAAGAAGTTGTTCAATTGAAGCATGTTTTTGAAGCACAATTAAAAGACGTAAGTTTCACCGGCGCTATGGCCATGGTAGCTGTTTCTGTAGAAAGTCCTGGGGCTTGTTCACCTACGCAAAGCTTCCTAAGGAAGGTCCATCTCCCCAGTGCCCTGCCCTAGAGACTAGGTGGGCCCAGGTTAGTGCAGGGAAGGTGGGAGGGAGGGGAGCTCACTTCTTGGTCAGTAGGAACAAAAAGACCAGAGAGAGTAGATCATGTTACATAAAACAAATCTCTCTGCTTTCTGGGAAGGTGTGGGGTTCATTTAGTCAATTACCAGCCCGCACTTTGTGGCTTACTAATCATTTTTACTGCTGTCCATCCTCTTTGTCTTTTTCTCCGTCTCCTTTGTCTTACCCTTATTTCCTTGCCTTTTACTTCCTGCTTTTATCTTCTGAGTCGCTGCGACTCTGCTTTTTTCCTGAGTAGTCTAATAAGAAGTACCCACAGGTCAGCTTCCCGGGAAGCCTGCCAGGACTCCACATCTCTTTGGAAGAGGCCATGATTTTCCCTTTTAAATTTTAACTTTAAAATTAGTAAAAGCTCAAAATTACCTTAGGAAGGAGGAGTTGAGGTAAAACAATGAATTATAGTTCATTGTGGTATTTCAGGAAATTGCGTGGGCACTCACTTTTGAGATGCTGTGTGGAGCCCGGGGTGAGGTAGCTGGGGCCAGGCGGGCAGCGAGAGGGCGTGATGTTCAGCTCTCTCTGCTTTACCTGTCACTGAACTCGGCCTGCGCCTGCCTGGTGACATGGAATGGCTGCTACAAGCAGCCCTGGAAGAGTGCGGATTTTTCAATAAATAACGCCATAAGCTTTTTGGCCACAGTGCCTGTGGCATTAAAAGGCTTGTTATTTATTTGAGGGGGGATGTCAAACTTGGCACTGACCCTGTCCCTTCCCACGTCCACCAACTAGCACCTGGGGACAGAGACAGACACCCTGCTGAGACTTCTGGCGCTGCTGTCCCACAGGCATGTGTTACTACAGCATTTCAGAAACACAAATAATGGACAGAACCCGACCTCGTAGAACATGAGCTCCGTAGTGCTCAGGTACCCAGGAATTCAGCGATCGCTCAGTTCCTGTGATTCAGCCCCGGCCATCACTGGCACCAGCAGGGACTCTGGCCGCACCCTTGGCTGGTGCCCCACTTGGCTGGTTTCCCAGGCTGCTCTTTGAGCTTCCAGCAGGTCTGCCTGCAGGGCTTTTGTTCTGTGCTTTCTTCCTGGAAGTTGTGACTTTTCCTGGGTGCCAGACCTGTGCAGTAAAGGTCCACTGTGACTCTGATGCTTATCTTTGAATGGATGGAGGAAGAACGAACAAGGAAGCGGTGTACGAACGACTACAGAGGAGACAGTGGACTCCCTGCTGAAGTGAAATTGCTGGCATCCGGTGCTTCCCCATGTTGGATACGTGTGCTCGGCCTGGGGAACCACGGGGCGGTGGGACGGGGGGTTGCCCCCCTGCTTTCTCCCATTGCCCTGCAGTCGCTGTATCTTGCCAATGTTTTCTCCAGTGCTGTTCTCCCTACCCTATCCATGTCTGAGGTTTTCACTTTTTTCGCCTGTAAAATACAAACTAACCACAGTTTTGTTTTCCTAACTAGACTGAGCATGAGTCCTGCCATGCCCATGGCAAAGATCATTCAGAAAGTAAAGAGGAAGAAAACGGTTTATATTAAATTCGAGATGCTAATCTTGACATGCCATCAGTTTTCTTCTGATTAGATTACACACAGAGTAAAGCATGCAGACAATCCCAGGCCTCTCTGCTCAGACGTCTCTGGGAAGACACAGCGCAGAATAATCTCTCTGAGGGAATTAATTGCTGTTTCCTCTTTCCTGTTTTGAACAGAAATTTTCTTTAACGTATTGTGAGCGGACAACACACAGAACATACTCTTTGGTGTCACATAAATATTTACTTAATATTTAAAACTCACTGTCATGAAGCATTTATTTCACTTGAAAATATTATCTATTTTTGCTATGGAAAATAAAAGGCAATACTCCTTTGATTTTTAGTACCTAGTTTTGTTTGTTTTCCTTCCATGGACCTTGCAATTTTTTTTTTGTTTTGTTTTTTAACCAATAAGTCCATAAAGTCAAGCCAGAGAATGATTGAAAGGGAAAATGAAGGAAACTCCCCAGAGGTTGAGTGGGGAAGGTTCCATCCTCACTTCTGTCAGGAGGACCTACTAATCATAACGACTGTCATCTGGAATATCATGGCAATTCCACACTTTGTTAGTGGAGACCTGTCTATTAAGGACCAGATCCAGAATTTCTGAGAACCAAAATTGAGGGAATGGCCGCGGGCTAGCCTTTTGTGGCCAAGAATAGTGTGGTCTATGCCCAGAACACTGCCTGGCATCCGGTATCCTCATAGTAAACATTTTTTAGGATGAATAGCTTATTATATACCCTTTCAGAAATTTTCATGTATATTTTTGTTATGTATGTTTATGTGTATTCGTTTTCTCATATAAATACACACCATTTAGCTTCTCGGTGGACTTAGCATATTCTGTTAAACTGCTGCATTAAATTCCATTATGTGGGTGCGTTATGATTTAATCAGCCCCCTTCAGCTTTCTTGTCTAAGTCTGTAGGTGAGAGCAGGGGCAGATGCGTGCAGAGGAGGGTGGTCAGTACCCGGGAGGAGACTTCTCCACACACAGTGGGACCCAGGCTATGCCACCATCTGTGGAAGGTAGGGATGGACGGGCCAGGGTGGGAATTCCTGAACTGACGTTTGCTCTTAACTGCATGACCATCAACACAATAGACATTTAACTTCTTGGAGCCTTGGTTTCTTTGTAAGTCAAGAATAGTAATACCTCATGGTATTAGAGGATGTACATGAGGTGCTTACATGTTGTACAGGTGTGTAATAATATCTCATGTGTTTGTATTAATACACATATATAAAATATATGGATATATAAAAGTACCTCATATTTGTAATAATACTTCCTGTGTAGGCGATAGTACCTTGTGTGTGTGTGTCACGGTTCCCCATATCCAAAAGGTGTTTACAATGGTGCTCAGCACACAGCGGGGGCCCTGTGAGTGGTGGCTGCTGTTTTTTGGCTTCTGAATATCCAGGGTTTGCCAGTTATTTAGACAAAAATACCAGGGTGGTCGAATTGTGTTCTTTATGTTGTGCAGTTACCTTGAGGACTAGAATCTCTCTTTGCTTGGGTTCTAAGAAAAGCCTTTCTCAAACACATCAGTTTCTTACTGCTTTGGCTCTAGAGCTAAGTCGGTGTTCTTTGCTCAACCCGATCTTCCTGTCAGTTTTCCAAGTCTAAAGTCAGAGTCTGTTTTCCTAGAGCCCCTGATGGATGGGGAGATAACGCTGACTCTGTTATGGTGGAGAGTGTGTCACATCTGGAGGCAGCTGGACGGCAGCAGGGCGGGGGCAATGGGGGCGTCGGTGTAGGTTTTGCAGGGAGAGGGGGATGACGCTGTTTATTCTTCCTCAGAAAAGTGTTGTGTTGGCTCCAGGGCAGGAAGGAAAGAAGCAGGGGTTTTGGAAGTCAGTATTGGATGACTGAAGCCATAGCTTCAGTGGATGCTGCCTGGTTTTGGAAGGGTAAAGTGGGGGAGAGGACCTGAACCATGACTGTATATGTCTGATCTCCTCAGGGGCAGTGGTGTGCTGGTAAACGGTTAACAACAGGCTCCCTGAGAAAGTCCTGATTTGTAGCATTTGTGGGTTTCCCTGTAAATACACCCACTGCGGCCATTGCAAGCTACCCCCATGCAGGCCCCAGATGTGGGGAGACATCATGCATACAACAGGCTCTATAGCATGCTCTACACCCCACCGCCCTAGTCATAGCAGGGGAAAACCTTTCCTTCAACGTATGCCAGAGGAAGTTCAACAGTTGCCATTGAACCCATCACTTTTTTGGCAGTAAAATGTTGCTTTTCTGTCACTTCTGGTCCTTACCCTGTAAGTAAGGGGTAAGTGGACCCCCTGCAGTGTCCCAGGGTGAAGGTGGGTCTTGGAAGGCTGCCCTCCCCCCATCGCAGAGCAGACTGGATGAGGGGGAGGGGTGCTCAGCAGCCCTTGAGGAGCACGGAGTGCACAGGAAGAACTTCACGCAGGCCTTCATCAACCATCATTCTCAGGGTCAGGACTCAGGCGGGAGCACAATTTTAGGGGCACCCAAAGTTTCAGTAATCAAGATAAATGTTTTAATGCAGTAGTTTAAAAAAATCTAATTATTGAAATATCAAAATTTTAAATAAAGATATATCAGGATGACTTTTTTCCTTTTGTCTCAAACTCCAACATGGCTCTGCACTGCTCCTACCAGCCTGGGGTTGGGGATGAGCCGTTGCATTCCCCCCCGCCCCCCCTTCGATAGAGAAGAAAAGAGGCCCAAAGAGAGTGAGTGACTTGTTCAAGGACATAAAGCAAGTTTGATGCAAAGGCAAAATAGTCCACTCTCCTGACGCCTCATTCAACCATATGGCCAGAAATGGGGGGGTCAAAAGAAGGGTCTCAGGAGAAGGGAGACCCCACAGCACACCTGCTCGTGGATAGACCCTGTATGCACTGAACACAAAGGCAGGAATGGCGATGGTGCCCAGAGGTGCCAGTCATGCATATTGGCTATTGTTGTGTCTGGTCTGGGCAAGGCAGACCCTTGAGTTTGGCAGTCTTTGCTACTCATACCCTGGAGGGAAGTGCTGGCGTCCAGGAGTTCACAAGTCTGGGTCTATCAGAAATTGCCTGCTAGATACTCATAAACTGAAAGTCACCCCAAGAACACTGAGGTGAGGGTGCCCGTGATCTCGTGTGAGGGCAGCGTGCAGTTCTGTCTACTGCCTTCTTGTGCAGGAGGAGAGGTGGCCAGCGAGGGAGATGACAGCAGAGCAGTGAAACCTTCGGTGACCACACTGGCCAGCAGAGGAGGCATGTAGTTTGGTGCCAGGGTCTGCCTCTCCCTGTGCCTCTGAGTGTTCTTCTGGTCTAGACTGAGAAATCTTCCCCCCACCCCCACCCCAAGGAAAAGGGCCAGGTGAGATTAGATAAACCGAATAATCAGTGCAAGGTGCGGACTCCCTTTTGCTGTTCTTGCCACCTGCCAAAGCCTGTCATAGATTCTTTGCGCCGGGGCTATAAAATATTCATTGATGGGAAAGCTCGTAGGACCTCCAAGTTGATTGATTGATTGAATCAAGTAGAAAACACACCTGGAATGTTGTTAGAGGTTGGGGTTACCGTGGATCTTGAAGCTGCTTCCGAGGGTATCCCTGCCTGGCTTTATGCCTTTGCGAATTCTTGTTGTTGTATCTGAACAGCCAAGATCTCCATTTCCATGGAAAGTTTCACAAAAGTTATCCAGCTTTGTCTTGGCTATTCCCTGACTCAGGGTCACCCCTTCTGCAGTGTGGCAGATGCAGCCGTAAAATAAGCCATCTCCAAGGATCCAAGTGGGCCCTCGGGGAGGTCAGCCAGCCTTGGTCTTGCCTCAGAGGTCACGGCAAATGAAGAGCCACGCCAGACGAGCATAGCTGAGTGTGTCCAGTGACAGCAACGAGCATCCTTCAGAGTGATCCAGAGGTGTTGTGGGATGGGCTAATGACTTCATCTGTGCAGTGGGCACAGCCAGAGTTACCAGTTCAGAACCACAGGCGACTGGGAAGCTGACGAAGTCTGTCCTGTGTCTCTTGCTCCCTGAGGCAGCCTCCAGTGCCCTCTCTTCCTGTTTATGCCAAGGAGCCCTCACTCCCGCAGCACGAGACAGACGCTCATTACCAAATGCTTTGGGCAGAGCAAAAGCTTTAAAAAGTCATTAAAGAGCATTAGAGAACATTTTTTCAAATATCAAAATACATAATCCCATCATCCTAGGGGAGCATAAATCTTATGTTACCTACAAACTGCAATTATGCTTTAAATAGGGTCACGTTATTGTACATTCTGTTTTCACGGTACCGTATCGCGTTTTCTTATGTTTCTATGGTCTTTCCTCATCACTTTTAAATTGCCGTAGATGTGATTTAATTCATTAGACCATTCTCCTAATATTACATAATCAAGTCATTTCTGTTTGGCTAATACAGATATGCAAAAGGAACATCTGTGAGTATAGCTTTTAGTTTCTGTTTAATTATCGACTTAAAGTTAATTCCTAAGGAATTGCCAAATCAAAGGATGTGAATCTTTGTGGTGGTTGCTGTGTATTCTGATACTACTTTCTGAGAACGTTGTGTCAACTGGCATTGCCTCTAGCGTGAATGAATAATGAATAAATCAGTTTCATGGTAGCCTTGCCAATCATGGATAATACCATTTTAAAACAAATTTGTTACTTTAATTAGGTATTAAATGGTATGTCAGCAGTATGTCAAGACTGTTCGCTTTGCATTTTTAAAATTCCTAATACGAGTGTATATTTTATATTTCTTCCATAAATTTTTATGTTCACGTCATTTAAACAGCTGTCTATAGGGATCTTGATGGAGATATTTGAATTTGTAGATACACAGAACTTTGGTCTTGCCATTTAATCTGAAACTAATTGGAAGGAAACAATCAGATAAATGCAGATGGCGAAACATTCCATAAAATTGACATCCTGGACTCTCCATAATGTATTATAAAAGGAAAAAAAGTAAAGGAAACTGTTCTAAAGTAAGGAGAGTAAAGAGATACGGCAACTAAATGCAGTGCATAAGTTCTGGTTAGCTCCTGGATTAAAATTAAAAAACAAAACTATGAAGGACATTTGGGGATCAATTGAGGAAATTTAAATATGAACAACATGTTGTATAATGTAGCATGTTAAATTTCTTGACTCTGATAGTGTAATCATGTGGGAGGACGTCTTTGTTCTTAGGAGATAAAGGCTGAAGTATTCAGCGGTGAAGTGTTACTATGTCTGATACTTTCAAATGGTTCAACAAAACTATGTGTATATTATATATAGCATACTATTATGGGTCAACATGTTATATAAATTATACATATTTAATATATACATACATGCACATATATACACATTTATATACATGTTCTCTCACCATACACACATGATGTATTCCCTCTACCATGAAGGCTGCGTTTTATTTTTATTTTTGTGATAACGTTTAACATAAGATCTACCCTCTTAGCAGAATTTTAAGTATACAGTACAGTATTATTCACTGTAGGCACCGTGCTGCACAGTAGATCTCTAGGACTTACTCATCTTGCTTAACTGAAACTCAGTACCCTTTGACTAACCACCTCCCTGAGTCCCCCGCTAACTAACCCCAGCAACTGCCATTCTGCACTCTGCTTCTATGAGTTCAACAATTTTAGCTGCTGCTTCTAAGTGATATCACGTAGTCTTTGTCCTCTGACTGGCTGATTCCACTTAGCATAACATCCCCCCAATTCATGCATCTTATCCCAAATGGCAAGATTTCCTTTTTTATGACCGAATAATATTCCATTGTATACATATACCACATTTTCCTTATCCATTCATCCATAAGTGGGTATTTAGGTTGCTTCATGTCTTAGCTTTTGTGAATAATGCTGCAGTGAACATGGGAGTATAGATATCTCTTTGAGGACCTGATTTTAATTCCTTTGGATGTACATCCATCCAAAGGATTGCTGGATGATAGGGCAGTTCTTGAGCCTCCACACTGTTTTCCGTGGTGGCTATAGAAGTTCACATTCCCACCAACAGTGAACAAGGGTTCCCTTTTCTCTACCTCCTTGCCAACACTGTCTTTTGGGTATTTTATCTATTTATTTATTTTTTGGATAACAGCCATCCTGACAGGTGTGAAGTGATATCTCATTGTAGTTTTGACTTGCATTTCTCTGATAATTAGTGATGTTGAATATCTTTTCATATACCCTGTTGGCCATTTGTATGTTGTCTTTAGAGAAATGTCTATTCAGTTCCTTTGCCTGTTTTTAAATTGGATTATTTGTCTTTTGCCATTGAATTGTGTGAGTTCCTTAAATATTTTGGATATTAACCCTTAACAGGTATATGGTTTCTTTCATTATTTTATTAATAAGATATTTCCAATATTTCCTTAAATTCTGTAGGTTGCCTTTTCATTCTTCACATTGTTTCCTTTGTTGTGCAGAAATTTTTTAGTTTGTAGTCCAACTTGTTTATTTTTGCTTTTGTTGCCTGTCTTTTTGGTACCATGTCCAAGAAGTCATTGCCAAGATCAACGTCAAGAAGCTTTTTCCCTATGTTTTCCTCTAGGAGCTTTATGGTTCCAGGTCTTTATTTAAGTCTTTAATCCATTCTGAGTTGATTTTTGTGTGTGGTATAAGGGTCCAATTTCATTCTTTTGCACATGAACATCCCATTTTCCCAGCACCATTTATTGGAGAGAGGCTGTCCTTTCTCCATTGTGTCTTCCTGGCACCCTTATTGAAGATCCATTGATTCTTTATGATTTGGAAGAATTAATGTTGTTAAAATGTCCATAGTTCCCAAAGAGCTCTCTTAATGTAATTCCTATCAAAATCCCAAAGGCAAATTTTTTTTGTTTTTTTGAGACAGAGTCTCACTCCGTTGCCTGGGCTAGAGTGCCGTGGCATCAGCCTAGCTCACAGCAACCTCAAACTCCTGGGTTCAAGCAATCCTTCTGCCTCAGCCTCCCGAGTAGCTGGGACTACAGGCATGCGCCACCATGCCCGGCTAATTTTTTATAAATATTTTTAGTCGTCCAGCTAATTTCTTTGTATTTTTAGTAGAGACGGGGTCTCGCTCTTGCTCAGGCTGGTCTTGAACTCCTGAGCTCAAAGGATCCTCCCGCCTCGGCCTCCCAGAGTGCTAGGATTATAGGCGTGAGCCACTGTGCCCAGCCGCAAGTTTTTTTTTTTAACAGAAACAGAAAACAATCATCCTAAAAGTCTTACGGAACCACGAAAGACTGAATAGCCAAAGCAATTTTGAACAAGAAGAACAAAGCTGGAAGCATCACACTTCTGGATTTCAAAATATATTACAAAGCTCCAGTAATCAAAATAGTGGGATACTAGCATAAAAACAGACATGTAGACCAATGGAATGCAATAGCCCAGAAATAAATCTACACATACATGGGAACTGCATTTTGGAAGAGCACCTCCACAGCAGTGGGAGATGCTGAAGGGCTCCATTCCTAGCGGTGGACTCGAGGCCCTGGCAGGGAGGTTCTTGGGGGCTGAGGAACCCTGTGGCTGGCTTCCTTCTCTGCTTGGGGGCTGCAGGGCTAAGGACACTGTAGGCTGGCCTTTGGCTTCCCTATACAGAAGAATGTGGAATTGGAGGTGCTCACAACAGCCACCAACTCCAACCCCCTTCTCCTGCTGCCTGCTGTGTGGTTTCACACAAGGGCGTCACTTGGAGCTTGAAGTTTACTTGTGTTCATCCCCTCCCGTAGCCTCTCTTCCCCCAGATCTTTGACATAAAATCTGACTTCAAAAGTAGTGCAGCCGCTGCGCTCTTGGAGAGGAGTAACAGAAACCTCTGCGGAAGTTGAGCTCAGACCCTGACGTAACAGGAGTTGTCCTTGGCTGCCTGCCTCCCACGCTGCACCTGAGGCCCTCCCCTCCCCGACCCCTCAACCTTCAACAGCTTCCCTCCAGGTATCAGTGCACCCACCGAGAGGGCTTTAAAAATAAATGCAGTTGAATTGCTTGCCATAATGCTCCATTAAATCAATGTAAACACAGTTTGGAACATTTTTCATTGTTCATTTTTGTAAAAAGTTGAGAAACAAGGCTCGGAGGGAGAACTTTAACCACCATCACGGCAGTGTGCCTCTGAGAAAATTACACTGGACTCATCACCCGTTTAACTGAAAATAGAGTTTTCCAGGATGAAAACGACTAGTACATTTGAGAGATTTGTGAATCAAATCGCATCTTAAATGCATTAGGCGACTGGCTTGCTGCTTAAATGTATTCCGTGGTGAATCCTTCTGTGAAAGGTGCAAGAGAATTTGCATCCCCTGCCTGCGGTGTCCCAGGACTGACGTTTTCGGATTAGGTTTTTGTAGATAGGTTTGTAGCAAGTAAGGGCTATGGAATAGATTTGGGGTTTTAGTTATTGCATTTTTTTCTGCCTATAAAAATAGTAGATTATTCTAAATGGAATGAAAATACAAAATGGAAATAAAAATCACCTGTAATTGGAGAACTGAATGATAACTGCCATGTTTCTGCGGGGGGTGGTACATGTGTGTGTGCGCATAGATATCTCTATACTAAACTGAGGTCTTCCTGTGAGAATCTGGTCAGCAGCTCAAGGCCCCCAGGTTGTGGCAGGGTAGAAGTAGGAGGTGGTGGGATTTCCATGCCCAGAAGGTAGTCAGAATCAGACACTTTTTGAAGCAATAAGCACCCGTTAAAAAGGAAACCCAGGCAGGCTGGGGGCCAGGAAGCAGACCCCCATCTGGGCCAGCTGAGTCCGTTGGGGATGCAGCCGGGGCGCCGAGGGCACACACCCAGTAGACGGCTCCCTGTTCTCTCGGAGGCTGCTTCTCCTAAATGCACATGCTTGGCATTTGGTCCCGATCTTGCCCTTTTCCTCCTCCAGTCTCACTGTCCTCTGCCCTGCCCTTTCTAGATGACAAGGTGCCCTTGGATTAGTCAGCTGTTTGGGTCACACCCGATATTCCCCCTGCAGGGAACCTTACATTCAGAGAGGCCCAGGAGGGAGCAGAGCTGCTTGCCCTGAAGACTGGTGCTGTTGTGGTGGGAGGTCGGGCCCTGGCTGGTGCAGGAGGTATCTGTGGACATGGAGCCATCCAGTGCATGTGAAGCTGCGCTCTGGAGGAGGGCTTTCTGTGGCCTGCGTGGTGAAGGTGCTAGGAGCCTGGCAGGGGACCCAGAGCCTGCCCACTCTGCCCTCGGAAGCCACAAGGAGCTCGACTCTTTCGTGACACAAGCTTCGGGGATTTGCTGAAGGCAGTGTGGGCAGAGCAGTGTGTGCACAGTGGAACACTGGCCTCTCCCCGACTCCCTGGGTTAAAATCTAGGCTCCATCACTTAAATAGCTGAGTTAACAAGAGTAGGTTACCTAACCTCTCTATTCCTCACTTTGCACACCTGTAAAATGGGGATAAAAGCAGTACCCTTCAAGTAGGGTTGTTTTGAGGGTTCAGTGAATTACTACATGGAACACACGTAGCATGGCACCTGCCACGGTGTAAGCCCGTGATAAACATTAGCCATTATCATCGTCTCAGCTGCCATAACAAATTTCCAAAGACTGGGTGGCTTAAACCACAGACATTTACTTCTCATAGTTCTGGAGGGTAGAAGTCCAAGACGAGGGTGCCGGCATGGTTGAGTTCTGGTAAGGGTTGTCCTAGTCTGGGTAAGAGGGAGAAGGCAGAAGTCAGTTTTATTAAGCAGCTACTTCTCTGAGCCAGATGGCTTGGGGTGTGGAGATTCGCTGCACTGGTTCCTGTCAGCCTCCCCATGTGGCTGGCCCTGTGACCCCCATCTACAGACGAGGCTGCCTTCAGATGCTCAGGGTGAGGAAATGCTGTCTGTCCAGGGTCATTCTGCTTAGAAATTTCACTAAGATTTAAACCTTGAGCCTTTTGACCCCGGGGCCCTCGAAACGTGCAGCAGGTGGGCAGGGGGTGGAATGGGGCAGCCATCATGGGAGCAGAATGTGGACTGGGATGGACTCCAAGGGGGCAGCTTGGATGCATCAGTGATGTGCGTGGTCTGGGTCTTCCCGCCCTGTGTGCTCATGTGCTGCAGCTGAGCAGTGAGACTCCTTGGACCCCCGAATCCCTCCCCACGGGAAGGCTGCCTACCACCCATGTGAGGATAAAGTCACTCTCCAGCAGGAGGTCATCTTGAAGGTGCACTAACCTAGACTCTGTTGTCTTCTCTGCTCTTGTCCTTCCCCAGCCCCCAAAGACAATGAAGAGCGCGTGTTCCGGGAACGCATGCGGCCGAGGAAGCGGCAGGGGGCCGTCAGGCGCAGGGTCCACCAGGTCAATGGCCACAAGTTCATGGCCACCTATCTTCGGCAGCCCACCTACTGCTCCCACTGCAGAGATTTCATCTGGTAAGCCCCTCCCTCCTGGGAACCTCGAGTTATGGCTTCTCTATGGCAAGAAGCCAGGGATGGGGTGGGAGAGGTTATGAACTTCATATAAAAAGTGTTTAATGTGTTTTATTTCTTCTTTATCTGATTACAGAAGACTTTTCTTGGGGGGGGAGGTGTAAGTGTGGGTTTGGTGCATGGGGTGGGGGAATAAATGGAAAGAAGAAATGATGGTTCTTACTGACTTTATACCTAGAGTTACATATCAGAGGAGTTAAGATTTTATAACCAATAATTATATTGTGATTTTGCTTTGTAAAAAGAATCCTTATCTTTTAGACAAGCTGAATTATTTACAAATGAAATGATACACTGGGATTTATTTAAAAACCAATTCTGGAAGGAGGGGAGAGGGGATAGGGGCCACGTATCGAACATAGTTGGAGTTGGGTGATGGGTACATGAGGATCTATTATATTTGTCACTCTACTTTTATACATTTGAATGTTTTCATAATGAAGTTAAAAATATTCAATTGCCAATATCTGTAATGCAAAGCAATTCTTAGTAGCTGTTCTAACAGTGCTTCCGCTAGGATGTTGAAATCTCACAGGAGTGAGAGAACAGTGTTGGCTGGAGTGGTCAGGGAAGGCTTCCTAGAAGAGGTGGCATTTCTCCTTTTATGATGACTAGGATTTTGCTAGGCAGAGAGGGTAGATAGTAGGCCTTTTGGAAGGTAGAAAAGGATATGGAGCACTAGTCTTGGGGTTGGAGGAGGACTTTTAATGAACACCTGCCATATGCTGTGTTCTATCTTAGGCACTGGAAGTATCTAATTAAATCTTCCTGATATTCTATGAACTAGGAACCATTCCACTAACAACACCAAAGCTTAGAAATGAAAATGAGACTAGCCTGATGTCCTCTAGCTAGGAAGTGTCGGAGTGTCACGATTCCTCCCCCAGTTAGCCTGACTCTAACTGTCACTCTTTCCGTGTCCTCCTAGCCTGTCTGGCAAGCTTTCTGAGCTCCTTGGAGCTGACATAGAGGTTGCCCACACACACGGATCCAACAGCAGAGAGCGAGTGAGGCCAGATTTTAGTGTGAACACAGCCAGGGGACATTTGAATTGGGCTCTGAGTGCCCCCTGGCCTCCTGAGGTATCTAAGAGTTTCTTGTCTTATCCTCATGGTGTTACAGAACAAGTCACCGAGGTTGGCATGGACATCTGAGACAACACGGCTCAGAGCAAACTCAGCCCAACTGAAGCAGAAATAATGCCCTGTTCCAGCCACAGACAGTTTTAATTACCAGGGCGGACTTAGCCTTCTGACCTCCACGTTCCGTATTTCGGTCATGAATTGAGTGATCGGTCTTACGTAGATCCAGGCCTCCTCTAAGCCCATGGCAAGCACTGCTGAGCTCTAGGTTCCCTGGGGCGTAGCCTGAATGACTTCTGGTTCCTCCTACTGGGCCGGGAACTGCAGGGAGCTTCCTGGCAAGATGGTGTTGGTACACTGAGGACGGGTGAGGCCAGGCTGGTTTGATCTGTGTCCATGCTGCCATTTAGCCTTGCTCTGGGGACCCTACTCTGGCCATGGAAGGAACGTCTAATGTTAGCCTCACCCAAAGGGTCGATTGGACTCTGAGTCCTGGCTAAAGACTGGCCCAGATCCCTTGGTGATCTCTAGAATGCCCAGGGAGCACACCTGCCAGCCACAGCTCCCCTCCACAGCTGGAGAGCTAGAGAGCCCGCAGAGCATGTCCCAGCGCTGGGAGACATGGAATGCCCATTCTATCCACGAGGAAGGGGTGTTTGGCTGGTCAAGGCCTGCCGAGAGGAAGCAGGGTCGTGGCTTTCCAGAACACTGCTGACCCCGCTGGAGTGGTTATCTCTACAGGAAACCGAGCTCTGACACTGGCCAAACCTTCACCCTCTCCAAGTGCCAGGGCTGCCCTCTTGTGGCCTTCTAGAAGGAGGCATTTTAAGGCGCCCTGCAAGCAGAAGTAAGATCATACTGCTCTGTGGACTCCATGCACTTGGCGTGATGTGGGTAGTGGCCAGAATTGCATGGCTTTGTGTGTTTATTTTTTGACCTGGTAAAATTTTACTTTTTTAAAAGATTGTATCTTCTTTTCAGGGGTGTCATAGGAAAGCAGGGATACCAATGTCAAGGTAAGAGGTATTTTATGAACTAAATCTTTGGAGGCCCATGGTTAGATCTAGCTCAGTAATGCTTGTAGGAAGCCTGTGCTGGGTTTCATCACATTTAGAGACTCTCTACAGTTTGTGTGCATATGCCTCATCTCGGAGTGGCAGCACCCTGCTTTCTTTGTCCCTGCTTGGCTGTTACTCCCATGTGCAAAGATGGGAGTAGGTATATGGGAGGCACCTTGCAGGTGCTACCCATCTCCAGGTATCCCTGTGGTCTCAGCAAGCCCCCAGTCCACCCAGCCTTTGAGTACCCGCTGGAGCAGAGAGCACTTTCATCTTTCCTGGTGAGGCATCCTGCTTCAACTGGAGGCTGCCTGAAAGTCCTGTTGTGTCCTGAGCCAGGCTGTGTGCCCTGGCTGGCAGCTCCCTCTCCTGCTTGTTTAATTCGGTACCACTGAATGCTCCTTGCTGATCACTTTTTTGTCTCTTCTGTAGAATCATTAGCTCTTAAAAACTTGAAACTCCCTTGAAGGTATTGAAGATTATTTTGTTTTCCGGTTAATTGACTACAAATGCAAGGTTAAGCTGTACGGAATTGGAGGGTGGAAATATGATGTGGTCGTGTCGAGGTTTCTCTGCGGTTAGAGCAAGAATGTCAGTCCATCTCTTTGCCCAGTGCTGTTTAATTCAGGTCTTACCCTTGGGGGAACTTGGGCAGGTTCTGTTGGAGGTTGCTGTGTCTCTCAGACAATGTGTGTACAAACAGAGTTAGTTACCTCTCGGCCACCTATCGCCTGTCCTGCCCCATGTCACTAGAGACAGAGCTACAGGGTGCTCCTTGTAGACATTTTAAATGCAACAGGAACTTTGAAGTTTGGCACGTCAGGGCTCAACCAGATAAAAGAGCCTGAGAACTTCCGTGCCACCTGCTGCAGTTCTCCCTATATCACATCGGCCACCCTGGCAGGACCCTGAGTGGAGCACGGGGCAACTGTACCTTTAATAGACAGTGTTCCATGGAAAGGCTGGGAAGGAAGATGTTCCCTGACCTCAGTATATGGAAGTGAGAAAATTGATCAGTACTCCCTGAACTAGGGAAACCTGCCGATGCCTTTGACTATAAATGCATCATTGCTCTCCAGAGCATTTAAGAAATCCTGATGGCTCTGGTGGCAGAGTGTTTTGAAATAACTGCATAACAGGCTTTAGGGGAGGGTATTAAGGCTCAGTGGCAGAAGGGGCTTGGCTCCCCCTGTTCCTCCCCTGTTTGGACTCTGGGACAGATACTCCCCTCTCCCCGTGTCACTCAGCCATCCCATCTTTGCTGTTTGCAGTCTGCACCTGCGTGGTCCACAAGCGGTGTCATGAGCTCATAATCACCAAGTGCGCTGGATTAAAGAGACAGGAGACTCCCGACCAGGTAAGTGTTTGTGACATGAGGGCACTGGGCTTCCTCACTGCCAACTCCTCCCTTCACTGCCTGCTCTGTGGTCCCCGAGGAAACCACCTCTCTCTGAGACCTCGCCACTTTCTTCATTGTGCTGATCAAATCCAAAGGGAGCTGTCCGCGGTCTCCTGGCAGGAGGCGGAGTCTGCGGGATGAGCGCTGCTCCAGTCTCATCCCTGTGGATGTTACTGTGCCAAACGCTGTGTGATCCCAGAGCTCACGCCCACGAGGAAAATGTGAATTCTTTTATTTCGTTTTCTCACTGGAACACAGAAGTGGCTAACTGATGTGTCACTGGCTCCACGCAGGTGATAAACAGTGTTAGAAACGACACACAAGCAGGAACCTTATCTTTAATGAGCTGATGGGGAAATGGAGTGGAATGAGCAAGTCCAAGGAGTACTTAGGAGGCGGAAATAACCACAATAATAGTTTTGTGCCCTCATCTAAGCACTTTAACATATATTATTTAATCCCAAAACAACCTCAGTGCGGTAGATGTTACTCTCATTTTAAAACAGAGAGGTCACATTAACTTGCCCCAAATCACATGCCTAAGAGCCACATTCAAACCTGGGTGGTCTGTCCTGGGGTCTGAGCCCTCGATCGCTGCACCGTATTGCCTCTTAATCTCGGGAACTGTTTGTCACATGGGCTATTAAGGATGTTGTTGGGATACGGAAGCAAGAAAATTCAGCAGCAAAGCTAGGTTTCTCCTAACTGGGTGGTTGGGAGGATGATGGGGTATCACTGGTAGATTGAAAACCTTTTGAGGAAGATGACAAGTGTGAATGTGGGTATAGGTGCTCTGTGTTCAGAACAGTTGATTTCAAAGGCGTGCTTCCAATTCCAGGTGAAATAATACTGTATCATCACAGGCTGTTAGAGTTGGGGAGCAAAGAGAGAGGCCCTGGGTAGGTTTATAATCAGCTTGGTTTATGATGAGGAACATCTACAATTTGGCTTCCAACAGGAGTGACTTAATAATTCAACCAAATAGCATCTTGGTATCTGAGGCATTTTCCATCCTCTATCTCCTTTTACTTTCACACCATGTCTGGGAAGCAGCAAGGGACAGGCTTGGACTGAGCCTGGAGTGCCAAAGTCTTCACAGGGGTTCTCCTGTCATGCTGGCCACTGCAAGTCAGCACACGAGTTTCCTGACTCCTGGTCTGGGCCCCTAGTGCCAAGTACGCTGTTACCCTCATTGCTTTCCCAAGGAAGGGGAAGAAAGAGATGGCCTGCTTGCTGCCTGCCTTCCTGTGGCTGTTGCAGTGAACATTTACTGGGCATGTCCTATATGGTGGGCACTGTGCCGTGTCCCATGGGAACGAAGGGGTACAGGAGTCCTACCCTCAGGGATCTCACAGGCCTCATCCCCTGTGAGCCTCTGCAGGTTTCTAAAGCTCTTTGCGCTTCCTTGGAGGGAAAAGTCCATAAGAGTCCATGCCATTCAGGTTAGAGAGTTGAGCGAGATTGGAAATGCCAGACCCAGCTTCATCTGTGACCTAGTTCTTCTGACTCCCTCTCCTGGCATATCGAGCAGTGAAAAGAAGTCTCCAGCGAGGCGTGTCCTCAGTTTGGCATGTATCCCAAGGGACAAATTGCCAGGGATTGAGGAAGGAAGGCTTTAGGTTTCCTAGCTGGGCAGGGTTGATGACCTGTCCTGGTTCTCCCTGCCACCATTTCATGCCTCCCGAAGCCAGTCTCTGTCAGTGACAGCACATCTGGCCCTCTGCTGGAGACCAAACTCGGAGTTCATGCTTTTGTGTAACCACCTTTAGTGTGATACGTGTGCACACAGGTCATACGTAGACACATACCGCAAACACAGGTAGCCCTAAACACCACGCTTCTAATGCCTTCCTCCCTATCAAAGGTGCTCCGAGGATGGGCTCCTTAAATATTTTGCACCAGGAGCACGCAGCTGGTGAGCTCCCCTGTCTTGTCCGTGTTAGCCGAGGACTCGCACCCTCCCTGCACTTCCAGCTGTGATAACCAAGGAATGCTCTGTCTCCCTTTGTCACCTTCCTCTTTTCTTTTTTTTTATCTCACAGTCCTGTCTTTCTGATCTCTCTGTGTTCTGAGTCTTGCTCACCCCTTTGTTTTTCCGTCTCCCCCAGCAGGAGCACGTGTGTGCTTTCGACTGGCACCCGTTCAGTCTTTGGATTTGCTTCTCAGTCTGACTCCGTGGCATGCTCGTGTGTGTGTCCTTCATCTCCTCCCACCGTTCTGATACTGTAGAGTTTTAGTGGTCCCACCTGAGGGCCACACAGCACCCTCCACCCCCACGCTGAATCTCCCAGCCACCTGGGACAGCTTTCCTACCTTCCCACCTTAGTCTGTCATTCCTCTCTCTCTCTGGGGCTATTCCTGGGAGAACAGGACTCTATGTTCAGAGATCTGCCATGTCTTTGGGATTAGCAGGAACCGAGTGGGCACAGTGATCTCATACATCCTCAGCAGTGAGGCAGGCAATTACAAAGCTGACATGTCTGTATTCACAAATAGGCACACCCAAGCTATGAATTTAAGCAGGAGTGAATACGATCTTTTTCAATAAATCCTGGGAATCCTGGACCCAGGCAACACCCTAATTGGTAGCCCATGCATCTAAAGCAGGGATCAGTAAAATCTTAGTCCAGTAGAAGGACCAGCCATTCCTTGGAGCTGGGTGATGGAGAATGCTGTGTCAGGTCAGGTGACGCAGAAGGCAGCTGTGCCTTTGTGCTTGCCTTCGAGCCCGGGCCCGTCTGGCCTTCGCCTCCCCCGCCCTTACTCCCACAGTGGGGGCCTTTCACCCACCAGGGAGCCAAGGCGCAGTTGCCTTGTTGCATGCTGACCATGTCCTGACTCCCACAGCAGTGAGACGTCCCTCCCTGCCCACGGGTGTCTCCTGCCTGCTCAGAGGGGCCCGGTGGTGCGTCTGTTCCACTAGAGACACAGGCAGAGGGCAGCTCTGTGGAGGGGCAAAGACGGCCCAGGGAGGTGGCCCATGCTGCAGACCCCTTGCTTCTGTGGAGCACTTCATGTTTCCCGCCTCTTCCACCCCTCCGTCTCACTGACCCCGTGATCCTGCGACGTGGGGCTGGGGCCATCCTCATTTGCCAGATGAGAAATCCAAGGCCCCAAGAGGTCAAGGAGCCTACCTGAGACCTCCGTTGTTTTGTGGCAGCCCCAGACCCACGGGTCCCACACCTGGACTCCTGTTGCCACCTCCCTCCTCTTACATATTGCTGCCTTCTCTGTACCCCTTTCAATACTCAGCAAGAGGCAGCGTGGTGGGTAACAGCCTGGGTCTGAACGAGTCCACACTTAGGATGGAAGCCTGTCTTTGCCTCTCATCGGTTTGTAGGCAAGTTTCTCAACCCCACCGTGTCTCCTTGCCTCGTTTGTGAACTCGGGGTAACCATGGGCCTGCCCCGTGGAGGGGTGGTGAGGTCTGACTGAGACAATGGTGCCTGGCGTGTGATCAGCACTGACAGGTTAGCGTCCACTCTGCATTTGGCTATCTTTGTCCTAATTATTATTAGTCCTAATGGATGACCCACGATTTCCACAGCCATGCTGAGTTCACATGCTGCTGTGCCCAATCCCGTGTCCACTGCTGAGCTGCCGGAAGACCCTTTGCCTGGTTGGGGCTTCCACGCACAAAGCAGCATTGATGGCACATGGTGACGTCTCACGAGTACCCCATGTGTGAGGTGCAAATCGAGGGCTGTGTGCTGTGATTGTTCAGGGTCCTGAAGTCCTGGTGTGGGGCGACTGAGGTGGGGAGCAGGCCTGGACTGGCAGAGTCCGACGGGGCACCAGGAGCGAAGGCCGGGCCAGGGTGGAGGCTCTCTTTGCCTTGTTTCTCAGGGAAGCTTTCAGAGCCAACGTAGGGCCTGCCACCGACAATGACACATGCTATCTGGGAGAGAAGTTCTGTAAGAGTCCGGTGACAAGGACTCCAGGGCAGAAAGGAGCTCGGCGGTGACCCTGTGTCTTGCCATTCCTGCAGGTGGGCTCCCAGCGGTTCAGCGTCAACATGCCCCACAAGTTCGGTATCCACAACTACAAGGTCCCCACGTTCTGCGACCACTGTGGGTCCTTGCTCTGGGGCCTCTTGCGGCAGGGTTTGCAGTGTAAAGGTAAGTTGCTCCCTGCCCCACCCTCAGGCCCCGCACCCTCCACCGCCCCCGCCTTCGTAAAAAATCCATGTCTGTTCTTGCAGCCTGGGAAGTAAGTTGCAGGTATGGACAAGGACTGAGCATGAGCCCTTGTTGGGCTCTCGTTAGCAGCTCTGAGCATTCGTCAGGCAGTCTCTGGGCAGAGCCTGTCCAACACCCTGTGGTGGGAAACCCCGAGAAGGAGGAGGATAAGGATGTGACACCCCCCTCCCACCTCCTCTTAGGATAATTAACAAGCTGGGGAGACAAGATGAGTCTACAAAAGTATAGAAATAATCTAAGAAAAGATACGTGGGAGCAGAGGGGAAGAAATATTTTTGAAGTTAGGCTGTGAAGTAAGTAATGGATATGAATTGGGCTTTTCTGTCACAATCCACGGTTCAGAGCTTCCTCTCGGAGCAGTGCCGGAACGCTGTCCAGTAAGGTATCTTACCGATCCTTCACAGGCTTGGAGCACGGGCGATATTATCCTCATGTCCCTGCTGAGGAAACTGAGGCCCCCAGACTAAGTAACCAGTCGCGTCACACAGCATATTAGCAGAAGTCGGATTCGAACCTTGACTCCTGAGTTTGAGTTTCTTCCGTTTCCCGTCCTGCCTGTGAGCCGTCCACTCCGATAAGCGTGCTAAGTGGCACAGGGACAGCACATAACACGGGGAGGTGGGAATATACTTTGGGGATCTGGGGAGAGTGTCCAGCTTTATAAGCTGGCTCAGCCCACTCACAGGTTTGGACAGCCATGAACTGTCAGGCAGGAATATTGCATGGGCATTATTTTAAAATAATGTTTTCTTTGTACTAAATACATTATTAATAAATTCCCATTGTGGACAAATTAGAAAAATAGGTAATATATAAGAAAATAAACTGAGGTCATAAAAAATTGGTCATCAAAGGGATCCCAGTGAGAAATTCTGAGAATGAGAAATAAGGTAATGGCTGGAACGGGAGCGAAGAAGACGAATTTATTAGAAAAGTGACCAGATTCAACTAGGAGTATAGTGACACCAGGCCCCGAGATGGGAATACAACAGGGAGCACAGGGTTGGAGGCAGAGGTGAGTAGGGGACGTGTTCACCTGAGGTGACCGTGGGACATGTACATGGAGCTGTCCAACTGTTGAGCATTCTCACTGACACCTGGGGGAGAAGACTGTCTAGCCCGAGCATTTAGATTTGGGATTTGTCGATATCTAAGTAGTAGTTAAAGCTATAAAGTAGATGTCACTCTCCAGGGTTAAGTACCTTGAGTTTGAAGAGAGAAAAGTCAAAGATAACACCTTGGGGGTGGGGTAGGGAGGGAGAGGTCACCAGCATCCAGGGATGAGCCTGCCAGGGCAGTGGGAGGGAAAGACCTCACACGTAGGAGGAAGAGTAGCAGAGAATAGCACCATGGAAGTCAAAAGAGCACAGAGTCTTAAAACTTAAAAAGTGGTGAATGGTACGGAATGCTCCCAAGAAGTTATTTAAGACAAGACATGAAACGTGGGGTTGGATTTAACAACCAGGAGGTCACTAGTGACCTTGGCAGGAGCCGTCTTAGTGGTACAGTGGGGTGGAAGCCCAAGTGCACAGGCTGAAGTGAGAATGGAGCAGGAAGTACCTTCAGAACTTATTAGTCAGTGAGGAAAAAGTGCAAAAGGAGAGATGATAGAGCCAGGGGGGAGGAGGGGACGCGGTGGGCCTTGGGAATTAGGATGGTATCCCTCCCCCAGTGGAGCCCAGGCAGGGCGCAGATGGGATTCTGTGTCCGGGACAGTAACCAGGGAGGAGGGGAGTGGACAAAATGATCGCTGAAGTTTCTAACCTGCTGAGGGTGTTGTATGACAGTTTCCCTTATTTTCTGAGACAGGAGGTTCTTTTTGAAGTCGAAGGAGAAGTGGGGGTGGAGAAGGCACGAGGAGGGTGGCAAAGGTTGGAAATTGCTGTTGTGGGGAGAGAAGATGGTCCTGACCCTGGACGTGAGGACGTGCAGACTGTCGACACAGCCTCTGTCCCGTGTGGGCTTCCAGCCTCTCTGGAGGCGGGAGGGAGGCCATTCCGGTTTCCCTTTGGAATATTCTTTCTAACGCTTTCTAGACCCTGAACAAAACAGGTGTGCGTGAAATCATTCAGGAGAGATGAAAACCATGGGAGAGGACAGAAGAAAGGGAGCGGGAATCTCGAATGTTCTTGGCAGAAGAGTGATGTGTTTTGGGAAAGATGAGTGTGGTTACTGGGAAGCCGAGCCTGCTCTGGGTAGCACTCTGACGAGGCGATGTCTGGTTTTTAGTAAGTGTATTAATTATTGATGTATCTAGGGAATCTAAATGAAGATACCGTCATCTCATAAATATTGATACTTTAAGAAAGCAGCCCAGATGTTGCTGCTGGGGCTGAGGATCCCTGGATGACCCAGAAGAAAGCAGGGCCCAGCGACAGTGTGTGCTGCCCTCATTGGGCAGGAAATGCTCTTTCCCCTGTTGAGGAAAGAAAGAAAGGGGAGAATGAGGATGCCTGGAGCAAGGATATCTGTGCACGGGAGCCCAGGAACTGGCTGGAAGGCGAAGAGTGTTCAGAGTGCAGGTCCCCAGCAAAAGTCCAGACCTTCCCTCGTCTGTTCCTCTGACGTTGTGACTTGGCCATTTCCCCCTCGCTGCTAACCTCCTGTGCCTTCTCTCTCTCTTAATTAAAGGACTCAATTTTTAGAGCAATTTTAGGTTCACAGCAGCAAAGTTTAATGGGAAGTACAGAGAGTTCCCGTATACCACATCCCACCCCATACACAGAGCCTCCCTGCCACCAACATCCCCGCCAGAGCGGTACATCTGTTACAGCTGATGAACCTGCACCGACACATCATCATCACCCAAAGTCCGTAGTTGACCTTGGGGTTCACTCTCAGTGCTGCACGTTCTATGGGTTTGGACAAATATGCGATGACATGTATCTGACGTTATAGTACCATACAGAGTAGTTTGCCCTGAACAATCTCCTGTTTCTGTGAGTGTCTTTAGGGCCTTTCCCCACAAGTCTTTTTGGTCCTGCAGACGACTTTCCCTAAAATTTTGCTAAGAGTCCTTTCAGGCCGTTTTATATATACACTTGCTGCATGGATAGTTATACACACGCTGTATTAGTGTCTTTTGCTGCATATCAGATTATCCTAAAACTTATTGGTATAAAACAACCAATATTTACTCAGGGTTTCTGTGGGTAAGAAATCTGGAGCGGGGTTGTGGCTGGAAGAGGCCAGCATGGGCCAAGGAGCCGCTTATGCCCAGGTCTAAGCCCGGCTCTGCAGCTATGGTTACTAAGAGAAAGAAATCCAGACTTGGTGACCTGCACGGGTCCCTCAGCAAAGCCTGGTGGAGCTGGTCCTGTGCCTGGCTCGTGCTGGTGCTCTTACTAGACCACACTGGCGGGTCCTTCCGGGGGGAGCCCTTGTCTCCCTGTCCTGGCTGGAGATCGGCCATCTGGCCTGCTGGTCTGTGGCTTCAGCCTTGTTGCCGTTCCCTCTCCTGCGAATAGGTTGTGATATTTTCAGCAGAACAGGTTTCTCAAGAGCTGGGTCTACAAGGAGGGATTCATGAGATTGTCCTGGTCACTCTCCTTTCAGCCTAAAATTGTCCAAGCCACACGGGTTCAAGAATGCATTGCGTGTGTACTTTTCTGGGGACCGTCCCTGTATGAGCCAGGTAGAGGCAGTGTCATTACTTCTGTTTTATTGGCAAGAGTGAGTGTGCACAAGGGCGTATGACAGGGAACTGGGGGGGCTCCCTGCATCCTCATTGGGGGCGGGGGTGGGGGGTCCTTCCCCTGCTCACGGCCATGGGGACCAGACCCACAGAGGATGCTCACACAATGGTTGGGTAGTTAAGCTCCTTAACCAAGGGCAGGAAAACACTGGCACTAAGCAAACAGGTAAAATATTTCCTTTCTTTTGTTTTATGATTCGAGCACGTGCCATGTGACTCTCCACACTCATTCGTGGATCCGCCTGAACATTTCAAGCACCACTACACAGTCCAGAGATTAGCTTCCGAGGCTCCAGTGTTAGCATAGTTGGCCTCTGAGGCAGCTGGATCCTTTTCATTTTCCACTTTAAGAGTGTCACTGCCTCCAGCCTCGTGTTCACCTGCACAGCAAGCCTCTCCAGGGCCCTGTGTTTTATTTTTCCATTGACACATGGAGTCAGGTTCCCCCGGAGGGAAAGATGCCCAATCCCTTACGATTGCTATTTCCTTCCCTAAAGAAGATCTGGGGTTCTCACCTGCCCCATGGCCCACCCTCCACACTCACCCTGAAGTCGTCAGACACTGAGGGAAATTTCACAGGAAAGCCAGACCTGCTTACGAAGCTTGCACTCTGCCCTGCAGGGACCTACGGGAGCCCTCTTTCCTTCTCATCTCCATCTGGTGCGGGCCGTCTGCACCTGCCTGTCCACCTGGATAGGGGCAAAGCACAGGGAAGAAGGCGCGCTCTGGGAAGGCCTGGCCTGCACATTCCTGGTGAATCAGTTTCCTGGCTCCTGCCTCTCTCTCAGATCTATCTTGACCACTCTGGTCCAAGGCTGTTCTCGTGCGCTAAGGGGCAGGGTGCCACCTACTCTTCAGGAAGTAATGAATGGGCAGGGGAGGTGGCCTGTGGAGGTCACAGGCCAGGAGTTGAGGGAGCTGTCCTGGTTTGCTTACTGTCTGGCCAGGGATCACAGGCAGGTCACCTGGCTTGGTGCCCCTGACTTTTAACCCCAATAGCCCTGTTGCCTTCTGAGGACAGTAATGAAAATAATAAAAACAGAGTGACCTTAGCCACATACCTCGTGGTGGCTGTGCAAAGCCATAAAGGCCTGTCTGCCTCCTTTCGTCCCTCCTTTCTTTATTTCTTAAAAAAGGTATTTTGGGTATTTTAAAAGCACTAAAAACAAATAATTTTTAATTTTCAGCATTTCTGAAAATGTCAGTCCTTTTATTTTTAACAACTAGGCCCCTTGTACCTTCAACTTTTTATTTTTAGAATTGTAAAGAGCACAATACATAAATATATTCTGACTATTCTCACTGTAAAACGTTCAAGCAAGACTTAAGTTAGATACATTAAAAAAAAAATGAAAATCTTTATATTCTCTTTCCACTTCCATCCTCAGATTTAACTGCCACTAAGGTTTTGCCACGGGTCCCTTTGGGCTTTTTCATATACATTTGCTGCATGGATACTTATACACATGCTGCATTAGTGTCTATCGCTGCACATCAGATTATCTTAAAACCTATTGGTGTAAAACAACCAATATCTATTTTCTCAGTTTGTGTGGGTCAGAAATCTGGATGCAACTTAGCAGGATGCGTCTGACTCAGGGTCTCGTGAGGTCGCAGTCAAGCTGATAGTGGGGGCTGTGGTCTCACCTGAAAGTTTGGAAGAGGATACACTCCGAGCTCACTCACGTGGCTGTTGACCAGAGACATCAGTTCTTTGTCACGTGGGCCTCTCCACAGGACAACTTACGACGTGGCAGCTGGCTTCCCTCAGAGCAAGCAAGTGAGAGAGGATGCCAAGATACAAACCAGTCTTTTGTAACTTAACCTCAAAAATGACATCTTATCGCTTTTGACATTCTCTGTTCATTAGATGACAATCACTAGGTCCCGCCCACACTCAATGGGAGGAAATTACATCAGGATGTGAACACCAGGAGGCAGGGATTACCAGGAACCAGCTTAGGGGCTGCCCACCACATCAGGACCCCCAACCACACGCCATAAACATGGTCGTCTGGTCTGTGGGGTCCGCCCTGACCACCCTGTCAGAAACTGAAGCTCTCATCTCTTACCTCCCATCGCCTTCCTCTGCTCTTTTCATTATAGTGCATCAAGGCGGTAAATCTTCTAACATTCTAAATTACTTATGTATTTATTTCTCTCTCCAGTAGAACGTAAGCTCCATGGGTGCAGAGATTTTTATCTGTTTTCTCTGCCGTTGCCCCACCACCAAGAACAGAGCCTGCACGTTGGTACTCAGTAGATATTTAATCCAATCCTGTATGTGTTGTATAATTTTCTTTTCTGATGATACATCTCAGAGTATTTCCAAGGCAGTGCATAGAAGTCTGTTTTATTCTTTTTAATGACTGCCTGAAAGTCCACATTATGGATGCTCCATGGAGTATTTGAACGCCCTCTTGATGGACATCTGCTTGTGTCTGTGCTGTCACTATTCTAATCGATGCCGCTGCAGACATCCTCATGCATGCATCTTTGTGCGTATGTGTAAATAGCTATGGAAGAAAGGTTCCTAGAAGTCCAAGAGGAACTTTAAGCCCTTGTCTTTTTGTGGTTGAATTACACAAGGATGGAATTACACAAGGGTGCTTTTGTTGGTTGGTTTTTAAATCAGGCCATGTTAACAGATTGCTTTACCTTCTTTTGCATTGACGTTTAATTTTCTGTGGGCAACACAAGCTCGCGTAGTGAGTTTAGAGTTTTGGTTACCCGTTGTCTGGTGGGGTCTGGTCTGACAGTTGGTATTTATGCTGCCTAAGTACTACTACTTTTCATAGAGTTAGAACCCACTGAAAAGCACCTTGGTTTGTGCAAGGTGTGATGGAGAACTTGGAGATACAGCACTTCTCTAGCCTTCTAGAAACTTGTATTCAAATAGGCATTAAACGTAACAGGTGAAATAATGGGCATCATTCAAGCAGTGAATCAGAAATAATGGTGAGCAGTTCACAGGCAAGAGAGGGCGGCAGAGCCGGGTGGTCAGGAAAGGGAGATGGGGCTTGAGCTGCACCTTGAGGGAGGAGAGAGACCTGGGATGGGGAGTAGGGAGCAAATGCCACGGGAGTGCTCTCGGTTGATTTGGGGTCCTTTGCAGTGGGATGTGGCAATGCCTAGGGACCGTGACAGATGTCCCCCCGCACACACTGAAGGTCGACGAGAGATTCAGTCTGAGTTCTTGTCTGGGGAATGCTGAGTAGCAGACAGCAGGCCAGTTGTGGTCCTTGGGAAGCTGAGTGATGGTTCCAGTGTGGTCAGTACTCCCAAATCTCTTTTTGGTGACGTTCGGCCCAGCATGACCCCAAGGGGCTGTGCTCTAACCTTCTTCCTCCTCTTTTGCCTGAGAGGCTGCAGTCAGTCACTCTGCCCCACACCCTGCCAACTTCTATTACACAAGCGTGCAATTTCCTATTAACAGTTGTTTGCTCTCTGTCTCCGAGCATGGCATGACTGACTGGAACCTGTTAAGAAATCAAACCATTGCCCTGGCTTACCCCGAAGGGCCAAATTACTCTCACATAAAGAAATTCCTGCAGCACACGTAGGTCTAAGCTTCTCCTCAGGCATGGCATGGCTTTGTCATTGTTCTCAGGTCGTCAGCTCGCTTTGGAACAATTCCCAGTAGCCTGACCCACCTCGTTACAATCCTAGTTTTAATCTCAGCTATAAAGAGGATGGAAACAAAGTCTCTCCGAGTGACAGTAGAATATGTACTAGAAGATGAAGGTCAGTGCGCCCAACCCCAGCCAGTCTGTCCTAAGAGAATGCTGCTATGCCACCCAGCACTTAGTAGGTGCTCAAGAAATACGTGGTCACTAGCTGGGTGTAGTAGCAGAATAGTGATTCTCCTTTTGTAAGAGCCCCTGGAGAAAGCTGCTGTGTTTCTTCCCAGCACAACTTCATCCAGGTGACACCAATGAAAGTGAGCAGTGGGAAGTATCCTGGAAAGAGCAGCCTTAAAGGGCAGCCCCGCTACAGGCCTTGGCCTTGGCGCTCCCCCATAGTTATGGGGTTGGGGGGCCTTGGGTGTTCTTTTGGTCATGTTAATGTGAGTGTGCCTCAGATTTCTTTTGGTTCCAGCTGGCACATCTGCATTCCTTTGCTGGTCTGCAGCCCCCCAGCGACGCCCGGGCCGGGCCGTGCGCCCACTGGGGCTGCCTGGATGGCCGGGGCTCCCCTTCCGCAGCCTGCCGGGCCCCTGGTTCCAGGCTTCTCAAAGCACTTTCAGAGTCACTGTCTCATGTCGTCCATTTTACCTGACGTATGATGGAGATTTTTTTTTTTCTTACATATTGAGTTGGCTGTGTAGCTCTGCCAGAGAAATAGCAGAGTTTTTAAAAATAAAAAGTGAAGTCCTCAAAAACTATTTCTACTTTGCGGACCAGCCAGCCCAAGCTGTTTTGTCAGGACAGACAGGTCTAGCATTTCAACACCAGAGGGCGCTGGTGGTTAAGTTATGCAGAGTGGTTAGTTGCCCTTGCCAAGAAATTCCCTCTTACTTTTGCTCTTTTCTTGTCATTTCTGTCATCTCACAAAGAGGCAGAGGAGGGCTTTCATGGGCTTAGTGGGCAGAGCAGGGAAGGTGAATGAGAGTCAAGGGCAGCTGTTGCTAAGGGGAGTAGGATGGAGAATTCCAAGCAGAGTGCTATTGCGTGGTGTGTATGCCATCAGCCTAAGGATTTTCAGGTGGTCGTTTGCAATAACTGGGCCGAGTCAGTGCCTAGCCTGGCTGTGGTGGTGCGTGCTTATTGGGTGTTGCTGCCTGAGAAAGCCACCCTCCCACCACCACACCCACCCCTGCCTTTAGCCCTGTGGGCATCTTGGGTTCAGTAGCCCAGCTGAACTCTCCAAGCCTGGTGGCAGGGGCCATGCCCTCCGTGATCAGATTATGCAGAGCACTCAGAAGGGCTGCCCCATCCTGCCTGGTTTCATTCCAGGGACGGTTTTGCTTTTTTAAGAACTGTTTTAATAGACCTTTTTTTTTTTTTTTAATTTTTTAAGAACGGCTTTAAGTTAACAGCAGAATTGAGCAGAAGGTACAGAGATTTCCCATCTATCCTTGCCCTGACACACGCGTGGCCCCCTTCACTGTCAACATCCCGCACCAGAGTGGTTCATTGGTTATCAATCAATGTGACACAGTTGATGAACCTAATCAACACGTTATTATCCAAGTTTAGAGTTCACGTTAAGGTTCACCCTTGGTGTTATACATACCATGAGTTTGAACAAACGTACAATGACGCGAATCCACCATTATCGTGTCATAGAGAAGAGTTCCGCTGCCCTAAAACATCCTCCGTGTTTCTACCTATTCATCCCTCTTTCTCTCCTAACTCCTGCCAACTACTGATCCTGTTACTGTTTCCATAGTTATGCCTTTTCCAGAGTGTCATACACTTGGAATCATACAGACTGTAGCCCTTTCACACTGGCTTCTTTCACTTAGTAATATGCATTTAATGTTCCTCCATGTCTTTTCACTATTTGATAGCTCATTTCTTTTTAAGGCTGAATAATTTCCCATTGTCTAGATATACCACAGTTTACCCATTCACCTACCGAAGGATACCTTGATTGCTTCCAAGTTTGAGCAATTATAAACAAAACTGCTTTAAACATCTATGTGGAAGTTTTTACATAGACATAAGTTTTCAACTCATTTGGGCAAATACCAGTAGCACAATTGCAGGATCATATGGTAAGAGCAGATTTAGTTTTGCAAGAAACTGCCAAACTGTCTCCCAAGGGGGCTGTACCGTTTTGCATTCCCACCAGCAATGAACGAAAAATTCCTGTTGCTCCATATCCTCACCAGCATCTGATGTTGTCAGTGTTTTGGATTTTGGCCATATTAATAGACACATAGTTGTATCTCATTGTTTTAATTTGTAATTCCCTAATGACATATGATGTAAAGCAGCTTCTCAAATGTTTATTTACTATCTGAATATCTTTTTTGATGAGGTTTATGCTCAGGTCTTCTGCCCAGTTTTTAATTGGGTTGTTCATTTTGTTATTGAGTTTCAAGAGTTCTCTATTTTGGGTAACGGTCCTTTACCAGATATGTCTTTTGCAAGTATTTTTTCCCAGTCTGTTACTGTCTTCTCATTCTATTAATAGTTTTCTTTTTAGAGCAAAAGTTTTTGACTTTAATGAACTTGTCAGTTTAATGAGCTTGTTAGTTATTTCTTTCATGGATCATGCCCATGCATCATGGTGTTGCATCTGAAAAGTTGTCTCCATAGCCGAACTCACCTAGATTTTCTCCTATATTATCTTCTAGGACTTTCATAGTTTTGTAATTTATATTTAGGTCTATGATCCATTTTGGGTTAATTTTTGTGAGGGGTGTAGGGTCTGTGTCTAGATTGTTTTACCTGTCCAGTTATGCTAGCACTATTTGTTGAAAAGACTATGTTTGTCCATTGTATTACCTTTGTTCTTTTGTCAAAGATCAGTTGACTATCTTTATGTGAGCCTATTTCTAGGCTCTCTATTCTGTTCCATTTATCTATTTGTCTGTTCTTTCACCAATTCTACATTATCTTGATTACTGTAATTTTCTGGTAAGTCTTGAAATTGGGTAGTGTCAGTCTTCTGACTTCATTGTTCTCCTTTGATATTATGTTGGCTAGTCTAGGTCTTTTGACTCTTCACATACATTTTAGAATCAGTTTGTCAATATCTACAAAATAACTTTCTGGGATTTTGATTGAGATTTCATTGAATTTATAGGTCAAGTTTGGAAAAACTGACATCTTGACAATTTTGAGCCTTCCTGTCCATGGACATGGAATAGCTCTCCATTTATTTAGTCCTTCCTTGATTTCTTACAAGGTTTGGTAGTTTTCCTCATGTCTTTTACTTTTTTGTTATATTTATACTTGAGTATTTCATTTTGGAAGGTGCAAATATAAATGGTATTTATGTTTTTAATTTTAAATTCCACTTGTTCATTGCTGTTATATAGGAAAACAATTAACTTTCATATATCAGCTTTGTATTCTGCAATCTTGCTATAATCACTCGTGGGTTCCAGGAGTTTTTTGTTGATTCTTTTGGATTTTCTACATAGATAATCATGTCATCTACAAATAAAGACAGGTTTATTTCTTCCTTTCCAATCAACATACCTTTTATTTCTTTTTCTTATCTTATTGCAATAGTTAGAGCTTCCAGTATAATCTTGAAAAGGAGTAGTGAGAGGGGACATCCTTGTCATATTTCTGATGTCAGCAGGAAATCTTCTGGTTTCTTACCATTATGTATGATGTTAGCTGTGGGGTTTCTGTAGATGTTCTTTACTAAGTTGTGGAAGTTCCCTTCTATTCCTTGGTTGCTTAGATATTTTATCATAAATGGGTGTTAGGTTTTGTCAAATACTGTTTCTGCATCTATTGACAGGATTATGTGATTTTTCTTCTTTAGCCTGTTATGATTGATTACATTAACTGATTTTTAAATGTTGAACTAGCCTTGCATGCCTAAGATAAATCCCACTTGGCCATGATGTATAATTCTTTTTGTACATTGTTGGATTCAGTTTGCTGATAAGTTCTTGAGGAATTTCGCATCTATGTTCACGAGAGCAATTGGTCTGTAGTTTTCTTGTAATGCTTTGTTTTCTTTTGCTATTAGGAATGAGTTAGGTTTGTATTCCCTTTGTTTCTGTCTTCTGGAAGAGATTATAGAGAATTGTTATAACTCCCTCCTTAAATGTTTGTTAGAATTCACCTTTTGGGCCTAGTTCTTTCTGTTTTGGAAGTTATCGATTATTGATTCAATTTCTTTACTAGATATAGGCCTATTTATATTGTCTATTTCTTCTTGCATGACTTTTGGCAGATCATCTTTCAAGCAATTGGTCCATTTCATGCAGGTTGTCCAATCTGTGGGCATAGGGTTCATAATAATTTGTATCTTCTCTCTCTGTTTTTTCCCCCTTAGCCTGATTAGAGGCTTATTGATTTTTACTGATATCTTCAAAGAATCAGCTTTTGGTTGTTGATTTTCTGTTTTCAATTCAATTAATTTCTGTTCTAATTATTATTATTTTACTTATTTTATTTGCTATGGATTTAATTTGCTCTTTTTTCTAGTTCCTAAGATAGAAACTTAGATAATTTATTTTTAGGTCTTTTTCTCTTCTAGCATACACATTCAATGCTATAAATTTCCCTCTAAGTACCGCCTTTGCTGTATCCCACAAATTTTGACAAGTTATATTTTTGCTTTTGATCAATTCAAAATATTTTAAAATTTCTCTGTTTATTCTTTGACCTATATGTTATCCAGCAGTGTGTTTAATCTCCAAATATTTTGGAATTTTTCGGCTATCTTTATATTACTGATTTCTAGTTTAATTCCCTTGTGGCCTGATAGCAGACATTGTATGGTTTCTATTAAGTTTGTTAAGGTGCATTTTATGGCCCAGAATGTGGTCTCTCTTGATGAATGTTCTACATGAGCTTGAGAAGTATACATATTCTGCCGTTACTGAATGAAGTTGCCAGTAGATGTCAGTTTTATCCAGTTGATTGATGTTGCTGTTGAGTTCAACAATGTCCTTACTAATTTTCTGCCTGCTGGGTCTGTTCATTTCATATAGAAGAATACCAAAGTCTCCAGTAATAATAATAGAGCCATCTATTTGTCCTTGTAGTTCTACCAGTTTTTGCCTCACTTATTTTAATGTTCTGTTAGGTACTTGCACATTAAGGATTACGTTTTCTTGGAGAAATGTCCCTCTTTCTCCCTGATAACTTGCCTTGCTCTGAAGTCCACTTTGTCTGAAATTAATATAGCTACTCCTGCTTTCTTTTGATTAATGTTAGCACAGTGTATCTTTCTCCATGCCCTTACTTTTAATCTATGTGAGTTTTTATATTTAAAATGGGTTTCTTGTCAACAGTGTATGATTAGGTCTTGTTTTATAATCCACTGTGACAATATCTCTCAGCTAGTATATTTAGACCATTGCCATTTGAAGTGGCTGTTGATACAGTGGGATTAATACCTGCCGTATTTGATACTGTTTTCTATTTATTACCCTTGCTGTTTATTCTGTTTTTGTAGTCTACTCTTGTTTTGCTTTCTGCAGTTTTAATTGAGCATTTTATGATTTAATTTTCTCTCCTTTCTTAGCATAACAGTTATACTTCTTTTCTTTCAATTTATTTTAGTGGTTTCTCTAAAGTTTACAATATGCATTTATAAGTAATACAAGTCCACTTGCAAATAATACTATACTGCTTCATGGTAGTACAAGTACCTTATAATAACAATAATCCTAATTCCTCCATCCCATCCCTTATCTCACTGCTTTTATTTATTTCACTTACACGTAAACATATGTAGCATCTGTATACCATAATCATACATAATCAGACACACAGTCATTATTTTGACCAAAGTATTATCTGTTAGATCAATTAAGAATAAAACCAGTAAGTTTTTATTTTACCTTTACTTACCCCTTCACATTTCTTCACCTGCTCTTCCCTTATGTAGATCCGAGTTTCTGAGCTGTGTCGTTTGTCTTCTCTCTGGAGAATGTCTTTTATCATTTCTTTCAAGGCAGGTCAACTGCCCATAAATTCCCTCAATGTTTGTGTCTTGAGAAAGTCTTTATTTCTCCTTTACTTTTGAATGATATTTTTCTGAGCTGAGAATCCTAGGTTGGTGTGTTTTTAATCTCAACATTTTAAATACTTCACCCTACTCTCTTCTGGCTAGCATGGTTTCTAAGAAGTCAGACATGATTATGTTTTTTTCTCCTCTATAGGTAAGATTGTTTTTCCTCTGACTTCTTTCAGGTTTTTTTTTTTTTTCAGTCTTGATTTTCTGTAGTTTGAAAATATTCCCAGGTATGGTTTTTTTCTTTGCTCGTTTTTGGCATTTATCCAGCTTCATATTCTCTGAGCTTCCTGGATCTGTAGTTTGGTGTCAGATGTCAATTTGAGGAAACTCCCAGTCATATGATATAATATTTATTTTCCTTTCTCTCTCTCTTCTCCTTCTGGTATTCTCTTTATGCGTATGTTACACCTTTTATAATTATCACAGTCTCTGCATATTTTGCTCTCCGCCCCCAGTCTTTATTCTCTTTATTTTTTTTCATTTTTGAAGTTTCTATTGCTGCATCCTTAAGCTCAGAGTTTGTTTCCTCAGCCATGTCCAGTCTGCTATTAGTAATAAGCCCATCAAAAGCATTCTTCATTTCTGTCAGTGGTTTTGATCTCTAATACTTCTTCCTGAGCCTGTTTTAGAATTTCCATTTCTGTTTACATTGACCATCTGTTCTTACATGCTGTGTGCTTCATCTAGTGTCCTTCGCATATTATAGTTATTTTAAATTCCCAATCTGATAATTCCAAAATCCCTGCCATATCTAAGTCTAGTTCTAATGCTTGCGCTATCTCTTCAAACTGTGTTTTTTGCCTTTTAGTATGCCTTGCAATTTTTTCTTGTTAGCCAGACATTAATTATGTCCTAGATAAAAGGAAGTGCAGTAAATAGGCCTTTAGTAGTGTGGTGGTAAGGTGTGCAGGGAGGGAAAGCAGTCTGTGATTAGGTCTTTAGTGAGCCTGTGCCTCTGAACTGTGAACTTCAAAAGTGCTTCTCAGTCTTCCCTTAGGTGGGATAGGGTGGCTAGAGTGGGCTTGGAGTTAGAGCTAATAAAACTCCAATAGTTTAAGCTCTGGTAAAATAGCTTCTCCTAAGGGAAAGCCTTAAGAGGAGCAGAATGCTCTGGTCTATTTCAGAAGTGGTTCTTTTTCTCCTTCCTCTTGCTGAAAACATGAGGCGATTTTTCTCATGTTTACTACCAGAATCTGGTTGAACTCCTGGGGGTGAAATGCACAAAAGCATGGGGTCCCCCCATACCTGGGGCTCCCCTAGAGCTTTTGACTCTGACTTGTCTGCACTGAGCCCCCAGCAGTTTGTCAGATATAATCGAAGTGCTTCTATCCTGGCGCCGTTCCTATAGGAGTTTCTGCTCCAGTAAGTTGTGATTCTCTGTATTTGCCTGGCGGGCTGTCCAATTTGAGGGCAGCAGTTTGCCCTGGGATATTTCAGCAATTTGCTTCACAGATATTTCTAAGAAGAGTTGTTGATTTTATAATTTGTTCAGCTTTTTACTTGTTAGAATGGAGTGCTGACTTCTAAGCTCCTTACATGCTGACTGGAAGTGAGCAGTTTATGTTTTCACCTTTGATGTCCTACCCCAGGGACAACTAAGTGATGTGGGGAAAACAAAAGCGTTCATTGAATGCAGGCTGTAGATCTGAAAGGAGCTTTAGAAGTTCAGCTGTGGGCATTCCTCTCTCAGGAATATTCCAACGTTTAGCAGAGTAACAGAGTAGACTGCATACATACAACCCATTTGGGTTCAGAATTCAAAATAATTTTGTTTCAGAGAAAGGAATTAAGTTTTCCTAGAGTCTTTGTTCTCCCTAGAAGGAAATATAAATGTGATATTTATTTATCTATAAGTTAATATCTGTAGTAAGAATGCCGAAAGGAAATAACTAGAAACAGTGGTTTTCTCTACAAGATGATTTGATAGATGATTTTAGTTCTGTGTGATGGGATGATGGGCGATATTTCGTTTTTTTGTTTTTGCTTTTTTTTTTTTTTTGCATTTTCCAAATTCAATCTCAAGTGAACATGTAGCACTTCATGAACATCTCATACAGTCAGATAAAAAGGTAGTTTTAGGCCATGAACATTTGTCTGTCTCTTCTCCATGTCTCCTAACAGTGTGCAAAATGAATGTCCACCGCCGATGTGAGACCAACGTGGCCCCCAACTGTGGCGTGGACGCCAGAGGAATCGCCAAAGTGCTGGCTGACCTGGGTGTCACACCAGACAAAATCACAAACAGCGGCCAGAGGAGGAAAAAGGTAACTGGCTGTTTGCTAGAATTTCTGGAGCGCTTCTGGGCTAGCATCTCTGTGCTGGCTTCCTGAGAGTGCTCTGAAGTGAGGTTTTAAGATCCCTGGGTTTGAGGTATTTTACTCAAAACAGTATGTGCTTAAATTAAAAAGAAAAGAGGCCAGGCAGGTAACATCGGAGAGTCTCCTTCAGCTCCAAAAGTAGGGTGAAGAAAAGGCAAACCTCAAGGGTTACGTTTGCCAGAGAAACATAAGCTTTGAGATGAGGACTTTGGAATGCCTTCTAGAAAAAGGTTAACTCTAGACCAAAAAAAAGACTTATCTGCCTCCAGAACTGGCACGGAAAGCAATGTCAGTGCCTGAACTTTGCCCCTGGTATTATTATAATGAGGATAAATGGAGGAAGAGTTGGAACCACATTCTTTTCTAGGGAGAAAGCCAAGGAGATTCGTGATAGTACCAGCGCGGAACTGCCTGAAGAATATTGTTAATGTTCCATGACATGAAACATCTGGGCCTTTCTTTGGAGACCGATCTGTGTGACATTCTGAATATCAGTAGGAAGAGATCCGTTTGCTCAAATGTTACTTTGTCAAGCGAGGGCCCGCAGATGTAAATAGAGCTGAAGGCATCTGTAGCACTTTGTTTACGGGCTCTTCTTTAGACTTGGCTCCTCGCCTAGAAAATCGAAGAGGTCTTTGAGAAGTAAGTTATGAGAAAATCAGAAACATGTTCACTGGCAAGAGATGCTGGTGCAAGGGTGCGGTGGGAGGGCCCTCACCGCTCACTGTCAAACACCCCGGGCTCTCTGCTACGAAAGCAAGTCTGACTCTAGGTGCCCCGACAGTCTTGACTCCTAAATGTTCTCCCTAAATTTTGCCTGGAAATACCTTCTAAAGGGCCCTGAGTTTCCTAGTTATCTGCTCATTTTAGAACCTGCCCGTGTCTTTTCCATGGTGCCTCCCAGAAGAGCTTTTTCTCTTACATGGGAAGGGATGGATTGTTTTCATTTTCTTAAACTTCTCCTCCTTTGCTATGTTCTCAGTAAACAAAGCTGTTTCACAAGGGTTTCAGAAAAAATTCTCTTCTCCTTGATTAACTGAGATTTTGAAGTTTTGGTGGCTCTTCTTGGCTCTGTAAATCCCATTGGTGGAAATAGGACTTCGGTTGCTGACCCAAGGTGCCAGCATTGCAAGCAGGATGTCAGTCCCCAAGAATGCCAGGGCCCCACTGGAGAGGCAAGTCTCACAAACACCGATGACAATGTTAGACACCTTTATAAGCTGTAGAAAGTCCTTTTCAGGAGATACGGTTCTTTTTTATTTTTTTCTGACTAGAAGTAAAGATAGGATCTTTGTCCTAAAACATTGAAAAGAAAACTTAGTACCTGCCCTCTCTGCCAGCGAAAGCCTGCAGGACCATAGTCCTGATGTTTTCATGGCTGTGATGCTCCTGATGCAAAAGCTGGAAAAAGCCACATCAACAGCTCAAGTTAGTCTAACAGGATGGGGGAAGATGCCCTTGGCCGGAAACTGCAAAGCCTTCCCGGGACTTTGGTTCCCTTGTGTTGCCCCTTGCAAGAGCCTATCATCCAGAAAGGACACATGCTCACAGTGGGTGGAAAAAGAGTGAAAGGGACCAGACTTGTTTGTCGTGTAACTTAGTCCAAACTGCTGACTTTAACGGCAGGTTAAGTGGCCGTGCCAGCATCTCTGCCAAGAAACAAATTTCGCTGAGGTTGTTCTTATTAAAATTTGCCAACAATTATCAGTACATCTGAAAATACTTACTGAGCATCTGTTATGCAAGTCACTAGGGGTGATAAAAGTACTAGGCAGTCTTGTCTTCAGAGAACTTATAGTCGAGGAGAGAACCCCCAACAGCGTACACATAAAGATATTAGCTGTATAAAGCTGAAGAAGATAATAAGTACCAAACAGGTGTTAGAGACAATGTGTCACGTTGCTTTGGATGAGATAATAGCATCGTTTCGTTAGGCAGAGGGAGGCTTTATGGAAGAGGGAAGGTTGAGCTTTGCTTTGAAAGGTCAGCTGTATTTGGTTAGAATAAAAATTGAACAAATAGATTCTCTTGTTTTTCTTCCCTTTAATTGGCAATTGAAGCCTGGAGTCTGTGCTTTCAGAATATCAATGCAGCAAGTGCCCCTGTGCACAGGGACCCTCGCAGCTCTTGTTGCAGTGTCTCGAGCCCTTTCTTCTGATGGCTTTCCTGCCTTCTCTCCTCTCTAGCTCATTGCTGGTGCTGAGTCCCCGCAGCCTGCTTCTGGAAGCTCGCCGTCCGAGGAAGATCGATCCAAGTCCGCACCCACCTCCCCTTGTGACCAGGGTGAGACCCTCAGATTTGCTTCCTTACCTCTGAGCTCTGTCACCGGAAAGACCTAGGCACTTAGGCCTCTTCACCAGGCATGACCTTGTTAGCGGACACAGCTAGATGCCTTGGAAAGTCTTCAGACACCCTTTCCCTGTTGATGTAATGGTGGTTCTTTCACTCTGAAAGACTTTCTTGAGGGCTGGGCACTAAATGGCCATGCCTGCCCTAAATTCCTTCCAGGACAGGGTAAGAGAAAGAGTATGTGATGCTATAGTTTGTTATTTTCCCTGGACCGTTTCCCTGGTTCCAGGTGTAGGGGATGGAGAGGGGTCCAACTGCTTTTCTTAGCTCTCTGCTCAGTGTCTGGCCCTAGACCTGTCAGCCCACTCACGGGAGTTGAATTTGACACCCCCTCCCATTGTTATACCCCAAACCTGAGATCAGGTTGAGTTTGGGGATGGGTGGGGGAGGATGTCGCCTGTCCTGGCCTTTGGGTGGGTGGGGCTAGAAAGATGAAGCTGGAGAAGAGATTAAGAGGAGGAGGGAGGAGGCCAGCTCTAGGCCTGACTCCCCTCCACAGCTCAAGCTTTCTTCTGTCGGAATATGCTTAAAGTAGCAATAAGTTCTGCAGACATAATATGCATGGTAGTAATTCTGCACGCATCTAAGAACGCTGAGGCTGGGAAGGGCTTACGCATTTAAAACCTTCTACTCTGGTGACAGGTACCCAGCGTCACTGGGAAGGGTTGAATGCATCTGCAGAGCAGGAATAATCACCACTGTATAACCACAGTGCCTTGGTTTCTGCAGCCCCTTTTGTATTTGTTATCCTTACTTGATGCTGACACTGCTCCGTGCCAGTGCGCCACTGCTGTCCCCAGGCTACCGGCTGGGAAGTGGAAGGGGTGAGAGTTGAAGAGATTTGTCCCAAGGTTGTGAGCTAAGTCAGTGATAAGGGTGAGACTGTGCCCACCTGGCTCAGAGACCCACTTTCAGAATTCCTGCCATCGAAACCCTCCCTGGAGGTCACCACTGTGACCCAGCCCCCTTCTTATCCAGGAGTAAACAAAATAGCTTCAGGGGCCATGTGCCCATCCTGTGGCCACAAAATAATTGGTCTTGGTCCCTCTTTGTGCTGCTCCCATTAATTTTCTGTGTCTTTATACTCTACCTCATTCCAACAGAGATGTGACCCATTCCTAAGTAACCTGAGAGCACTCTGGGGCTCCACACTTACAGGTGTTACCCCTGGACCAGTGTGGGCACTTTCCTCTTTCCCTTTTTGCTGCTGAGAACTGCTTTGGGAGCTTCAAAGAGATGGGGTCATATGGTAAAGAGACCCCAAGTGAGAGGAGGAGACCCTGGTTTCTAGGCCTGGCTTCTGCCCTGGGTGTTGTCTGGCCGTGGCAGGGACGCAGTGCCTCTTGGGGGCCCCACTCAGCCCAGTCAGTGCAGGCACCAGTGTTTCCCAGCTGTGATGCACACACAGATGGCTGGGAAAGCCCTCTTAGCAAGACGTGGCCTTGTTACAGGGCAGAAGTCAGACATGGTTTCTCTTTCTTCCATTGCAAGAACACATAGAAAAAAACCAATTTCTTCAAGCTTTAGTCCCCACTTAGTTCTGCCTTCCAAAATCCATTTAATAACTGAGACGTTTAGCTCTATGGTGAGATTAAAAATCACACCCAGTTAAGAGTGATAGGTAACTGCCGAATTGGTGTGGGGAATAGCTGTGGACGCAGAAGCTGCCCCTCCCCCACTTGCTCCCCCACTGCCCAGCACATCTCAGAGGAGCCAGACTCCAGATCTAAGAAAGATCTCCGAATTCCTTGAGTTGAGCCCTCAGGGGCCTCTGTCCTTCTGAAAAGAAGCCGAAGCTCTCTTTCCGTCAAGGGGCATGTGGTCACTCCTGCCTGATTCTCCCTCCCAAGGCTTAATAGTCTGTGTTCCCTGTCTGTAATCCCAGTTCTTCACAAGCGTCTTTTAAAATTGGATTATGCTCAAGACACCCGTTTCTACACAGCAGAGCGTGTGTCTTGGGGAATGAGTAGCTAACCGTAAAGCTTCTCCACGTAGGAAAGGTCAGAGGAGCACCCGGCGCTATCAGCTGCAGGTAATTCAGGTCACATGCTCTGGAGGGAGGCACGAGACCGTCTCACGGTTGTGCAATTGTACTGAGGAATTCCCTGCCCATCGGAGATAAGTCTGCATCACGTCACCCTGGGAAGCAATTCTTTGGTTAGTGATGAACCCATTGCTCATTTTGTTAGTTAATCTCTTGAGATAGGTATGTAGAATGAACCCAGCAACAAGGCCAGGTAAAGACCTTTAGAAGGTGTGAAGCCTTCCTACTCTCAGTTGTTGAGATAATTACGTCACCAGTGATTACTGTGATGTCGATTAGTTCTAATCTTCAAAGGAAACTTGAAAGGCCCTTGCTGCCCCTGACTCTGCAGAGCTCCAGGAAGGCCCGGGGTCCTGTGCTACAGTTAGAAGAACAGAGGGGGCCGCCAGGCAAAGGAGGCTTTGGAAAGGCGGCCAGGTCCAGTGCGATCTGAAGGAGCTTGTGGGGACAGGGCAGCATCTATGTCTCCCTCTTTGCACAGCTAGGCCCTGCTGTATGTCAGGTGCTGATGTGTGTGTTGAGCAAAGAAAGGAACGAGTATGGGATGCCACCCTGGGTCTGTTGCTATGAAGCACCAGACAGAAGGTTGAGAGCTCACGGAGGAAATTCTGAGTATTGAATCCTAAAACGGGAAGGGCTCGTGAGGTGTGCACTAACTCGATATCTTGTTGCCCTTGGCCTAGAACTAAAAGAACTTGAAAACAACATCCGGAAGGCCTTGTCATTTGACAACCGAGGGGAGGAGCACCGGGCAGCATCATCCACTGATGGGCAGCTGGCGAGCCCTGGCGAGAACGGGGAAGTCCGGCAAGGTCAGGCCAAGCGCCTGGGCCTGGATGAGTTCAACTTCATCAAGGTGCTGGGCAAAGGCAGCTTCGGCAAGGTCTGTGGCACACGTGGGTGGAAATGCTGGATTCCTCTGCCCCTTGGCAATGCCTCCTCTGGTTGATCTAAGATTAAAGAAGAATCTTTCAGCCTGGTTATGTTGTCCTTCCTTGTTGGGTGGAAATAGCCTGAGGCCAAGCAGATGGGATCCCTGGCTCAACTGTTAATGGCTATAGGACTTTAGTGATTTCACCTCTTTAGAATTAAGGTCTTTTTCATCTGTCAAATGGGGACAGGAATCAAGTGAGAATAGTGGATGGGAAAGCACTTCAAAAAGTTTAAAGTGCTTTAAACATGCTCAGCATTCCATCATCAATGATAGTATCAATGCATTTCTTCCCTCCTTCAGAGATCCATCTGAAATTCTGTTCTACTTGATTATGAAGACTTTGAAAATGAACTCTAGAATCTCTGCCCTCCACGAACTTAGGGTTCAAAGCAAATCTTAGCATGCATTACTTTGGAAGTTAAATTATTTAACGATTTTTCTGACACTTAATACATGTTCTGTTTATCCTCCACATGTGGCAAGAGAATGAGAGTATTCATGTCTTGGACCATGTCCTCTGCCCTTGGGGCCAATTCTACATACCTGCTCCCCTTGGAGACAAACACGGTGGTATGGGGTGTGGCTTTGTGTGTGCTGGGTAAAGCCTTGATGGTGATCAGCCACCATCCTGATGGCTGGGTGAGATGGAAGAAAAAAAAAAAATCCCTGTTCATTTTAGAAAGAAGAAAGGAGGGGCAGAGAGTGCAGGAAGCTGGTTAGCATCTCACCCAAGATCCCTGGCTCTTCTCAAAGCTGTGCCTGGGTGTCACCTTTCTGGGGCCTCCAGGACCAGGCGGCTCCTGGGGGTCACATGCCCTCCGTGTGCTGTGCTCTTGAAGGCAGCAGCTGTAGGCCCATTCCAGCTGGTTCCCAGCCGTCTCACCTGCCCCTATCTCACCTTGAGATCACTGTGGCGGGAGGTAACTAGAGTTTACTTAAACGGTAAAAGCTGAAGCAATCACATTCCTTAGAGACTGGCTAAATAAGAAGCAGACCCCAGTCCTCTGGCTAGGCATGACTCTGGGATGTGGACAGGACTTGATTTAATTTTGAGCAAGATTCAAGGGAAATGAGCAAACTCGGTTTCCATGTAGTGTAGGCGGGATAAGTACTTTAACTCTGGAGTGTTTAGGTGGTTTCTTAGGAAAAATCACAGCCAAAGTGTGAGCCAGTTTTAAAGAGTGTGTGACATGTGGGTGATGAAGGGTGTTCAGGGTCATCATCCCCAGTTCCCTCAGCAAGTTTCTGAGCGGCTGCTTTTTAGCTTTGACAACTTCCATTGGAATACTAAGGAGTTATTTAAAAAGAGAAAGGCTTGTGACATTTGTAGGTGAATGAGTGTAAAAATATCAAATACAGGAACATTTTCAGAAAATAGAACTGTTAATTAGCTCTCTGGAAAAGCAATCATGTTTCCAGCTTTAAAGCTATAGAAAAAACCATGAGGCAAACAAGGACAGATTCAAGCACATAAAGAGAAATTATTCTGGCTGGGTGCGGTGGCTCACGCCTGTAATCCTAGCACTTTGGGAGGCCGAGGCGGGAGGATTGCTTGAGCTCAGGAGTTCAAGACTAGTCTGAGCAAGAGTGAGACCCCATCTCTACTAAAAAAATAGAAAGAAATTAGCCAAACAACTAAAAATAGAAAAAATTAGCCGGGCATGGTGGCGCATGCCTGTAGTCCCAGCTACTCGGGAGGCTGAGGCAGAAGGATCACTTGAGCCCAGGAGTTTGAGGTTGCTGTGAGCTAGGCTGACACCATGGCACTCTAGCCCGGGCAAGAGAGTGAGACTCTGTCTCAAAAAAAAATAATAATTAAAAAAAAAAAAAAAAAAAAAGAGAAACGATTCTTTTCAATAGAAAATAACAAAAAGTCTTAAAACAGGCTTAGAGAAATCTTTGCAGAAAATAAAGGGTTGGTGTCTTTATTGTATGTGTATTAATTTGCAGTAAACTAATAATACAGCAGATAACTAGACACAAACAATTCACACAAAAAGAAATAGCTAGAAAACAAATTTTTAAAAAGTTTCAGAGCCAGGCAGAGTGGCTGGCCACTGTCATCCTAGCTAGTTGGTAGGCAGAGGTGGGAGGATCACTTGAGCCCTGGAGAGTTCGAGGCTATAGTGAGATAAGGTCCTGCCGTTGCACTCCAGCCTGGGTGATGCAGTGAGACCTCATCTCTTAAAAAAAAAAAAAAAAAAAAAGGAAAGAAAGAAAAAGAAAAAAGTGCAAGTTGAAACAGCATTAAGGTAACATTTCACACCTATTAAATGAGTAAAAAAAACTTAAGTGAAAGCACTCGATGTTGATAAATTGCCACGAAACTAAAACACTTCTGTGTTGCTAGTGGCACATTGAATTGTACATCCTTTTTAAAAATAAGTCAGGAAATGTGCAAAATGTTTAACTTTTTAATCTACTTCTGTGGATGTCTGTCTTAAGGATGTAACCCAAAAGAAACAGAAAAATATTATGTGCAAAATACTCAATGCTATTTACTGATACTTAATAATTAGATATAACTTAGGTGTCTAATTTGAGGGAAATGGTTAAATAAATTATAGTGTATTTATTTGAATTGTATATAAGCAGCCATAATAATGGAGAGCATGTAGAAAATGCTTACAAAGTAACGTTCAGTGAAAGTAATTATTTGCTGTACTACATCGTAAATAGGACAAGCACACATGAAGGTATGACTAATCATCGGCCAGATGTGCATTGAACTTCTTTTTTCTATGCCCGGGCACTGTGCCACAGATTAAAAATAAATAAACTATAGTAGCTAAATTAGAATGAGTAGTTTTCCTAAACGTTTTTTAATGCTGTTATGGTATTTCAAATTAAAGGAAAAGAATTAGTTTTCAAAGTATTTGACATTAAACTCGTGTTTCTTCTTTTGATTTTATACATGTGTAGATTGATGGGGGCAATTTTGATCGATTGCAGGTCATGCTTGCGGAACTCAAGGGCAAAGATGAAGTGTATGCTGTGAAAGTCTTAAAGAAGGATGTCATCCTTCAGGATGATGACGTGGACTGCACGATGACAGAGAAGAGGATTTTGGCTCTGGCACGGAAACATCCGTACCTAACCCAACTCTATTGCTGCTTCCAGACCAAGGTATGTTTAGGAAGCACCTGGCTGACGAACATCTTGGGGTAGCATTGTGTAGGGCATTATAGTATCTTGACTGTCAGATAAAATATCAATTTTAGACACTCTACATTGTGCTCTCAAAGACTTTGTAAAGTGGAACGGAATTTTACCCTTGAAAAGATCAGGGTGTATTTGAACAGCATCATCTATGTTTAAGGGCATGGGATTTTCCATTCAAGGTTGTGCTTGCGAAGGGATGAGAGAGCAGTAGAACTCTTTGCAAATACAGCTGGACAAAGCCAAATGGCTAAAACCCGGTGTTTGCTCGTTGGAAAAACCAACAGGCATGGTTAGTCCTTGCGATGCTCCTAACTTCCTATTGCTAATCAAATCATTTAAATTCTATGTTACTTCCAGGTCAAATGAAAAGAGTAAAGCCTACCCTAGTCACTTCTAACTCGTGTCATGTCATATGAGGTAAAGGATGTGAGCAAATGCTTAAAATTTCATAGTGGAATACAAATATGAGGAGGCATTTTTAATTTGACATGTAGGTGTCCGGGAACCAGAAGGTGGCAGTAAAGAAACAAAGAAAATCTGTCACTACATCCTAGAGCCTGTCCTATGAGTGTTATAACTGATTTGTTCCTCATTCTTAGAAAAGAAAAGAAATGCCAATGTTCTTTGCTTTTATTATCCGTTTTGGGAAGGGGAGTTAGTCTTTGAGGACCATGATGGATTTGTAGCATTTGATTTCCGGAGAAGGTAAAGACAGCCTCACCTGAAACTCCTACCTGTGCCCACCTGGAGCCCAGACAGCGAGGGCGAAGCCACAGAGAGGCCACGTCGTGCTCCTGGGCATAATCTTGCCTCTGTGTCATTGTGAGTGCCAGTCTTTTCACTTAGAAGTTAGTGACTACTCATCTGGTCATTCAGCAAGTTTCTATTTTATTATATTTCACTGAATCTTTCCCATGTGCCATACCAGGTGCGAGAGTGAACCAGACCCAGGCCCTGACCTTAGGGAGTCGACAGTCTCTTCGGTACACTGTTTTTCAAAGGGTATTTGCTGGAACCCTGAGAAGCTGGATTCTTGACAAGCTGTAAGAAAAAAAGACTCTCTGGCCCATAGTTGGGGTCACTGCAGTTTTGACCCCTATTGGAGAGTCTCAACACATATTTGTTTGTTTATTGGAGTCCTCGAGGAGACCTGCAATGGGGAAAAAAATTATCTTTGTTCAATCTACTTTTTCTCAACTTATCTGATCCCAAGCTCCCCATCTCTCTCTCTCTCTCTCACACCTCCCCACACCTATTCCACACTGAGAAACACTGATCTGATGGAATTTTTTCTATCCCTCCGATTTCTCAGGAGAATAGGAAATATATTCTGGAAATCATTCTGCTACCCTTCAAAGACACTCATCTTTCTGTGTCTATGAAACTTTCCTCAGAGACCCCCATTTAATAATAACCTATCGTTTTTTCTGAACAAGTATAATACTTATTAGCTATCTGTGTTTTAGATGTGTGTTGTGTAATGCCTAACATTTAGAGTGTATGTGTATATACAGAGTCTAACACGATAAGAGAGTTTCAGTGCTGGAATCAACTTTCTTTTTTCCATTAGAGCATAATTCTAGATTAATGAAAAATGTATCATCATCTATATGTCTTTATGTTCCATGGTGCCTGTCATAGGACCTCACACCTGGTAGGTGCTCACTGTCAAAATCAGAGGCTTGAAAGATTTTTTTCAAAGCCACGTTTTCTTCTCTCTCTCTCTTCCCCCCACCCCCCCAACCCCACCAGTGAGAAAACTGGGTTTCAGAGAAGTAAAATTCTTCCGTCCATGGAAACTCCATATTGACAGAGTCAGACCTGGCATCTCATCTGGTCTCTGGGACTCCCAAGCCAGTGAGGCCTTGCTCTGATATCACATTGCTACTTTCTTATGCCTGACCCAGCACAGTGTCCCCTCTGTGGGGGAACCCTCTTACCCTTCTGTTCCCAGCAGGTAGCTATCTCTCTGTCAGAGGTGGCTTCCCAGGAAGGGAGCCACACTGGCATTCTGTCTTTGGACACATTGCCAAGAGGTCCAACATCTTAGGAGGGGCCCAGTCTGGTTGTGTGGAGCTCTGGACATGGTAGATCTTGGGAAGCTGAAGCCGAAGGTCAGCTTAGTGGGTGAGGGAGGGAGTGAGAACAAATATCTTCAATGTCAGCAATGTTCTCCTCTGTGCATCGTAGAATCATGAGGCTGAGGTTCCTTATTGTATGGGAGCTTTGGGAACACAAAATGATGTTGAATGACACCATGGATATTCTTTATGGCAGAATAGTGATGAAACTGACGTGGATGTTGAGATCTGGATGATTGGAGGGTGAAGATGGGAGAGAAGGAATTTTCTCTGTAGTTTAGAGATCGTAGGCACAGTTACTTTGCACTAACACTACTTAGTGGAATACTTTGCTTTACACAACAGATGTATATTCACCTAATTTTTCTAAGTGAATCATATTTCAATCTCACTGAAGGATCTTATGAAAGGAATCTTATGAAGAATCATCTTATAAACCCCCAACTTTAAAAAAAAATGTGACTTTGACTATCAATCATGATTTTAAAGAGTAGCTATTATTCACCTAACTCTGAGGTAGGTGCTGGGTGTAGAGTTATCAGCAAAAAGGAAGATGCTTCCCAGGTGGAGAGGTTTACTGAATAAGCGATTGGGAGGTTGTACTAACTGCACAAGCACAGAGAACAGCAAATAGCATTGAGTAGTTACACTCTGCACGGGAGTGTTCAAACCCGGAGGACTCAGGACAGGGTGTTTCTTCAGGTCTGGTGGAAGGAAGGGGTCTGAAGCCCCAGGATTTGAAGGGTAAGGAGGATTTGGGTGGGAATGGGAGCTGGATTTGATAGCCATCAAATTCGGTCTTGCTTGAGTTTCACTTTTCCTAAAATGAAAGGATGGTTCCCCTGAAACCCGGTTTCAACTAAGACTCTAATATATGATTCAGGAACACAAAGACCTGATTGCAATCCTATTAAGAGTACTTTCATTCTTGTTTAATTTTGACACAGCAGCAATAATGTTAAGTCAGGTTTAATTATTTGCAGGCGAGCCATTATTGTTCAGCATGTAGGAAGAAATAGTCCTTTTGGAAACATTCTTTTGAGAACTTCCTGGTAGATGGCCCACAGCTTCAGGCTGCGTCCCGCATACAGGTTGCCTGGCAGGACTTACAAGTGTGTGAAGTGGGGGTACCCTGTCTCACATGGCAACCAGCGGTGATGATCATGCAGACCCGCTGGCATCAGTCATGATGGCATAGTCAGTTCTGGTCACCACAGCCCACTGAAAGACCAAGTTACAGCTGAAAAGTGTTTTGGGCTTTTCTGTGCTGAGCCTGCCTGCCCTCGGCTCATATGTTCTGGTCATTCTCCATGGGATCTGGATGAACAGAAAGCAAGTGAAATGATGACACCAGCTTCCCTGTGCTAGTGAGAAAAGGCAGACAGGCCAATAAATTAAGCTGGTAACTTTAATTTCAGTTAAATTCAAACCATTATGTTTGACTTGAGCTCCCACTGTTCAGTATTCTCTTTGGGATGCTAGAGGAACCTGAGCCAAGGAGGGAATTCTACAAACTCTTTTTAATTAGCTGTCAAAACATAAGGTACAGAAAAGGGGATAAGGGACTTCTGGTTCCAGCTGAGATGGAGTAACCTCATTCATCCCACGTCCTCCCACTTACAACTAAAAAAACCCTGGACATGATTCTTCTTTTATAAAGGTATTATGCTTATGGAAACTGGCATAGCTATAAAGAATTATATCTCTTGATATGGATGAGAAACTAAAATTTTTATATTTAAAACTGCCAGATGACTTTTAAATGGATGACACTAAGTTATTGTCAGTAGTGTTTAATATTTTCTCATATGAAAAAGAACATATTTTCTCATATATACAGTTTTTTGCCTTAAAAAAGTTATGGCCTATAATTAATTCCGTGAATGTGCAAGTTTTATTGTGCATCTACTATGTGCCAAACACTGCTAGATTCTGGGGCTACAAAGCTAAAAACATACCAACTCTGAACTCAGAGTGGGGAGACGGACATACGAGAGGTGATGTGCTACAGCATGGCAGCTCTTCCGATGGATCCACATAAGTGAGACATCTAAAGTTCTGCAGAAGGCAGTCAGGAAGGCTTCCTGGTGGAGGTAGAAACTAACCCGGACCTGGAAGCATGGACAGCATTCAGAAGAGGGTAGGAGTAAAGAGATGGTAGTTAAAACCTAAAAATTATTTCCAAATCTCATTTTTATTATTTTTCCAATGCTGGAGCACCCAACTCATTCTGTCTCCTACTTCTTCCAAGGAAATGATAATGGCTGAACTCCACAGCAAGGAAGGAAAGGGAGAAAGAAAGGGTGCTTGGAAAATAAGCTGAGAGATTCCTGTGTCTGCGAGATCAGATGCTGGTTGGCAGAGAGGGGCAGGTAATGCCGGGAGCCCTCGCCGCTGGGCTTGCTAGACTGTAAAAGTTATGGGCTTGGTCAGGGTCTAGGGGGAGAAGTGACCTCAAGAATCGCCTCTTCCAGGCTCCCAGGCATGCATTGACTGCTAGGAACAGGATAGCCACTAAGAGGTAGGTTTGTTTTTGCTTTTGTGTTTGAAGCTATAGGAAATAAAATTCCTGGATTTTTAGATTTGTCTGTATTTGCATTTGCGATCCCCTGTTGTTGAAACCATTCTCTCCAACAGGATCCCACAAAACCTGTCTTGGATAATTTTCACCCGTGATTTTTCCTCTTTAAAAATTTTCATCTCCACACAGTCCTGCCCATCCCCCACCCTTTGGCATTTCCTGCCAGGCCTGGGAAGCCAAATCCTGGAGGGTTTTGCTGCAGAGGAAACAAAGGGTGAACTCCTAGAGAATCTCCCTTGGCCAACCTCCCTGCTGCCCTGGGGAAAACGCAGCATGGAAAAATCCTTAAAAAGCAACTGGGGACGTTTCGAAATGCGTTTTAATAATCTGCATTAGCAGTTGGGAGAACCGATGAGAAGGGGTGTTAACAATGAGGAGAAAAAGTATAGTTTCAAGGAACTCCAACATTTAGTTTGACTGTTAACTCCAAAGAACAGCAAACACTAAAGCAAGAAACAAAGTAAGAAAATAAGCCATTGGTAGATTTTTTTTTTTAAAAGAGGTGGCTATGTCAGATTAAATCTAAAAGAACTGAGAAAGCAATTGAATGAAGTATGGGTCTCTCTCCTGCTAGACCAGGCTGCCTGTCTTAGGCAGCGCGACTTTGAAGGAGCTGGAGAGTTTGTGACAGGATCTGGTGGGCGCTTCACGAGAGTAGACTGACATGCTGAACACGAGGACGCGTTGGTTTGTGGGTCAGGCAGCCACCTGGGGATGAGTCTCCTTGCCAATAAGGGACTTCAGATGGAGATGGCCTCAGTAGTTTGTAACAGATTTCAGTAAAATGATCCCTGGCAGAGGTCGCACACTGGGTGGTGGCAGAATCAGTTATCAACAGAAGCAGCCTCTGGGGAGCTCCATCCCCTTACTCTGCAGACAGTCCTCGCTGGAGAGCGGGCTGCACAATGATGCCATTTCTTCTGATCAGCCAAGAGACACATCTTCAGTGAGTGCCTGTGGTGTGCAGATCCTTGCAGGGCATAACAAGACCTTTATGGTGGGGCCTTTGGTCAGACTACTGGGGCTGGGGGGTGGATGTGCTCCATTCTCTGGAGGAGGAGTGCTGTGTGCATGGTGGGCTGGGAGTGCCCCAGCCAGTCAGAGAAGGGAGATCGCAGGTTTTCACACTCGGGCAAGGCTTCATGGAGCCAGGAGGATTTCACCCAGGTCTTCATGCATAAGAGCATTCAATCCGTGTGATGAAAGGAACCCTGGGGTAGAGTTTATTACTGTTCATGTGCCCTGAGGACAGAGGGGGATGTGTGCTGGCTGGGGATCTGGATGTCACTGCCTCATGTAACCTCTTTGCATATAAGGAAGACTTGTATAAAAATAGGACAGTTGCTTTTAAAAATGCCTTCACTTCTATCAATCATCTCACATCTGCCTAATGATGTCTCTGGGAGGTGAGTAGGGCGACTCCCTTTTTTTCTTTTCAGACTTTTTTTTATTGTGATAAAATACGCATAACTCAGAATTTACCGTCTTAACAGTTTTTAAGTGTATGCTTCAGTAAGTAGTATTAAATGCATTTATATTATGCATCCATCTCCATAACTCTTTATCTTGTAAAATCGACACTCTATATCCATTAAACAGTAGCTCCCCATTCCCTCCCCCCAGCCCCTGGCAGCAGCCGTTCTACCATCATTGTGATTTTGACTAAGTACCTCATAGGATCATACAGTAGGATCATACAGTGATTTTCTTTTTGCCACTGGCTTATTTCAGTTAGCATAATATCTTCAAGGTTCATGCATGTTGTAGCATATGTCAGAATTTTCTTCCTTTCAAAGGCCGAATAACATTCCATTGTATGTATAGACCATGTTTTGTTTGTCCCTTCATGCCTGGCTGGGCACTTTGACTTCCACGTTTTAGCTACTATGAATAATGTTGCTGTGAACAAGAATATGGGTGTATAAATATCTCTCAACATCCTGCTTTCAATTCTTTTGGCCGTATACCCAGAAGTAGGATTCCTGGATCATATGGCAGTTCTATTTTTAGTTTTTAGAGGAAACTCCATAATATTTTCCATCATGACTGTACCATTTTACATTCCCACCAACAGTGTACAAGTGTTCCGATTTCGCCACAATCTTGCCAACACTTGTTATTTTCTGGTCTTTCAATAGTAGCCACTCTGATGGTTCATTGCAGTTGTGATATGCATTTCCCTAATGATTCATGGTAGCTGTTTTTACAGATGAGAAAACTGAGGCCCCGTGAGGACTTGTAAGTTGTTAGTAATAGGATCCAGACTGGAATCAAGGTTTCCCAGCAGCCTTTGCTGTTCACACTGTTTTTCTGCCTCCAGCTCTTCCCTCCTGTCCAAATTCTCTCAACTCCGCATCCCCTCTCCTCAGTCCCCATTTACTGTCACACATGAGAAAGAGTCTGAGGGTGGCAACTCTGTTTTACGTGGACTCAGATTGGAATAAAAAAAAATTAACACCGCTTATGCTGGCAAGAGCAGTGGGGTCTGTTAGCCTGTTTCTGGAAATGTTTCTGTTTTCTGAAAGTGTAAGAAGGGAAGAGAAAGGGGGTGTGGGCACAGGAAATATTATCCAAAACGGGCTGGAGCAGGGCGAGGCCCTCACACTTGTCCATTCAGCCGCTGGTTCCTGAGCACCTGCTATTGCCCTGCCAGGGCGGCGCGGGGAGGTGGCGGGGATGAGGTAGGCGTGTGCCCTGTTCTTGTGAACTTGAAGCCTCATGGGAGCATGTTCATTGCACCACGTGTGAGAAGTGCTGGCCTCTGTCTAGTGCCCAGAACTCGGTGCTTTACTCTCCTTTATAAACTGTTGGCCTTTTAAAAAAATTGATTTTTTTTTTAATCACAAAGAATGTGAATTATAGAAAATTGGGAAAATCAGAAAAGGACAAAAAAGAAAATAAGAACAATTCAAATGACCACTACTAACATTTTGATGTGTATATTTCCAGTCTTTAAAAAATACATATCTGTTCATACATGTCTATTTATAAAATTGGTATCATACTCTACGGTAAACTGTTTCACCTAGTAATAGAGTATAACTATTTTCCTTGTCACCGAACATTCTTCAACCAAGTGATTTCCAGGGTTCTGCAGCATCTGAGGGCCTCTTGTAGAGAAGCTCTGTGTTGGGGGATGCAGGCAGCTGGTAAGTGCTTGGCTTCCTGTGGAGCCGATGCCAGCAGTGAGCGAGCCAGGTGCGTGGCCGTGGCCCCATGTTGCCCGGGATGGCGGTTACCTCTGCAGCAGAACACCTCCTGTTTGTATTTCTTTATGTAATACAAACTTGAGTGTAACTTGTAAATAGCCTATTGACACTGACGTAATATAAACCAAGATTTAAATTTCTCTCACATTATATATACACACACACAGTGGGTCCTTGAATAATGTCAGTTTTTTATAACGTTGATGAGGAAAAAAATTTGATTCTCTGGTGGGGCCATGATCTGCGTGGAGTCTGCACTTTCTCCCCAAGTCTTCCTGAGTTTTCTCCGGGCACTCTGGTTTTCTCCCACATCCCAGAGCTGTGCACATTAGATGAATCTCCGTGTCTAAATGATCCCAGTCTGAGTGTGTGTGCGAGCGCGTCCTGTGATGGGAGGGTGTCCTGAACTGGAGTAAGTGGGTAAGTAATGCTCTTATCTGTTTTTATTGATCTTTCTTAAATGTATAGCTCACACTGACTTCCATGTGTAATATTAGATGTGTTATTTCCATGTTACTATTAGAAGTGTTCTAAGTAACTTTTTAGAAGTTTGATGTTTTTGTGACCAGAAATATGCCATAGGAACTTAACTCTTGGTCATATCAATTAGCCTGTGGTAAAATTGGTTTCCTCATTCGTCATTTCACTTAAGTTTCCAAGAACCTATTGGTGACATTAAATGAGGACTTACTGTATATGTTTGGCTAGTGAGCATTTTATTTTATTTTTTATTTTTTTTTATTTTTTTACCACTAAGGAGTATATTTACCCATCCTCCTAAACTACTTGTTTATTCTTCTGAAGCGGTAGGTTTTCAAATTAGGCTTTGTGGAGGTGCCTCAGTGCTGCCGTGTGTGCACATGTGTGTGCACGTGTGGACACATGGATCCTGTGTGCACAGTGGCGGGAGGACCTGCATACTCCTCCTCCTCCCGGCAGAGCAGCCCCGCTTCCAGCTGCTTCACGTGTTAGTATTCCAAGGAAGATAACATTTGAACAAAGGGTTTCACTTTCAGGGGAGGGAAAACGTTTCAAACCACTACAACTTCTACTGAGAGTTTAGAGTGAGTCTTGATTTTTTTCTAAGCCTACCCCTATACAATCTAATGTATATGTGCAGGCATCATTTCCTGGAGGTTTCCATTACAACGTCCTTCCATTATTAAAGTGGGCACATTCCCGAGATTTGGGTAGTGATGGAATTTCAGAATCTCTCGTTCTTTGTGAGTGCCGTCTCTAATTTGGTTGGATCACGCACAGAAGTGCCTGCCGATACGTAAAAGCATGTGTTTCAGCCTTCTGGTGCACTGCTGACGGGCATAGAGACCTGTGACAGTGTGACTGGGATATGACACTCTTCCATGGATCATGGGGATCTGCTCCATGCCAGAACCTTTTTAGGTGCCTTGAGGACAAGGACTGGGACCCTTTGTTCAAGGAGAGAGATGGCACCATATACATCAACCAGTAACTTAGAATAAAGGCAGTATGTGCTAACGAGGAAAGAGAGACTTCTATTCATAGAGCACCTATTGTGTGGCAAGCCTGGCACACAGTGGTTAAGAGCTAATTTCATAAATCTTACACAGGTCCCATGGCACATAGGTATTGTTGCCAGTTCTTTGGGTGAATGAGGAAAATGAGATTCAGAGTGGCTTAGCCTCTTAGGATCACACAGAGTTAAGTCATAGAGCTGGAATTCACACCGGCAATCCCCACCTTTGCCCTCTAAGGGGGAGAAGGGCCACTGTGGGACAGGGTGAAAGAGAAGTGTGCTCTGCAGGGTGGATGCTGGGGGTGGGGTGGGGAGGAAGGAGTTTTCGCTAATGGGCCCCTCATTTAGGGAGTGTGATGACGTGTCCTGGTGGAGCAGCAGGCTAAGGCTAGGAAGCTGTGAGCAAGACAACTTCACGAGGTTCTAGCTAAGTGGTGGAGTTCTTACAGTGCTGGGCAAGGAGTTTGGACTGATTCTGGAAGTAAGGAGGATTCCTTGAAGATATTCTAGGAAGTGATGACTTGGAAAGCACAACCTGGCAGCTGTGTGTAGCCTGGATTAAAGGGAGAAATGAAAAGCAGAGGTACCAGTGAAGAGGACATTTCACTAACCCAAGAGTCCAGGGGCATGGGGAAGAACTTCTGAAGGAAGAGTCGACATGGCTGTTGGATTTCCCGGCTGCATCCGGAGAGGCCAGCCTGCTTGTGAGGAAAGCGAGTAGTCCACTAGGCGCTCTAGAAAGTATTGATCGTGAAGCCCTGGACTGATTAGAAACGAGAATTGCATTACTGCCAATTGCAGTAAGTGATCTACACACTTCTAAAGTGTCATTCGCCCACGGTTCAGTGGGTACATAGTGATCCAATTTAAATAAAAAGTTTCATCTGGGAATCCAAAACTAGAGGTCCGAGTTATCTAACCCTTTCACCAAACAAAGCCAGTTTCCTTACGGTTGACGTCAGACCTCCCATGTCTCCCCAACCCCCGCCATCTATTGGATTTCAGGATTTACCTTTTTTATGTGTCTATTTTTAGATGCATGTTGAATTTTGATAGTGGTCTGATGTTTTCCACAGGGGAAGTCACATGGGGTATTTTGTAGAGAAGCTCCCACCTAGTCTGTTGAGATGACTCAGCAGAAGCAATGGGCTTCCTCATATAACCTGAACTTTTTGTTCCAGTGGTCTCAGATACTTTAGATAACCCTGGTGGCCCTTAATGCTCTGACTTTGAAGATCTTGCCAGGCGGTGGGTACAGCCCATTTGGCTATTTGTGTTCGTGTGTGCCCTATTGATTTGTAGGGAACACGAGATACCACAAAGAGAGCACCATGAGTCAAACTCTGCTTCTAGCTCTCGCTTCTGCCACTCCTGATACCTGCCCCGAGACAGTTCTCTGGGCATTGATTTCCTCTTTCATAATGAAAGATTCGGGGAAGACACAGGGACGGGAGTTCAGACTACATGATCTATAAGAAGCCTCCAGAATCTGATTCTAAAGATCTGTGAAAATGGAACTCATTGAGAACCATACATTGGGTCACTACAGATTTATCTGTTGCTGATGCATGAGTGAGAAAAGGACAACGATCAAATGAATGAACAGTGCTTCTCTTTAGTGTTCTTTTTCAAAGCTTGATTCAGTAAATGCCTCTACCTTGATCAAAGCCTTTCTGTTCACAAGGCTGTCTACGTTAGGATTCCAAACTCACTCTTCCGATGACTAATGCTCCTTCATGAGTAGATCTACCAGTAGTCATTGTCTCACTAAAGTGCAACATAGTTTCTAGCACACAGGGAGCATAATAAATTTTAGCTACTGTCTTATCCAGTTAATGGTTTCAATATCCTTTATACAGTTAGACCCCAAGCTGGACTGAGAGCTTTGCCATGTTTCTCTTTGCCTATGATGATGACCTATTCTGGCCAGTTGGCCAGCTGTTCATGAAACAGAACTGAGAAACCATTGCTGACAGAACTGACCCCTGGACATACTTGTTTCATAAAGAGAAAATATATATTACCTATCTGCCAGCCTGAGCCCACATGGTCATTAACTACAGCTATGGCCTAACCCTGTAACCTGTCTAGTCATCTCACAAGGGATTAGTCAGGAGGGCATCCCATTTCCCACAAGAAGTTATACCCAGTTAGGAGATGAATCCTTTGTTATACCATTTTTGTTTCTTAATCTGTTTATAAATTTAGAGCTGTAACTGGTTAATGTGAGGGCCACATCTTTGGTTGTATATTCCTAGGAGGCAGCGCTTCCTTCTGACTGCCTCACTGAGGGGGGTCACATATTGGGGCAGGCTCCCCAGTGTGGGAAGAAGAGGTTACTGGTTCCAGTGAAGAACAACTTGGATGAATCTGACACCCTAGTGGTTTATCTTTGGGGGCTGCTGGTGTAGCCTGCAAAGAGAGAGAGGCTAGCCATCGCTTTCTGTTTCAGGGTCATCCTTGGCTCTGGTGACAATAGTGGCAAAAACTTACATGCACTCATTATATTCCAAGTTCAATTGCAAGCATTTTATGTATATCAACTCAGTCTTCAAACCAACTCTATGAAGTAGGACTGTTATCCCAAAGAGAGGTCACGCAGCTGAACATGGCAGAGCCTAGATCCAAACCCAGTTATTAAGCTTCCAGAAACTTCATTTTGTCCAAATGCCCAGGGAAGATTAGGCTCCTGAGTATTGAAGACAAACCGAACTCCCAAGACACCCAGATGTAAATAACACAGCAATTGGTAGATGTGTGTTGGGGTGACCGATGTATTTACATGTGTTGCCCAGGGCACCCTGGAATCACTGTTTAGGGGTGTGTTTTAGGCAATCTGAGTTGTACTGGGAAAGCAATAGAGGGAAAAATAGATCCTCTGTTTCCTGTTACGGGAACGTTTTTTGCAGAGGCAATAGGAAGTTGAAGCATCCACTTTTGACCTCCCTGGAGCATTTTGTTTTTACCTTGATGTTTCAGGGAGAGTGCCAGGAATGATCACTTCTCAGGCAAAGAGAATTCTCTCAGCTGGACCCCTCAATGTGGCAGGAGGTACAAATTAACTCCCTTGTTGAGTCAGCATGGTTTTCACTTGGGTTTTGTCAGCCATTGGTAATCCATTTTATTGGAAACACTCGTGCGCAGGTTGCCAGGGAACTAAGCTTATTACCTGGCTTTGGCTCTTAGAGTCAACCTGACTGAATTTGGGCCTGAGAAATTTGTAGCCTTCCCCAGCCCTGAAAAATGAGCAGGGAAGGTGCAGTAAGAATCCGAAGATGAGAGTGGTTGGGGAAAATGATCTTTGTTCTCGATGTTTCTGCCACTGTTTATCCAACTCATGCCCATTCTTTTTTTTTTTTTTTTTCAGGTAATAGTTTAAATTCAATGTCTTTTATCAAGCCCTAATTTATGAAGACTTTCTAGATTCACCAACATTAACACTAAAAACATCAACACAACCAAATGAAACATGTTGCCATTAATGTTGAAATACTTCCATGATCTAACTCACCCCAAGTTATATTCTTTTGAGAGAGTTTATTAGAGATTTTGGGAAGTATTTTCTGATGTACACAAACTGGAGATAGACAAACTTCACAAAGGAGTATAAGCAGGCTCCACTGAAAGAAAACTTGAAAATCTGACTTCAAAAAAAAAAAAAAAAAAACAAATTTAGATGTGGTTGTTCACCTTACAAAAGCCAACTCCTATTATAAAATGTTTATGAAAGAATTACTAGAAAAGTCCCTGGGTTGGCAAGACCCATTTGTATAGCTAGACAGGGCAGCTGAGGGGTAGCAGAGTAACTGAAACCTGGAGCATTAAAAACAGTAGCCGTGGAGGAGCAGAACCAGAGAAGGTGAGACGTCTGGAACATGTGCCACCAGCCAGGGAGGGCGTGTTCTGGTTCAGCATACATTAGACAAGCAGTATTTTTTAAATACTTGGTATGTCTTCAGCTTAGTGTCAGTGTCCAAAGAGCTGCTGGTCTACCCAGGGAGGTAAGCCAAATTGGTGAACCAGAAAATGAGATATTTGGTATGAAAACATGTGCTGCGGAAACTATCTTAGAAAGTCAGAAAGGACAGAGACGACTGGGCTGAAGCATGTATACTCCTGCAAATTGGAGACATCTGAGGCATAAGCACTGAGGTGCTCCCTCAGGGACATTCTCTCTTGAATGAAGGACTTTGTCACAGGAGTAAGAACCTTGGGTACTGCCTACCCCTCAGGAGCACAGTGGTGAGATCCCATCTGGACCAAGGAGCTTGGCCCTGTGGGGTTGTAATACTGCGATAAAAGGAATAAACCCTGTCCAAGGCAGATCTGGATGTTTATGTAGTTCGGATCCTCCCATCTGCTGCCTGGCCAGCGTTGACCCCTACTGCTTTAAATCACATTAATCTGGGGGGCGGGGCGAGTATCAGCCCATTGCCATGGGAACCAAAGAGTCTGTGTGCTAGGCACCAGGTAAACACCAAGTCAGAACCTTGTAAATGCCGTAGGCAGGAACAAACTGGGGTCTTCCAAAAACTGAAAATGATAGATGCTTCCAGCTCCAAAACTGTGATTCTTATATATCATTCTGTTTAGCTTCTTGAGCTAATTGTTAATTCCTAAATCTCGAAGACACTAAATTTAGCATAAACTACAGATATTCAAATGTTCATTCCTCCACTGGGAGAAATGGTAGTAACTAACAGTTTGCAGGACTGTGGGAGTAAAAGGCGTATTTAATCTAAACAAATAGACATTTATTGGAGTTGGGGGTACAAAGTTAGGGGGCTATAAAAGCTATGCAGATTGTTCAAAAGATGTAAAACTTAAAATCCCAATTCCATGAAAAGGGACAGTGACACTTCACAGGTAAGAGAAGACAAGAACAGGGAGTGTGGTGTGGGTAGTTGGACAAAACCGGGAAGAAACATGAAAGACTGTGCAAAAATGTTAGGAATATAGTGCTTGGAAAAAATTACCTTTTTGGAAGACAGTGCCATTTGGAAGGTTTGAATGCATTTCCTTGATCTTTAACTCTTCTAAAAATGTCACTTTGATGTGAGAAAATGTTTGGATTGAAAAGGTGAGAAACTGGCCGCAGCTTCCCTAACTGCTGCAGACAATTTGAATCCAAGGGAACAGAATGAATCAGCTTATTTGCTGTGTCATGAATTTTAGGGAGCATGTTTGAGGGATGTTTTTCAAGGGCACTTTTAAAGCAGAAAATGAGACCCCTTCGGAACAGAGACATGAGCCCTAAGAACTGGTGATTTAAAAAGAGTTATACAGACAAATGATCACAAGGAGCAAGTCCCAGAAAGATACATGCAGTAAGTTTCCATTTATATAAAGTCCCCAAACAGGCAAAACTAAACAATAGGTTGTCGAGAGGTAAATATGTAGGTGACAAAACTATAAAGAAAAACAAGGCAATGATTACCAGGAAAGTCCTGGGTCCCGGAGAGGGGAGGGAGGCGATGCCATTAGAGGTTTTAAGGGGTTTCCGAGGACCAGCAACTGTGCTCTATTTGTCAAGGTGGGTCACGGCTAAAAGGGAGTTTGTTTTATTTGATCTTTAAAATACATATGTACATTTTATATATCTGTAGGTATATTTTCCAATAAAATGGGGAGAACAAGAACATGAAAGTATTTAAACTATCATAGATGTTAACATCTTAAACATGGCATGCCCTCAAAAAAAATTCTCACTTTAATAAAAACTGTGCCCAAGGATTTTGATTTTCCTGTTGTCTTTGGCAGTGGGGTCTGTCTCAAGGACAGGAAGTGTGGCGCCTGGTCACATGGTTTTAGCTGGAAGGACGAAGCACAAACCCTATCCTTTTTCCAAGACTGTGATGGGGCTGAAGACAAGGGGTTCTCCACAGAAATGCCGGCCCACCTTCCACCTACCTGGGGCCTCCCCTTCGAAGGTTGAGGGTTCTTAATGAGTAACCTGGCCCAGCCTCTTTCAACAAGCACCTCTGAGTAGGGAGAAATCTTTCCTAGTTGCCACAACTTTGGTGTTTCTCAGCATCTTTTCAGCCGTGTTTTATAGCTACGATATGGTCAAACATTTCATTTGGCAATCTGTATCATGAAAACCATTGGTATCTTCCATTTTCATCTATAAAATTATAAATGAAATCTACTTTCAGGCTGTAGATTTACGTGTTCTTTCTGGATTCTGGCATATTCTCTGTGGGGACATGGCCCCTTGCTGTGCTGCCCTCCCCCATCCCCCCACCGAAACCACCGATTGGAAGTAACAGCTTTCCTTGCTGCCATCACTAGTAGCTCACATTTGTAGAATGTTTTCCATAAGCCAACAATAATAGCAGCTGACGTTTTTATGGCACTTACTACATACCTGTCATTTTTTAAAGCTCTTTATGTATGTTGATTAATCCTTCCAGTGCCCCTAGGAGGTAAGTATCCTGAGACACGGAAGGAGAATGACGTCTCCAAAATCACACAGCTAGTAAGTGGTAGGACTGCGATGTGACCCAAGCAGTCTCAACTCCACTCCCCTGGTGCTCACCGTCCCCTGGGGCTGCCTCAGTTAACACGTGAACAACTTTACAGGTGTGGTTTTGTCTTTTCCACACTTCTGATGGTTTTATTACTCCCCCACTTTCTGGATAAGCATACTGAGGTTCAGAATTTCATGTCATATGGGGCAAACAGCAGAGGGAGCCATGAAAGTGGCTTGGAGATGGGACCAGTGAGATCCTGTTTGTTCATTTCCCCCACTGACAACACTGCTGATGAAACGAAAAGGCCTCCCTGCATCCCCCAATCCCAGGGGAGTGGCTCCTGCAACAGGGAGAAAGAACAGGTTCTAGGCCAGGAGTGTGAGCAAGCCTGTTCATGCACTGCTAATTGCTTAAACATCACAGAGAGGAGTTTGTCTTATTACGGGTTTTTTTTTTTTTTTTTTTTTTGGTGGGAAAGCTGTTCATACAATGCTGGCTGACTCCTGAGCCTTAAAGTAAACAACTACATCATCCTGTTCAGAGAGAGTCAGGAAAAGGAAACTGTAAGAAAATATCAAACTCCTGCAGCTCGTGCATTTTTTTTTTTTAAATGTAAGTAGAAGAAATGTTTAGGGAGATTTGCTGGGGTTCTTGTAACAGAAGGCTCCATAAATAATGATACTCTTCCCAAGTGGCATATCTGAGTAAATGTTTCCCATACTGTACTTTCTTCTAAACGCCCTGTCTGTGAGGAGGAAAATTCACCAGCAAAACATGGCTAGCAGATTCTGTAAACCCACTGAAAGTTGAGCTACTTCCTTCCTATCAGGGAGTGATGAAAAGCACTCACTTGAAAAACTGGTGGGTGACTGAGCTTACCGCTCCCTGAGGCCCTCAAGTCCTGGGAACACAGTGTCCTCAAGTGTCTCCATTGTCTAAGAACAGGGACAATAGTCTAGGTATCCCCCTTGCACATGGAAAGGACAGCATTGGAGAACTTTCTTGGTACACTCAGAGACAGCAGACTTGTCAGAAAACAAGCTTATTTTCTCAATGGTACATCAGACATAAACCTCTTCTAATGTCCACCACCTTTAAACCCACCATGGGACTCCCTGGAGGGCTTTCCTGGCTCCTTAGCTTGGCTTAAGCCTTTCCTGTCCTCCCAGAATACCTGAGGGCAGTGGGGCAGTGCCACATGTCACATTTGGGAGAGCAGGGGATGACTAGCAGGCAAATCAAAATCATGTGGCTATCCCACCTGGCCCACCTGGGGATCCTGAAGTGCTGTCTCTGCTTCCCCATTGCTGTTCCTTCTGAGAAGCGACTGCATCTTTCAGGTGTGATTGGGGACCCACAAGATGTGAAGTTGCTGTCTTTAGGATGTCTGAAATTGGCGTCTCCTAGGCTTGCTGCTGTAGTAACACTTTCCTATGGCAAATTGTAATTATGTCCCAACAAAAAGGAATTTTCTTAAATGACTTTGACCTTTTCCTCCTCTCCTAATCCATCGTTGGTCCCTCCTAGTCCTACGTGATGTGTCTTCCTGCACAACAAACTTTAGGATCCTTGCCATCTTTGCCATCCATAGAATAAGTGTATTTCTTCTCCCTAAAGATAGTTTTCATCTTGTTCCCTTTTGTGATTGGTGGGAACTTCTCTGGAGTGTGTTTCTGGCGAGGTCCTGTATGTATCATTCATTACCCGCAGGGCATCCTCTTTTTAAACAACTTCTCATGAGTGAGGTAGCAAGCTCCACGTGAGCAGGGATGAATACTTCAGCGCTACTTTGGATAGTAACTGGAGCAACAGATTAGAGTGGGATAGCCGTTTTGATTTTTATTTGAAATGAATCACTCGTGGAAGGGAGTCTTACAAATAGACCAAAAGAGCTTGCTCACTCTTGCCAACCTGTGCTGAGACTTGAGGCATCACTCATGGCCTATAAAATAAAATGTCAATCTTTCCTCATTCGTTTGGATCTCAACCTGCCCTCTTCGATCTCACTGCCCACCTTCTGGAAACGCGGGCACATGAATTCCTGCCTGTTCCCTCTGCCTGGAATGACCCAGCCCTGCCGCTCTCACATCTCACTTCTCTCATGAACCCTTCCGTCCTTCGGAAACCCTCTAGCATTTATTAATGTCCTGTCTCGCTCCACACTCAGCATGTGCAGCATGAATAGCTGTTCAGATTTGTACACAGAAACGTTTTCTCTCCCCGAACCGACTATAAGCATCCAAAGACAGACACAAATTTCCTACCCCTTTATATCATTCTGTGTTGGAAAAATCCACTTACCCAGGGTGAGCGCTCAGCGAGTCCTGTGGCAGTGATGGTAGGGAAAGCCGGTGTGATCGCGCTCGGCAGGAATCATTTCTAGAATTAAAATCAGCTGACTTCACAGCTGCTCTCACTGCCAATCCACCATTTTCCCCCTCTTAGCACTTGGCTATAGAGTCCTGGATGTCCCACATGCTGCTCACAGCCTCTGCTACTTGGTTGCAGTTAATATGGGAGATGACCCAGACTTGCTTTTAACCCACTTCCCCAACACACAAACTCATCCGACAGTTCCCTAGGAATAGGGTATCATTTTGAACAGGCATTTAGTTTCCAGAGACCTATTTTGTCTGTAAAGCTTCCAGGAAATATTACGAAGGTCAGTGAACCTGGATGACCTCCCTACAGAGAGGAGATAATGCTGCTCTCAGGGGCTGCCTTGAGAATTCGTTATAACATAGGTAGCCTGCGGCACAGTGCCTGGCCTACGGCATGCATGCAACTTGTAACCTGCTTGGTGGAGGCCTTTGTGCATTATCTTCTCACTGTATCTTCATGCTACCTTCGAGATAGGCAGGGTGCTGGGATATTTTTCTTTGACAGATGAGGAAACGGGCACAAATCAGTGAAGGGACTTGCTTCAAGGGCCCAGGGTTCATGAAGAGCTGGGACTGGATCTTTCCAGACTTGTTCCCCTGCCCCTCCTCTTCCTGGCAATGTTCATTTTGGAGAGGGAAGAGAGGGCAGCCTTTGCCTATGGAACGAGTCCTAGCACTTGACTTCTGCCTGAGAAATCTGCCAACCCTCTCAAAATGGGCATGACTGTGCTGGCAGCACTTGCCTTTATTTATGGTCAGGTCACCCCTTTACCCCCAGCCTTCCAGAACTGTCACCTGCTTGCCTCTAGCTGTGTGGCGGTCAGAGGCTACCGTGTATTCTTTTGGCATCCTCGTCATCTCCGAAAGTTCCAGGAGGACTTGGGAGTTTGGCTAGGCTGAAAAATACCCAGGAAACAATGGGGCGCTGATGCTTGGAGTCAGATTGCCTAGAGCAAGAAGTGATTTACGTAACCCTAGAAGGTTCTAATCGGGAAGCTGAGTGAAAGGGATGAAACATTTTAATCCTCTCCGTAATTTCCTCGTTAAGAATGACTAATTAGTCATGGGTAAAGTTTCTCTTCCAAGATGTGTGTTCTTTGGGATATCAAGATTTCATATTTCCCAGCTGAGACTTCCACATCTGTGGCCTCTCAGTTCTTTCAGCTTTGAGAAAAGAGCTGTTTGCCAAAAATTCATCAGGTACTGGAAACAAAGTATGGGTTAAAGTAGCCATCGTCAGTGCTGCTTGTACATTGTGAAGGTCAAGGTTTCGTTTATGGAGCTGATGGAAGGGAAAGGCCCATTCTCGTCTACGATCGGTGTGAAAGCGTAGAAGCATGGATCAGATGGCTTCTTCTCATGACATAATGACAAGAAATGTACATGTAGTATTTACAAAGATCAGTCTTTTCTGGGAGGATTAGAGAGGAGGAAAGGTAAACCAAACACCAGTTATGGACTTAAGCATATCATTTTCATTGACACTGACACATCACTACATCATCATTTGGGCAGCAACAGAAGGGTCAGGTACCCATCGCTCCTCATCTTCCTCACTAGGCATGGTGGTGGGAAGTCTCGCCGAAGTGGGAGGTTTCCTCAGTATCCATGGCAGAGCTCCACACCCTGTCGTCAGTTGGCCCTTGGACATGGATCTTGCTGTCCAAGTTGACTATTGCGTTGTCCCTTATGGCAGGGTTCTCAAACATTAGTGCATCGGGTCTCCCAGGGAGCTGGTTAAATGGAAAATTATAAGTCCCACCCCTGGAGATACTAATTCCACAGGGCTCAGGGATTTGCATTTTTTTAAAGCAAGGTGGTTGTTGATCACACTTTAAGAAATACTACCTGATAATGTCATAGCCACCTACTGTTGGGTAGTTAGCTTTAAAAATCAATGAGCAAGTGACTGCCCCAGGCACTGTCCTGGGCCTGGTGGGATTGGAGAAGATCCATATGCTACGAGATCCTCAAGAAGCTACGTGTGGAACGGAGTGAGCAGTGCAGGATTTGACAGACTCCGATGCCGGGCGGCTGGAGAGTCGGGGCCAACTGGGCGTGGGAGGTGGCATTTCAGAGGAGCCTGGAGGATTGTGGGATTTGCAGTGATGACTCAGAGGGGGAAGAGAGCATTTCCGATAAGAGGAATAAGCTGAGGCAGGGTGAGGGCAGCCTTGAGCTTCATACTTCACCAGCCTAAAGGCACATGTTCCAGTTTGGAGGAAGCCGTAGGCTCAGAGAGCATTGGCCAAGGCTTCCTAAAATCTGGCATTAAAGGACCTGGAACGAGTACCAAGTCTAGGCTGATGGCCCAGCCCACCATCAGCAGATGAGGGCTTAGCCCAAGCCATGCTGGAGATGACAACACTCTGGGCTTTTTAGAAACTCTGCTCTGAAATAGAGTGTCTTAGGGCTTCCCAAGAGCTAAGACTGGCCCATGAGAGCCCAGAACCTCAGTACTGGTACCTTAATGTTACTCGTATGCTACAGATTTTCAAAGCACTCGCTTCCGTGTGGCCCTTAGATGGGGGCTATCCCCGCCCATAGGGTTGTAGTGAGGATTAAATGAACTTGGATAAAGCACTTACTGAACAGCTCTGGATCCGTAGTAAGCATTCAGTAAGTGGCGTAGCAGTAATTGGGGCTCCCCCTGCCCCCGCCACTCTCTCGAGAGGGGCTGTGTGCTCCAGCTTGCGTATTTGGTATTATATCTACCTTGGTTGAATATCTTCCATTCTAACTTTTAACTTTGAAAACATTGCCTGTAGCTCTCTAGCCACCAATCCATCAAAACTCAGTGCCAGCATTGCCACTTCCTTTCCGCAGCCCGCCCTCCCACATCTGGAGGGGCTCCACAGTAACTCAGTCTCTGCAACCCTCCCCTCCCGTGGCCTTGGGAGCACTCTGAGGCCGTGGGCTTAGGAGAGGCAGTCTGGCATGCTGGACAGAACCTGGGTCAGGAGTCCCGTCTAGGCTCTGCTGCCTAACCACAGGGAATCCTTGGGCAGATGAACTGCTCTGACTTACCGCAGAAACTTGTCGAGAAGATTAGATTATTTCTAGCGTAGTGTTGTACACGTACCAGAGACTAACGAGCTTAGCCTGATTCATTACCAATGGTATGTTCTGAGGTTTGCAACTCTGGGGACTGTTTGTTGGCACATTCTGCCTGTGCTCTACAGTAGTGGTCCCCAACCTTTTTGACACCAGGGACCGCTTTCATGGAAGACAATTTTTCCGGAGACAGGACAGGGGATGGTTTCAGGATGATTCAAGCACATTATGTTTATTGTGCAGTCAAACCTCCCTGCTAATGATAATCTGCATTTGCAGCCACTTCCCAGCGCTAGATCACCGCCTCAGCTCCACCTCAGATCGTCAGGCATTAGGTTCTCATAAGGAGTGTGCAACCTAGATCCCTCGCATGCGCAGTTTACAGCAGGGTTTGCACCATGAGAATCTGATGCCACTGATCTGACAGGAGATGGAGCTCGGGCGGTGATGTGAGTGATGCGGAGCAGCTGTAAATACAGATGAAGCTTCGCTCCCTTGCCTGCTTCTCACCTCCTGCTGTGCGACCCGGTTCCTCCCAAGGCATGGACCAGGACCCGTCCGCGGCCAGGGGTTGGGGACCACGGCACTAGACTGACCACACAGATAGCCCTACTGTGTGTAGTCTCTGTAGACCCTGGTTCTGGGAAGGGATTTGACGCAGGGAGTCCATTCTCAGAAGCAACCTATGGTCACACAGTTGTCCTTCTGGAACTGAAGGTCTCACCCATCTTCTTCCCTCAGACAGAGTCTCCTTTACCCTGGCTTGGCAAAACCAGGCCGACCACTCATCTCAGGGCTTTCAAGCAGAGAATGTTCCTGGCCTCCCTCAGCCAGCTGTCCCCATGTACCAGCAGGCCTGCCCACAGCTCACGAGACCACACTCCAAGGTTTATTTGATTCTTCTATAGAATTATCAGAATTAAATATCAGAATTAAAGGTGGCCAGAAAGCCCAGCGTCTTTCCTGTGGCCCCAGGAACCTGAACTCCTTTCTCACAGAGAGAACAAGATCCAGACCTCCCACGTGCGCAAGCGACACAGCGGGCCAGGGCTCCACGTGACTGGACCGTGCCCCAGGTGCAGGCTCCCCTCGGGCAGATGCCAGCTAACTTGAAATGGGACATTTGTCCTTCCCAGTCACTGCCTGCTCTGCTCCCACCCTGTGTGTCCCCTCTTTAGTCCAGGGGGTGCCCTCCCAGCCTTGGGGAAGGAGTGCGTGAAACGAAAAACCAACAGAGGTCTGCGCCTAGGGAGAGAATAACGTTGTTCATAACAAGTATCTGTTGAGCATTGACCACATACATATGTGCATATGTATGGTATATGCCATATATAGTAGATGGTAAGGTAAATATGAATTTCTGTGTACGGTGTACATACATGGCATGTATGTAGTAAGTGTATATCCGCACGTCTGTATAACCTAACACTATGTAGGCAAAGGAGCTGTAATAATAGAGATATTCACGCAATACCTGTTATCACGCGTCTACCACCTACGAGGCACTGCCCTAAGTGTAGGAGCACCGGCAGGGAGCAAAACAGCTGGAAACTCTGCTCTCGTAGAGCTTCAAGCAGGGAGAAAGACAGAGTAAGAAATCCGTGATGTCAGGTGGCAATAAGAGATGAGACCAACGGAGCAGGGAGAGGTGGAAATGCTGGGAAAAGGTGTGTTTTGGTGTAGGGTGGTCTCTGACCAATTATAGCAACATCTGAGCAAGGCCATGAAGGAGGTGCAGGAGCAAGCCACTCACAAACCCAGGGGAGGAGTGCTCCAGACAGTGGGAGCAGCCTGTGCAAAGGCCCTGTGGTGGGAGTGTGCCTGGCATTTCAAAGGAGCCAGGAGGAGACAGCATGGCTGGAGGCAGAATGAGCTGTGGGAGGGGAGGCCGAGGTGGGGTCAGAGGCAGAGCAGGCACTCACCTGACCATCCTAGTAAAGAAAGAATGTAGTTGCGTAAAAACGTAGGCAACCGCATGAGGCAGGACATGGCACGCACACACTGAGGGGTGCAGACAGTTTTAAACACTCAGAAGAGGGAGCCTCCTCTCTGGGCTGGAGCAGTCAAGGACGGCCTCCTGCAAGAGGTAGGGACGCTGCCAGCCAGGTGAGCATGGGAGGATGTTCCTGCAAGAAGGGTAAACAGAGCCCTGAGGCGAGTTTGCTGGGGGCCTGGTGGAAGATAGAGCAGAGGATGGCTGGACGGAGCTGGGGGCTATGTTCAGAGGGCCTCCGATGACAGGGAAAGTCAGCCTGGCCGCGTGAGGTTCCTTCCCACCAAGCAGGCGCCTTGGCCCAGGAGGGTTGAGATGCCAGCTCTCAGAGCTCCCCACGTGCTGTCGAGGCGCAGGCCCTTCAGCCCGCCTGCCTCCCCCAGCTGCTGTGCATGACACTTGGGTTCAGGCCCTCCATTTGCTGACTCAGACTTTCCTGTACCCCTTCCAGTGATGACTATCAATCTGCCAGGGTCCCTCCCCGCCACAGACACCCTCCCCAGACGTAAATCTCTGAGGTCTGCAGGAATTCTGTTTCGGCCTTTCTGGAACCACTGGAATCCCACAGGCGGGGGACCGAGGGGGAAGCTATTCTTATGAAAAGTATTGCTGTGGGTTTCTGGACTTAAAAGGCAGGCCAGAGCTGGAGATAAGGCTCCCGATGTCCTTATCTGCAAGCAATCCCAGACACTGGCTTGTTTCTTCCCGCCTTCTGTCAGTCATTACCCACGCGTGAGAAAAGCAGGGGGGCATTGCTACTCTTAAGACGTGGCGAAGAGGAATTGCCCACTAATGCCACTTGGCTTGGTGATGCATTGTTACATAAACCACTCTGGAGGAGTTCAAATATCCGCCGGCTGATGCTTACATCCCCAGGTTGGTAACACTATAGCTGAGTATCGTGTTACTTGCCACTTTCAACAGGGAGAAAAATACCCAAGCCATTATTCAGCCTCGTAACAATACTTTGAAGGAAGCAACCGCAATTCCCAAACCTTTCGTCCAAGGGCAAGGACATTGTGGGGCTATTGTTCCCTCTCAGGCCACCCTTCAACCTACAGAAACTGGTCTGAGCTACCGTCAGATGACAGGGGTGTCCGGAGGCCTTTGGGAGTCAGGGAGAAAGCCTTACAGGTGGAAGCCTAGCTCTAGCAAACAGGGAGAGATCACTGCATTCAATGCCAGATAAGTGTGTGGTCTTTAATTTTGGTGTTGGTTGACTTTGGGCAAATTACTAAAACTCCTTGAACCTCAGTTTCTTATCTTAAAAAGAAAAAGTGGGGATTGGGTGATAATGACCATCTCAGAGGGTTGTTGCGAGGTTGGGCTATGGCGATGTGTGTGCAAGTGCCTCACACGATGACTTAGAAGCAGTCTCTGTCCTGTCCCGCATCAGCTGATGGACAGAGGAGGAGAGAGGTTGGGGATAGCACTGCCTGGCTGGGGGCCTTTCCTCTGTATTTATCTTCTTTTATCTTCTTTATAGGCCATTTATAGTCGTGTTGTAATTTTGAGGGAAAAAGCAAGAGGCTATAGAGCATTTAAAATTCTTTTTAAAAACGTACCGGCTGCCAATGCCAACTCATTAAAGTCTGGGAAGTCGAGAGCAAATGGTGGGTCTTGGCAAAGTGGGATGGGGAATTTTCCGAGTGTGACATTTGAATAAAGAAATTTAAACCGGGGCGAAAAAGTTTCCCCAGATCTTATCATTCCACAGTGAAGGGTTACATAAAAACTATTTGTCCCCACTACATATTTACTTACCAGTGGGCAGGATATCTCACAGGCCAAAAGTTCACACTACTGTTAGCTCCCAAGTGAAGTGTGAACTTAATGTGAACCGATTTCAGAAGAGACTTGGGAAATGATTTGACCCACAAATGCTCCTTCCTCCCAAATGTTCCCTAGCACTTGCCATGGTCCTTAGTGGTGCAGGGTTAAATATCTAAAAAGATGGAATGAAGACATGGTGATAACTTCAAATACACAGATATTTCCTGTGACAGTCTTGTTCTGTGACATCAAGCTTCTAGGCTTAGCCGTACTTCATAATGATAAAACACAGCTACTTTACCAACTCCAAATAGGGCAATGACAGGAATAGGTGGTTTATTAAGATTTTTTTTAAAAAACTGCTGATTTACTTTAAGTTTTTCTATGTTTTGCAGTAGCAACAGTGAACATCTTCAGGTTGGAAAATGCTAATTTACTTCGAATTTTCCTACTTTTTGTGGTGACAACTATGGACATCTTCAGGTCAGGAATCAGATCTCACTAATTAACAACTGAAGTGTCAGTTCAGTTCCTGGGTTTTAGTGTACTTCCGGAACATGTTTTTTCAGAGCAGTTTACCTCCTAGTTCCTCAGGCATCCGAGATGCTGTTGAAATGCGGTTCAGTGTGATAATGAGAACTTGGCCTTAAGTGGTTAACGTGGTTGAAATTCCACCTCTGCTCTGACGGGCTGGGCAATTCTGGTCAAGCTGCATGTCTGTACTTCAGTTTCTTCATCTGCAAAATGAAGATAATCTCTGAGAGGCTGATTTTGAGGATTATGGGAGTAGATACAGGATGAAGTACATGACACGCATAATTTGCTATGCTTTTTGTCAATATTGGTCTCTCCTGCAGTTTACCATCTCTTGCTCACCGGCTTCCTAGCTGGTTCCTCCATCTCTCTCACCTCCTTCTGGGAGAGCAGCGGTCCCAGGGAGCTTGGAAACCAGCTGCCAGCTCTGTGCCGTTTTCTTTTCTCAATTGAGCTCATCCCATCAGAGTTTCAGGTCCCCACACTTATGTTTCAGAACATTATTGCTAAATAAACCTCCCCCAAGGCTTGTCCTTCCATCTCTACTGACCATGTTTTCCTAGCTGCATTATTGGTTCATGTTATTAAAAAACAAAAACACTTCCAGGGTCTAAGTCAAACCTTTGGTTTGGCTCAGTCTTCTTCTTCCAGAAACCTGCTCTGGCTAATATCTTTTAAAGTATTTTTCCTGTTGTTTATTTTAGACATCATTAAGGGTACGATATTGACATTCATTCAGGCTGAGGCATGTATGAGGCCCCTCAATTAGACACAAGGCCCAGCGTCTAGTTCCCTCCGTGGCCCATGTTTGGGCTCACACCAAAGTCTACTCTTGCTGGGGTTGTCTGTGGGTCTCCACAGTGTCCTAGAATTTATTTAGCCTCTACTTGAATCGATTGTGGTTGTGCTTGGGGGCAGCCATGCTTGTGGGCCTGTGCTGTTTTTGGAGTTGCCATTTTTACCTACCGAGGGGAGAGCATTCAATGTGAGTGACTGTCTTAGGAGATTTTTGATTTCTCAACCTGGTCAACACATCCATGAACCATGGCTGGAAGTTCCCTGAAGGCAGAGCCTATGTCTTGTGTGTCTCTATGTTCCCAGAGCCAAGCACAGTGTCTGGCTCCGGTAGATACCGACGGAATGTTCGCTAAATTGAACTGAACTGGGCCTCGAAGGGTGAGTAGGGTTTTAGCTGGTAGCACTGGACAGATAGGGGCACTCTGGGGAGAGGACCCATGTGAAAGAGAAGGTGGGTGGGAGGGACACAGGAATTATGAAGGTGAACAGCGATTAGGCTACAATTTAGTTATCCTGGAGGACGGCAGATGGCAGAGTGTTAGGATCACTGCCTGACTCCAGTTAGGATCACTCGGGCTACTTTAAAAACACAGCACCTCCTGGCTCACCCCAGAATTGAACAGTGGGGCCTGGGGGAGCATTCTGGGGAAGGGTTGAGGGCCACTGTCTATGACTTCTAGGGGCACTTAGCAGAGTGTGGGGAGAGTGTCACACCGGGAGGCCTCTTTTACTGCAGGTTGCTAGCAGTCTAGAGGAAATGGCAGAATTTGCCTCTACATCTTCCAACCTAGAGTTTGGAATTTTAGAGTGAACCTAGAAGGACATTGGGTAAAAACCATGGTTAAAGAGATCTGTTTATGCACAGAATTAACAGTAAGGACTAGTAAGACTGGGGCAGGCTGTGCTAAAGACTAAGGCTTCACTACCCCACCTTTCCCCCACTTGTAAGCTTTGCACTCTGAAAGTTGCTGATTTCCCGAAAGCTTGCAAACAGACTAATCTCAAGTTTAAATGTAGTTCAGACTTTGCTCTTTATCTAGGTCACAGCTAAAGCTGCCATATGTACCAGGAATAAGAAATTTGCAAGTTAATTAGGGTACTGTTTATATTTCCAGTATTCAAAATCATTCTGTGTAACCGTCATACTCTGACTTTTCGAAAATCATTTCTATCCATGAGTAAGTGGCATCATTCATTTCATAAGTAGGTTTGTGACCCGCAGGCCTTCGAGTTTACAGCAAGGACACAGTCTCACACTTTCCTCATATTGGTGCCCGTAGTTAAGACATAGGATTTACTCTTGATCTTGGAGTATTGACTACACCCACGTCCCAAGCCAGAATTTTAAAGCAGTATTAAAATAAAATGCTTTTCATGTAGAGATTGGTTTAGTGGTGTTTCCTTCCATAAGCCATTCCCTGATGTTTGGATTTCCTAAGTCATATATACTTATAGAGCCAAATATGCTGACTTTGGGAACACATTGGGTTTTAAAGAGAGAAAAACACGTGCATATTTCTTCCTACCCTAACACAGGTCACAACTGTGCTGGCTTCTAGAAGAAAGACAGAAAAGTTTACAGTGTGGAAAGTCGCTGCATTTGAAGGAACTGTGGGAATCTCAGCACATCGTCTTGGATAAACTTCACAAGTATTGGCCCAAGTAACCGTGAAGGCAGTGACTTTGGATTTGTCTACTAAGTTAATTGCCAAGTCACAAATAATAGCTTTTTTCCTTAATATGGAATGAACAGCATAATACTCAAGTGTTTCCTTGTGAATACCTTTCCATATGCATCATGGCAAAGTACTGCATAGATCAGCTTACATTATATTGTTTACTTAAATTTAAAAGTCTTTGAGCTGGAGAAATTTGCCCTGAAACTGCACTGCCCTGCCAACAATTTGATGTTGAAAAAGCCAGCCTCCATTTTAACATTTCAGCTTGAATAGTCTTATTTTCCACACTGAAAACATAGTATGAGCATTTCTTTTCAGTGGTTAACTTTTAGTTATCAAAATGTACAACTTCTATATCAAAGGTGGTGATCTAATTTGACGTGGCAGTCCCCTTTCCAGGAATCCCATTTTATTTTTTGGTCGTCGTTTTTAATATATAGCTAAACTCCAAATGCTGACTACTGGAAATACCAGCCAGTTAATGTTGACATTATTGAAAATAGTAGGTTAATGTGAAGAGGAAAAGTCAAAATTTGCTAAGTCAGCAGTTTGTGGTGGGCCAGGGCTCGCTGGTCTTCACAGTGTGTGGGTTTCACTGATCAACCCCCCGCCCCCAGTAGCTTTCAAAGCTGACCCACGTTCTGTCTCTGAATTCTCCCTTCCTGTTCACTCTTTGCCCCGATGTCCCAAAAGAATAACGCTGCCACTTTTTATTTTATTTTATTTTCTTTGAAAAAAGATTTTTCCATTTGTTTGCTGCCTGGTAAACAAGCTGCAGTTTTTTACAGGGAACATTGGTAAGAAGAGAAAACAAACAAAAGTAAACAAGAGAGGTTAGAGTCCAAGATTCTGTTCCAAATTTAAATCGGGTCTAACCGCAGGGTAGATTGGCCAGCCGGGCTTCAGAGCTACTTCCGTCCACTTCCAGTTCTTCCCTTCGCCTCTGGAGAACCGTGGCAAATGCCCCCACTTAAAGCCCCATCCAATAAGCCCCTCTTGGTCCTTCTGTTTAATTTCAGCTAATGGCGTGAGCCCTGAACTATATTCTGTTAAGTAACTAATGGGAGAAGAACTCTCCCCAGGTTGCCTCCATGGGAGGTTTCTGTCCATATTATAAAACCCCAGAGGTGAAGGGTCAAGGCACACTCCTGAAAGCCCAGCCAGAGAGACCCTTGCCTAGTTCTTTCTCCCTGGTTGAGCAGTAACGTGACTCCAGCCTGACTCCAAACTTCTTCATGGACATCCTTACTCACAGACACCGCCCTGGTCAGCGTTTTGATTTTCAGACATCACTGTGTCAGCACTGCTGTTTGAGCTAGTATTTTCGAATAGAAGGAGAAAGTTTCAGAAACCGTATTTGCCTCTCTGTAGCTCCTGTCTTTTCAAGCTCTCGTAGAGCTATGGTAGTTTCCTGAGGGGGACCCTCTTTATTTTATGACTTCATTCTACATCACAAGGCTAACTTCCCATCCAAGTTAAACATTTGAAGTGGGGAAACTTCATGGGGCCTTCAGAAAAACAGTGTTTTAAAGGTGTTCTTTAAATATGGGATTATTACTGATCTTTGTGCCAAAGTCATGTTAAATAAAACAGTTTCAGATCTGTACTTCTACTGACCCAAAGCCCTCTTTCATCACAATTATGTCCTTAATCTGTTCTAGGATCATTGCCATAATCTTATCACTCTAATTATAGCCCCTAAAAATATGAACTATGTTATATAACTCAGCTTGTTTGGACTTCTTGTAGACATGCCTATATGGCAAGAAAAACAACTTTCAGTCCAACAGTGGAGGGTAAGAGTCATACATGCGGTGACTGTTTCAGTTTTTTTTTTTTTTTATGTAATATTAGAAATGCCTAGTTGATATCTTTTTTAATACATGGAAATTACAAATTTTTAACTTCAAGGGCAGTTACATAGTACAGAGAGAGAGAGAGAGAAGGCAATTGTTGCCTATAAGGTATTATGGTAAATAATGGAAACATACACTGAGCTTCTTCATTATCCATAAACAGGAATAGTTCTTGGCTATGTGTACAGGTGGTGGGGATGAGGTGGAGGTGGGGAAATGGGCCAGGGTTTTAGGTAACTGAGATGACATCTCAGAGAAAGTAAAGTGGGAGAGGGTCCTGTTACTTATGACTGTTCCCCTGGGTCTCCATTACGAAACTCCAGATGGAAGGAATCAAAAAGAAATGTCTCTATGTCCGTGAATCATCATAACTCTTCTCAATTTGTTCTGAAAATTGTGGGTGTTTTGTGATTGACATATATATATAGTGTGAATACGTAGTGGCTTCTTACATAGGAGTCTCCCATTTATTCTTGTGACAACCATCTCAATGCAAATGCAGAATTCTGAAAGGGGAAGACCTTTCTGCATGGGAAGGGTCACGAGTGTCTGGCTGGAGTGTCCCAAACATAGCAGTAATGAGTGACATCATGGGCTGTGTCCTTGCTAGGCTTTCATGCCAGCCACCTTGGATTGGGGACCAAAGTACCTTTCTAATCTTGGTCATCAATTTTATGAATTAAATTCAATTCTATAATATACATATAGACTGGGGACTCTGCACAAAACCCTGGTTTCAAGACTAAGGAGAAGGGTAGCTTGGTGCTTAGTGAGTACATGGTATTTATTGAATGGATGCATGAGACAGTCTGGGCTTGGCCCTTGCATTCTTATTTAGTAAGGAAGACCTAGCTGCATGAAATAATTAAAGGACAACTTTCAGTCCCAATTAGTGGGTAGTCAGTGCAGGACTTCACCGAGGAGGCAGAATGGCGGCCCTGGAATTCCCTGAGGTGATTGGTGGAGGATCACTGCAGGCCAGAGTGATGTCTTGAGGACAGGTATGAGCAGAGAGAGAGAATGAGAGAACATGTATGTGGTAGAGGAGGTTCAGAGTTAGGGAAGACAATGAGGACACCCGCCTAGCCAGAATGCGGGCGAGAGAGGGAGGAAGAAGAGTTTGGGCAGGTAGGTTGAGACCAGATGATAGAAGGCTGTGGATCCCACTGTGGGAAAAGGCTGCCTCACCCCTGGATGGTATGGGGCAAAGCCAGAAGGTATTTGGTCCACCTGATTCCTCTGACTGGAGGAGCAAGTGCAACTCCACTGGCAAATCTAGATCTCCATCTCTGAGTGAGTAGTGGCCCCGCAGCTGTGTCTACTGGTGGCGTATGGCAACACTTAACAGCTTTGTGATTCTCATAATAGTCTCTTCCCTTACAAAATACTCAGGCAAGTGGCTCTATTAGTTCTTCTACCCAGCGTGTGCTATTTCCTGAAACGGTTGGTATATGTCCAACAGGACCAGCAGAGGCCTTAAGTTGAGCTCATCTGGTGCTTTGGGGCCTTTGATACAAGTGTGATCACTGAAGTTTTGGCTGGAGACACTCATAATATGGTTGTCTTTAGCTGTGATACAGTCCCATATTTACGCTGTGCTCAGAATTTTCTCTTCTTACTCTTGAGCTGCGGGGAATGCGAATTTAGCATGCTGTTATTAAATTTAGGGTTTGTATCTTTTAGAATTTTAAATACAGAGTCCTGTGGAAACCTGGAATGCTCTACAGCTCCTGATAGCAATAGGACTGCTGTGAGGTCACCACACAAGGCTTTAATCTATGCTAACTTAATCACAAGGTGGTTGGCACACAGCTCTGCAGAGGGCATGATGTTGGAGCTGTGGACCTGCTCAGCCCCACTCACCTCTCCAAGCAGGAGAACCTCCTCCCACAGAAGACATCACTCCACCCTGAGTGTGATTCCTGGTGAATGTTACAGATTGTATTTGTACCTTATTAGTTTATATTGTGCTTTATTGCACACATTATATATTCTCATATTTTTCAGAGCAGTATACACAAAGCACATATCCTATACTCTACAGGCAAGTTAAAGCAACATTTTTCCAAACTCTCAAGCCGTGTTATTAGTAGATCACAAAATTCATTCAGTGTGTCTCCATGAGCATTTTTACTTTAATGAAATAGAGTAGGATAGAAAATGTGACACTGCACCACATACAGGAAAAATAAGAATTATACTGACAAATTTTTAATTTCAGTTGTGTGTACACATATACAGTATCTCACACACACATGCACACACACCTTCATGGGTGAATAAGTTGGCCACGTGTGTCTATACATATATATCTACTAGGTCATCAGTACTGTGTGCTATGGTTAAAGATAAAATGTTTAAGAGATGTTCAAAGTAATTTTGACCATCCTCTTTGACATGTACAGGATTTCGCTTTATGCTGACTTATTTATCCTTCATTCCTGCCCAAGATAGGCTGTTGCCGACTTCACTGGTTGGCAGAGATGTTCAGGCTACTATAATAATAGTAGTGGGACTTGTCAGGCTCTGATGAGTAGGATCTACTCATTGTTTTATTCCTTCTCTTCTTCCTCTGGAGTATCAAGGGATGTCCACTGTGCTACAGAAAATGGAGCAGGTTAGACTGTAGGTCTTAACCTACAGTGCGGGGCCCTGGCAAAGGGAACTGAGTCAGCAGGTGAGAGATTAAAATAGCATCCCTGGGGGGCAAGGACATCGCCTGGAAGGAGGCCTGAGTCACAGAGGACATCCTCAACTGTCACGGGAAGGTGGTGTCTGACAGTAAATGAAATGCTTCCCCTCCTTCTGGAGAGGCCAGTGCCGCACTCACCCTGCAAGCTATGGCTGGGATTTGTTCCTGGTGGAAGTATTGGGCAAGAACCACAAGGGCAGACCCAACTCCTAAAGGATCAGCTGCCACCCTTTGCTCAGAACAAACCGGCTGCTCAAAGGTCGGCCAAGCAGCCAGTCTCCTGTCTCCATCCTGCCTCGGCATGCTCTGACGTCAGGTGTGGGCTCTGGGCTTGCCCTACCTGTGGAGCTAGAGGTCATTTTTCCCAGCAGTATAGGGTAACACCTAGCTCCATTGGACAGTGTTTCTCAAAGAAAGGCCCTCAGAACTCCTGCTTCTCATCAAAATCACCTGAAGCAGAATCTCTGGGCCAAGGCCCAGGTGATTTTTAACAAGCCTTCCAGGGGATTCTGCTGCATGTTCAAGTTTGAGAATCTCAGCATTAGGGTTTCTTTGGTATACATATCACATTGAAAAATAGAAAATTTTAAGCATGTGGCACTTTTTAAATTAAATTAAGATGGCTTAATGTGGGGTTTTTATTGGTCAGATTTACATAGTTGGTTGAAACTTTAGAAAGGGTGGGGGAAACCAACTGTGTACCTACCACAGTAGCACTAGAGCACCTCCCTTAGGGTCTACACCGCAGGCAAGACACCCTCAGGAATCCTCTCGAAAACACCATCCTATAAATAAGAACTTGGAACACTTCAATAGCCAGGGTCCCCTTGGATGGGATTCAGGAAGGGCTCCATGTTCTCTGTTCATTTCCAGTGCAGTCCTTGAGTGAGCATTGTTAGAATGGCCCTATTTCCACTTTCATCTACCAGTTAGCAGTCAGCTCTTCAAAGCTCATCATGTGCCAGACACTGAGCTTTCTGCCTTTGTCCTCAACTCAGCACGGAAGGGCCATTCTCAGCCTGTTCACTGTCCCTTCTCCTGGAGCAAATTCTTTTTAAGTTAGGAGAGAGGTATCTGATATCCAAAAACAACTTGTGGCAGGAATTCTGTGGCATTTTTTTTCCTGGAGACCCAGCCTTCCTGGCCATATTTATCCCTAGTTAGAGAAGTTTCAAGGTACAGGATTAAGAGTAGTCTGGGCCAGGCAAGTTAGTGACCAGGGGCTTTCACTGAACTGTGTTGTTTGATACCTCCTTGATAAACCATTTTCTAAATACTCACTAGAAAAAGAGTACGAAAATCTTATCTCCAATTGGCCCGGGGGACCCCAGGTATTTGAACTTGACAAGATCTCGTTAGGGGTTGATAAACACAACTGATGCCTGGTGATGCAGGTGCTCTTTTATAGAGCAATGAAGACGTGTGGCTGGAACAAGAGACAGGAAGAACACATTATGGAAGACATTGTTCTGGGAGATGATCACGCCCTCTGCATCTGCGCACACACAGCACACGCACGCACGCACACACATGTGCGCGTGCACACACACACACGCACGCACCTCGTAGGCTGCGAGCTCACAGTGCTGTGTAGTCAGCAGAAGGGTTTAGTTGGCACACCCTGCGTAGCTTGCTGAGTTACAGGCCCTGACAAAGGTCAGTCCCATCGGTCCATGTTAGATGTTGCATGTTTGGGAAGCTGTGCATTTCAAAACCCCGAATTTGATCAGACAGACTCTGGACAATGTTGTTTGGTCAAAGCTTCAAATCAAAGTGGTTCCCTATTCCTCTCCCCTTATTTGTTTAATTAATTAACTCATTTATTTTTGACCGAGGATGCTAAATGACTCAAAAGCAAAAACTTGGGGGAAAAAATTTTCAATAGAGTGGATGTCTTGGCCTAAAATAAATCCTATTAAAGCATTTCCACTGATCGCTAACCTTTAACCGGCATACAGGAAGTTTTCTGTCAAGTACCAAAGAAATCCTGGAAAATTGAATTTGTTTTAAAATGCAATTCTCCCTTGGCTTCACAAGGACCAGCTGGGTAGCTCATTAAATGTTAAAAGTGCTTTGAAAATTGGAAGGCCGACACACGTTAATTATCACCAATAGTCATAAAGTCATTGTGTTTTAATTTAACCCCTCTACTGCACAGTGGTCAGGAACTCCACAGATGTGTCCACCTGCCCTCCATAGTAAGGTTTAGTGACTTGCTTATGGGCGCATGGGGAAAAGGGAGAATGAAGTTCTATTTTCTGTTCTTTCTCTGCCTAGCTGTAGGGCAGCTACATGATATCCTTGAGCCTTATTTTCCTCATCTGTGAAATGGGGACAATATTCCTTCCCAGCTTCATTCACAGGGCTGTCCTGAGGCTTAAATGACAGCATTTTGGAAAGTCCCAAGAGTATTAATAAAATGGAACTGTCCCATCTGTGTGTTCCTTTTGTTTTCCAGCCCCCATCAATTTCCCACTTGCAGGGATTCTTCACTTCCAACAGGGATCCATGTGGGATTCCCTGGACTCAGTGTCCCATCAGAACCTCTCTGCCAGTGCCTCCCACCAGACACATGGCTTTCTGAGCAAGGTCCTCAGGTCTCAGCACAGAGGGGCAGCTTTGCCCAGTGTTGAGATCTGTCCAGTTGTCCTTGATCCCCTTTTGTCTTGGTCTTTCTCCAGGAGGAGGCAGGTGACAGCTGGAAGTGATCTGCTCTGCCTGGGGCATTTGGCCAGTTCTCTCTCTGGTCAGGGAGGACCCAGTGGCTGACAGGTGAGCTTTTCCTTTGGATAGGAAATGCATTGGGCCCGGTTAGTGAGCTCAGAACCTTCTCCACCTGGGGAAATGCTGCTTATCCTGCAAGACTCAGCTTTCTGTGACCAGAGAGAATGTACTCTGCACGTTCACGTCCCTCCGTGTGGTATAAATCAAAGTGGGTGATGGTTGGGCCTGGATCATAGTGGCCCTCCAGTGATGCCTCTATCTGACCTACATAGGAGGAGCTCCAGATAGGTTCTGTAAACTATTTTGTTAGGCTCTTCTCTGCAGACTAGAGTCCCAGGGCCTTCCTTGGTGTCCTCTGATGGAGATGGCTCTGATCTTCATAGTCAGAGTTGGAAGGACAGGAGGAAGAGACAAGGACCTTCTTTCCCCTTCAGGACTTGGGACTAGATTGTCTGCCCAGGCCCATTCTTCCTGGACTTTGACTTACCCTAACCCTTACCCTATTTGATGGTCTCCAGAGGCCTCAGCATTTCTGCTTAGAAGCTTCCTGACCAGTCACTACTTGCAGAGTGGGCTTAGAGGGTGATAGATCCCCCCATCACTGGATTAATTCTGCACTGGTTGGTTTCTTTCCAGTCCCGGCAGTGCTCTCGCTTAGGCCTACTGATACTTTAAGCTTCTGTTGACTTAAAGTGGCCCAAGATAAGACAGCAGGAGATGAGACAACATATTCCAGATTGGTGCAAAGCCCTTTACACACACATTTTGCAATTAAATGTGAGCCTAGACCAGAGTCCAGCCCTTGGACAGCCAAGCTGGTTTCTGCCTGAAGTGTTTCTGGAGAAGTACTGTGGTTGGGGAAGCATCCGCAAGTTTTATACTCGCTGCAGGAAATACCTTCTGGTTTCCTTGCGGCCGTGGCAAAGTATTCTCATTTGCGTTCATGGAGGTCACCAAGTGTTCAGGAGCTTCCCCTCACCTTTCTACCCTGAAATCTCCTAAGTCCCACCTGTTCCAGAAAGCCACCTCTGACCCCCGTCATGGGCTTCCTTCTGCCTGATTCCTTGTGTTTCACATTAGCTTAGCTCTTGAGAAAATGCCATTTTGTGTTCTGCAATTGATTTCATATTATCTATATTTTCCTGTCGCAACTGTAAGACCCTCGGGGCAAAGCCCAGGCAGGTCCTTCGGTCTACCAAATCCAGCTCAATGCTGGCCCAGGTGAGTCCTCTGAGAGGTGCCTGCACCAGGTCACCATGGCCAAGGTGGGAGGATGGAGGGTGGAACCCCCACTGATGGATGGGAAACCTAAAGCCCTTGCAGAATTGGAAGTGAGGCCCTCCCTCGGCTAGCTCCCATTGCCCGGTCCCCCGAGGTGGCTTAGGTGAGCTCGTGGCCTACGATGCCCATGCCCAGGTCTCTAAAGTCATTTCCCTTAGATCGTGTTTACCTTTCGCAAGAAAAGGGCTGAAGCAGGAAAGCTTGACAGAGGCACTGCCACCAAGACTCAAGCACTGGTAATTTCCTAGGAGCCCTTTGTGATTGTAGAGTTTATGAAATTTAAGTAAACAGTCTTCCCCCTAATCCCCAAGCCGTGAGAAGCTGTCTGAGGGTTTATTTGCCGAGCCGTCCCTGCATGCCTGGGCTGTGGCACACCTAGGCTCCAGTGTTCCGCTTGTTAAAAGGTGTCTAATTTCTGTAATCACTTCAGAGTTTAATGGATTTAGACCGTGTGGGCTGTGGTGGAGAAAAAACATTATTTCTAGTCTTTGGCTTCCTGGCCTGCCTTCCTCACCTCCTCTCTCCTTGCCCCTCCCTTGTGAGCTGAATGGATTATAAAATATTAGGTGTGGCCTTGTGAACTGGGAAAGAAGAGAGGTTTTTGTCCCCACCCCCTCCCCACACCCCCAGCACTGGCGCCTGGGTGAGGTTCCAAAGGTAACTGGGGACAATTTCAGGACACTGCCGCCCGTGGCCTGAAAAGAACGTGACTGGTTTGATCTTTGATTTTCTTTTTCTCCAGCCATGGGAATAATTTAGGAGCACACTGATACATTTTTGGATGCATCTTCTCCTATTTTCTTCTTTTGCGTCAAAGCCTTACTCTTTTCTAGAAGAAAAAAAAAATTGTGGCCTTTCCTGGTGTCCTCCACCAGCAGAAGTGTCTCCTGTACCATCACCTGAGGAGTCTCAAGGAGGCTTAGGTTGCAGTAACCCCCTCTTCTCACCTCTCCTCGCTTTTTTCACTTCATTTCTCTCCCATTCCCCGCACCCAGTGAGAGGGGAAGGAAGGGGCGGACAGCCTGTGTGTCACGTCAGGTTAGAGAAATTACCCTTCCCCATGGGTGTTGCTCTCTTAGCCAAGACCGCTACTCAGTGCTGAGATGATTTCACGTCCTCCCACAAGAGTAAGAGGACAGTAAGTCCTCTGTGCTACTACAATTCGCAAAACGCCTTCACCTTCCAGCTCATGTCCTTTGATGCTCAAATCCAGCCTTCCCAACCAGGATACTATGAGTGGGTTTCAGGCAGGTGGCAATGTGTCTCCTCCTCTCTGCTCTGGGGACAGACAACCCAGGGGTGGCCTAGGGTGGTAGCCCCTGGGCTGGTGGTCTCTGGTGGCAAGGATCTGTCCACATACCTCAGTGCACCATATACACACTGTCACTTTCTGAGCCATGACTGATAAGGTCAGGAAGCCATAGACAGGGCAGATGTCATCATCTCTCTTGTATAGATGCAGAAAGAGAAGTTATGTGGTCCATGGCACAGCTGATCCCCTGAGTGCAAGGCAGTGCCCTGGCCGTCCTCCTCACAAGCTGCTGATTTTAAGGTGGCTTTTATCTTTCTGGGGGAACCTGCAGGTACTTCCTCGATCTAGCACGCGCACTCGAGGACATGCTGCATGTCAGTTGCTTATGGGCTGTTTCCTATTTTCTTTGGCGCTTTTCCACTTGCAGGCATTGTTTTCTCTACCGGCACCCCCACCCCCCCATTTTTACTTTACCGAAATAAAGTGAGAAACATACTCGGTGGTCCTTTTCAGTGCGTGGAAAGGGAGGAGAAAAGCCGTGTAATCTAAAGTTGTGTCACTTACAGCACGGCCTCTTCCTTCCAGTCATTGAGGATGTATCTAAGGCTAGAGCCCCTTTCAGAATTTACTGTGTGCAGTTAACACAGTCTTATATGTAGAAAACATGAATGATTACACACAAAAGAACCAACTAGAACTAATGAAGAAGTAGAGCAAGGCCACAGGATACAAGATCAAGATACGAAAATCAATCGAATCTCTGTATACTAGCAGTGAACTATCCAAAAGCGAAATTAAGAAGACAGCTTTATTCACAGTGGCATCAAAAAGAATTGAATGCTCAGGAATAAATTTAACAAAATCAGCTGAAGGCTTATATACTAAAAAATATAAAACATTCCTGAGAGAAATTAAGGAAGAGCTAAATAAATGGAGAAACAGTCCACGTTTATGGATTAGAAGACACAGTATTATTAAAATGGCAATTTTCCCCAAGTCGATCTCTACATTTAATGTAATCTGCAGCAAAATCCCAGCAGGCTTCTTTGCAGAAATTGACAAGCTGTTTTTAAAATTTGTATGGAAGTGCAAATGACTCAGAAATACCCAAAACAATCTTGAAAAATAAAGTTGGAGGACTTAACACATCTTGGTTCCAAAACTTACTATAAAGCTATGGTAATCGCAACAGTGTGGTACCCAAATAAGGATCGGACAGGTCAGTGGAACAGAGTTGAAAGTCCAGAAATAAACCCTTACATCTATAGTCAATTTTTCAGTGGGGAACCTGTGGCCTCAAGGTCACATGTGGCCCTCCAGATCCCCAAATGGGGCCCCTTGACTGAATCCAAACTTGTAAAATTTGGATTCAGTCAAAAGGCCGCGCTCAAGGATCCAGAAGGCCACATGTGGCCCCAAGGCCACAGGTCCCCACCCGATTATGGCACCGAGACATTTAGTTCTTGCTCTCACACCATACACAAAAATTCACACCAAGTAGATTATCAACCCGACATAAGAGCTTGTCACACCACTGCCTGTGGACTTCTGAGGATGAGACTGTCAAAGGCTGAGCTCTGGCACAAGAGAGATGGGCAGGAGGATGAGATTTTCTTCTTGTCAGAGACTTCGCTGATTTCAAAGAAATAACCAGATGTAAGAGAGAAAACAGGAGGAACACACAATTTCCACTTTGAGGAGAAAGCTATTTGGATTCCAGTAGACATTTGCAGGCTAAGAAATTTGGACTTAGAAAAATCTAAGGAAAGGGACCTTACCACGTTTTAATATGAAATTGCTACTACTTCCTCCCAATTTTTTTATTGTGGTAAAATACACATAAAATTTATCATCGTAATCATTTTTAAGTATACAGTTTGGTGGTATTAAATACATTCATAATATTACACATCCATCATCATAACTCTTTTCATCTTATAAAACTGAAACTTTATACCCATTAAACACTAACTCTCCATTCCCGCTCCCCCCCAACCCCTGGCAACCACTATTCATTCTCCTGTGATTTTGATGACTCTAAGTACCTCGTATAAATGGAATCATGCAATATTTGGCTTTTCGTGACTGGCTCATTTCACTTAGCATAATGTCCTCTAGGTTCACCCATGTCATAGCATGTGTCAGAATTCCCTTCCTTTTTCAGGCTGAGTAATATTCCATGGTATGTGTACATCGCATTTTGGTTATCCGTTCATCCTGTTAATGGCCACACGGGTTGCTTCTACATTTTAGCTATTGTGAATGATGCTGCTATGAGCATGCGTTTACAAATATCTCTTCAAGACCCTGTTTTAAGTTCTCTGGGAGTATATACCCGGAAGTGGAGTTTCTGGATCATATCATAATTCTATTTTTATTTTCTGAGGAGCCGCCATACCGTTTTCCATAGAAGCTCTACTATTTTACATTCCTACCAGCAGAAACAGTTACTTCTCGTTGCAAAGTCGTCCTGTGTGTAGCTCTTGATCTCTCACAGCCTCCTGGTGAGATAGAATAGCTACCATTGTCTTCGTTTGGGCTAACACTTATTTTGTGCTTGTTATGCAGCAGGCTCTGTTCTAAGCACTTCAGAGATTATTAACTCATTAAAATCTCAGCTCTAGGAGGTGGGTGCTATCATTACTTCTGTCTTACAGATGAGGAAATGGAGGCAAAAAGTGGTTCTGGGCTTGCAGCCAGTGAGGTGCAGAGCTGGGATGCCATCCAGGCAGTCTGGCCGCGGGCCTGACTCCACCATGCTGGGTACCACCTCTTATCACTGGCATTTGATCATTGAGGAAACTGCAGTGCAGGGACATTGAGCAATTCTTGCCAGGTGGCAGAGCATGTTCAGTGTCAGAGCCAGGGTCTCCTGACACTTCCTCCAGTGGTTTTCTACTACGTTGTCTATTCCCCCAGCCTCTGCCTGGTGGGAGTGCACATCCGTGTGTGTAAAGTGTTAGAGAAGAATTACAGGAGAATGAAAAATCTTCCATGCTTAGGACAATATGTACACACATTTAGAATCCCTATAACTTCAACCATGCACAGAATCCCAGGGTTTGAAGGCATCCCTTAGAAATCCTCTAGTTCAATCTCTCATCAAAGCTCGATATCTAGCTTCTGCTTGTGTGTTCTCTGTGACAGGAAGCTCACTGCCTGTAACTATCGATTCTTCTCTACCCCTGCTGTTATAGATAGACAATTCTCTTTTTGAGCCACCGATGGCAGGCATTAGCCTTGCTGCGACTTCCATTGCCAGTCCTGGTTCTGCCCTTTGGAACAGTGCTCAGCAAGTCTAATTGTGACATGCCAGCCCATTGTGGTTAAAAACACAAGACTTAGGAGTTCCATTTCCTGAGTTTGTTGCCTTTGCCATAAACACAGTCTATGACCTCAGGTCTTAGTTTTCTCATCTGTAAAATAGAAACAAACTGTATGGAGGCGTGAATCAGATATGCAAAGTTAGTGGGAACTCAATCAGCTATCTGCTGTTACCATGTTTGGAAACAACAATTACATTCTATCCTAATCTTTTTCTCTATTGATATTTCTGGTTCACGAATGCTTTTCATTACTACATCACTTTCAGGCTCATCACTTTTAGATCTGCCTCCTCCGGGTGTGCTTCGTTTCCAGATAGCTGAAGCCAGAGCCGAGTTCAGTGCCCCCAGCCCATCGGCCGTGCAGTAAACCGAGCGTGCGGTAACTTTCACATGAAGCCAGGTTTTCCACATAGAGGCCTCTTCTGTAAGCCGTTCCTTCCCTCTGTGTTGTTTGGAAGGGTTGTATGGCACTTTCCCCAAATCCTTTCATCTTTCCGTATTGTGTTAAGACAAAAATTGAGCAGCAATTAGTGAGTTTAGGTGTTTCCAGATTTTAGACTTTTCCTCCTGAATCTCTTTTCATTAAGAGCTTTACTCTGCATTAGGACTAACTATTTCTTTATCTAAAAATACATATTAGATACCAGTCAAGGCTGAGTTAGATTTTATCTTCATCGTGCCGTCCTTCCAGGGGGAGGTAGCAGGGCTAAAATTACCTTCTTCTGTTCTTAAAGACAGCTTGGAAACTTTTTTAAGCGGTAGAATTCATGGTTCTAACGTTAATGAGAAAACTCAAGAATACAAACAGATGAAAGCACTTCCGCTCTGATTAAAGGGGGGAACTTAGAGCTGTTTTGATTACTATTGCTACAAAAGGTATTGTAATCACCTCAAAACTTAGAGGCTCAGCTGGTTGGTTCTGGCTCAGACAGGGCCAGTTACGTGGTTGCAGTCGGATGGTGCTTTGAATGGTGGGCGCTGGGGACGGAAGCAGCTGGGGACTGGCTGGGCATCTCTCGTTCTTTGTGGAGTCTCAGAGCCTCTCCTTGTGGTCTCTGCATGGCCTGACTTGGGCTTCCTCCTAGCATGGTGGCTGCAGGGCTGTCAGATGCTTACATGGTAGCTGAAGACTTCAAGAGAGAATGTTCCGGTGAACAATGTGGAAGCTACGTTACCTTCTGTCACTTAGGCCCAGAAGTCACATGGCATTGCTTCTGCCACAAAAGCCCACCCCGTGTCCAGGGGTGTGTGGAATGGGAAATATTCTGCAGTGATCTTTGGAAAATATATTCTTCTCCCCACCTGATCTGCCCGATTCAGGGTTCTTTAATACATAGTTTAAAGTTATTAATATAAAGTATTAGAGAATAAGAATTAGAATAAGAAAACAGATTCTGTCTCCAAACTTTTTTAATTTGCTGAGTGACTATACAACCTGGTGTTTTTGTTTTGTTTGATTTTGTGTATTTCACTCTAGCATTCAGGCATCAATTTGTTCCTCCACAAAAATGGGGACCAGGGTAGCCACCCTGCTTCCCTCACCAAGCTGCTGTGAAGATTGAGGATCGTATCAGCAGGAACTCGTGAAAAGATCTGAGTATAAATGTCTCTGTTGGGATTATTTACGGTGGGTTTTTTTTTCTGCACTAGCCGGAACACAGAAAAGCAAGAGACCATTTGCTAGCTGATGCCAAATAAGACGCAAAACTTTGATTCAGACCTCAAGTTACCTCCTAACTCAGTCCCCTGCCCTCCGCCCTCACTTTTCAGCTTGTGACAGCAAAATAATGGACAAATTCATACTTTCCTCGGCACTTTATAGTTCAAGCTGTGAGGAACCTAAGGGGTCATCTGGTTCGATGGCCGTTAGGTGACTTGGCCTGAGCAAGCTCACGCAGATGCTAGGCGAGGCTGGAGGGAGACTGGTGTTTGCTGCTTCTGTGGACTTGAGCCTTCTCTCCTGGTGGGGCACAAACATCCAGGGCTTAGTGGCCCGTGGCGGGGCAAGACGAGAGGAGATCAGTTGCCCGTGCCATCCAGCGAGCCTCTGGAAGGCCGGAATAAGACTGGCTGGGATCCCGATGCTCATTGTGCGGGGATGAAATGAAATGTTCCCAAGGGAACTGGCTCATTGTTTGGGACACTAAATATTTATTTTATCAAACCAAACTGCATCTGAAGAAGCCAAAGGATCTGAATTTTAACTCCATAAACCCGGCTTGGAAAGAACAGGCAGCGGGGAAGAAGAGGTGAGAGACGTTTCAAATCAGAAAATTGTGGTAAAGATATTAATGCAAGACTCATTCTGCGTATCGCCCAGAGGGGGGAGTGTTCGACTTCTCACCAAGGCAGGACGGGCCTAGATGCTTTCAGTTTTCCAGACGTCCCAAATGGTGTGGGTTCAGTCACATCGAAGGATCTCATATTCTGTTATTTAAAATGACACTTTTAAATAAAACAGTATGAATGTTCATTTGCCTGCACTTTGGTTGTTTTCCTTTCACCAGAAAAGTTTTCCTCTGCAAGTACTCGGATACAGTGGCCTCAGCCCACAAGTCATTGCACCAAGCAAGGATGATTCTTGTCACTCAACTCCTTTAACTAGCACTAGTGTAGGTGATTGGTCAGTCCTTGCGGTGTAAGGTCTTCTCTATTCTGTTTCCAGAATCTGATTCAGAAAAACTCATCTTCAAGGCCATTAGGATTTATTAGTGTCTGTCTTTTGCAGAGATTAGTGATTTTGCTAATATTTCCAAGCAGATTTGTGAGGCAGTTCACCGTTTTGGTTGTTCCCCACCATGCCTGTGTTTCTCAAGATTCTCAAAGCCCAGAGGCCGGGTGTGGTGGCACACACACCTGGAGTTCCGGCTGCTCAGGAGGCTAAAGTGAGAGGATCGCTTGAAGTCAGGCATTCGAGGCTGTGGTACACTATGATTGCACCTGTGAATAGCCACTGCACTCCAGCCCGGGTGACATAGTGAGACCTCATCTCTAGAAATAATAATAATAAAAAAGAATAATGTTTGGTTTGGGCCATTTTCTTGCCGCTTGTAATTTGTTCATTTAGTTCAATATTTGAATTATTTTTGAAGTAAACTTCAATTTAAGAGATGTCGGACTTCATAGACATTAGCCAAGAGTGTTTCTTATTGCAAATTTCCTTACTGCTTTGTGCTCAAGGTCATGTGTTTGCCTTATTACCACATTTGTGGTAAAAAAAAAAAAATAAAAAAAAAATAAATTTAAAAATTAGAGGACTTAAGGAAAAATAGTAAATAAATTGAATGTGAATTATTCTGTAATTTATTAAAGAACATCAGGGCATATCTATGGCTTCGAATTGCATACTATCAAAAGTTGGGAGAAGAGCAGTTTTGTCTTATATCTTCTCTCTAGCGAGCATACTATTTCAATTTAGACGTGCATTTTCAGCCCCTGAAAATAGAAGTTAACAAAATGAATGGCTGAGGTAGCAAGTTCATGTACAATCACCATACCCAAGGTCAGACAGCCCTTTCCTTCTGTGAGCATTGCCTGGACAGCCCAAGAACTGGCACCACAAGAGAGAAGACTCCGTCCAAGGCTTCATGATGCCTGTCGTGAATGAGACTTTGCACAGGCCAAGCAGTGCAGGGTTAAGTAAGTTGTCTCAGAGCCCTCCTGCCCCTGGGTGCCGCACATACCAAGACAGAGTCGGCCTCCAGAGGGAAACGGGCAAAACCAGACAGGGCAAACAGTCCCCGCTCGTGTTAGCTGCACAAAGTAGTCCTCCTTCTGGTACCACTGAGTTCCAGTGGGCAAGTGGGAAAAGGGCCCCAGAAGAATTCCATGTGCTTCTAAGACACCCCTCAGAGCTTCCCCATTGATATCCGCATCTGTGCGTCCATCCCAGAGACCCAAAGAAAGTATCTAATCCTGCCAATCTTATAGCCAGATTTTTTTGTTTAGTGATTTTCTATTCATTCTATTTTTTCCCCTATAAATTAGTTATCGTTGTTCTCTGGGGTTCATAGAAGAACTGGTTCTCTCAGGTTCGTCGTTATTGTGTTAAGGCCAATGTCCTAGAGCAGTAGTTTCAGGCTGTTTTACTAATGGAATCCGTCCTTAAAATGAATCCTGCAGAGAAGCTCACTATATAAAATTATAAAAGGGGAATCCCTCTTGGACTGAAGTGAGCAGGGAGACCTGCCTGCCTGATGGCCCCCAAGGTGCCACCTTGTGTCTGTGAGCATTCCTGGAGTAGACTTTTAAATTCCCCGTTGGTTTTTGCGCGAAATCAGGACTGGCAATCAGAGTCTCCTGGAGGTTAGCGTTGTGCTTGCTTTCCTGAGCACCCTTTCAGCACCTTGCTGTCAATCATGCATAAACTAAGTACTTCTTGCTTCCTGCTAGGTATAAAGCACTGTGCCAGATGCCGGGGACGTGGAAATGAATAAGACAGACATGACCCCCAATCTCTTGCTGAGGATAGGGTTTTAGCCTTTCAGGAGCAAACTCTGGCCCAGTGCACAGGCTAGTTTGTGTGTGCTGGTGACAGGTCATCCCCCTGGGCGCCCTCTGGGCTGATGTGTCCTGCTCAATCTAGCCACCCTCTCAGGCAGAACGTCTCCCTTAGGAAGCCACGAGAAGCCGGCATGCCAAGAATGCCCCGCTATGATTCTAAACCCATCCTTGGGAAGTGGGGACTGGACACTAACTATGGGGACTGAGAAGTAAATAGGAAAGTTACGCAGAATGATGCCTGAGGCCCTTTGCAATTCAGGAACAATCTGTCTTCTGTTTACTGTTGGATTGACCATCCTTCCCGCCCCCTACCCCCAGCTTTTTAACTAGAATCGAAGGATAAAAGCTCAGCTTATTAATGTAGGTTTTCCTACACTTAAAACAATAACACACACATCTTCCAGAAGTTCTCTTATTTTACTAAGTGCATTCTTGGAAATCACAGACGGCAGAGCGGGCGAGCTGATGATGTTGTATTCGCAATGGAGTTACTGAGTAGCTTGCAGTTAATGGCTTTTGCCACTAGAGGGAGATCACAGTCGGAGAGGCAGAGCTGAGCAGGCCAATATTGAACCTGGGAATGTTGATGAAATAGCAACTCGTTATGTTTGATGGGTCCAGTGCCAGGAAGAGGAGACTGAAGACCTGAAGTGCTTTATCTAGGTGAGCAAATGTGTGATGTTCTGGGAGCAGAAATTTTGGAACTGCCCCTGTTTCCAGCATTGTATTATGCTTTCTTTTATGTGCAAGATCCTGAAGTTTAACAGAAAAAAATAGACTAAAATTCAGGGGCAGAGCTGTCTTTTCTTTTAAAAATAGATACGTTAGAAGCATGTGTTTGTTTCTACTTGGTGTTTTTGTTTTACTTATAAAATGAAAACAGCTGAAATAATTTCTGAATTGTTCTGGGCTTTTGAATACAGACTCCCAGACAGTTTGTGTGGTCTGGGCCCTCAGAAACCCACCTGATGAGGGATGGAGCCCATCTTTGGAAAAAGCTATTTGAGGCTATGTGAAGTGGCCAAAGTTTGTTTGTTTTCCCTTGCATTTGCAAATGGAAGCCAAGCATGCTCCCAGGACAGAGAACTGAGCAACCCTGACTGTCTTTTTTTTTTTTTTTTTTTTGCTAGACAAAGCCTAATCTCCCACTTCCTGGTGGGGTAAAAATCCTTACTAGTGACTCCTCTTCTGCCTAAATTGTAGTAGCGTTTTCCTATCAAACTCGTTTAAGACACAAATTGTTAAATAACCTGAAAGGAAGGTGGAATATTCATTTCTTTTTTTTCTATTTAATTTTTTTTTGGTAGACCTTTGCATCCAGGAAAAGAATATTCATTTCCAATGACTTTGCAGAATCCCAGGTCCTCTCTAAGCCTCGAGAGTTGTTAACTATCATAAGGTTTTTAGTCCTCAAAGCTTTCATTTGCTAATAATGTTTTATTGTTTATAAAAATGGTTAACCACCCTTAAAAATGTAGTCTTACTCCTTTGACACCGGAAATGCACATAAATTTCAATTAACGGTGCATTTCTCAGTACTGACTAATTGGTAACTCCAAATTAATCAGATTTCCTTGCACTAATGGTTTCTTTAATAAATGGTATTAGATGATAACGGAAAGGACAGTCCTGGCAACTAATGTTTAAATCGTAGCCCAAGGGGTTTAGATTATCAGCAGTAGCCTGCACCAGAGGCAAAGTCTTGCTGAATACTGTCTCTTTTCTAGATTAGATAAAAAGAAGAATTAGGGAGATACAAGGAAATGTGTTCTAAGGATGGTAATACTATGATTTTGGTGACTGTACAAGCTGTGGAAATTGGAAAATTTAGCTGTTGGTCTAAAACTGGTAACATGATAAGCATGGACAGGAGGCAAAGTTACATTTTCAGAATTTCGTTGTCGTTCTGTTGGGCTCGCACTTCACGCTTCTTAGGGTTAGAGAATTTTGCTACTCGATGCCCGCTTGTCTCTCTGGTTGTCTAAATCCGTGGCCTGTGGCATTTATCTCCCTTCCCACGTGGCTGAGGAGGGGCACTGTTGTTGCTCATGGGGGGCTTAAGCTTTCTACAGATGTTGCTCTTCATTTTAACCAGAATATGGAGAAAGTGTTGACTTTCTAACATGCATGACCATGCTCTTAAGTTATTTGACCCTTGTACATGCTTGACCCTTGAAAATATTTTATTTAAATTCTTCCACGCTTCAGAGCTGGGAATCATAGATTATATGATATTTAATTCTGCAAGCTGCTTTTATTTAAACAGGTGAAGAAATGGGAGCAGGGGTTGTGGTAATGCAATTCCCGGACAATTTCAACCTGAAAACCTGTTCTGTTCGTAAGAAAGAGAAAAGGGGGAAATGAATTTTTAAGACCTGTGTCTTGAAAGAATGCTGTTTATCTAATATCTGGAGGTTAGGGAGTGTGTCTGTGGGTGAACTAAGCAATTCCTCCAAGAATCTAAATGAGAAACAGTGTTTTGGGTTTGTCATAGTTTCTAATACTCTCTTGAAATAGTCTGTTGATCAACAAGTGAAAGCAGACATTTCGTGCAATCACTCTCTGACTCCACTAGCAAGAGCTCTTCCATCTTCTCATCTGTCCAGTTAAGCTGGAGTCAGAAAAGCAAAAAAAGCAAAAAAAAAAAAAAAAAAAAAAAAAAAAAAAAAAAAAAAAAAAAGAACCAGATATTTTGGTAAAAGATTTGTTTTTCCCATCTGAACAGCCAAAAGTTATTTGTGTGTGAGGACCACAGTTCAGATAAGATCTGTTGTGACTAAATTTAGGGAAATTACTTTTCAGGTTTTAGCAGAATCCCTTTTACCTTCCTGTTCTAAAATTAGATACTGATCAGTCTTCGCTTTATCTTCATGATTAAGATCCAATGTCGTTAGAGGTCAGAAACATATGTAAAAAAGAAAATGTAAATATTTTCCCATTGGAAAAAAATTAGCCTAAAATATCTTTCTTATGTTTCCAAGCCATAAATGATCACAGGTGCTTTGAGTCATGTTACTGATTCCAGGAAAGTATTTATGAAAGTTTGGAAAATAGACCCATTGATGCATGCTGTAGTCTCTTGGGATACTAACCTACTCTTGCCTTGTGCCTATGGCGTTGGTAGAATGCTACTGTTTAATTTGTCTTAACTGTCTCTTCTGATATTGTATTGGCCAATTACCCATTTGCAGAGGTCTAGCATCCCTCCAGAGACTATTTCACACACTTTCCAAAGGGCTGGATGCCGATAGACCAACCACCATTTTAACCTTGGCATTGCCCTTGAGACAGTGTGGGAGTAGCAGGCTGTGATCTAGAGCAGCGATTCCCAGCCTTTTTGGCACAAGGGACCAGTTTCATGGAAGACATTTTTCCACGAGTGGGGGTGGGGATGGCTTTGGGATGATTCAAGTGCATGACGTTTATTGCGCAGTCACACCTCTCTGCTAATGATAATCCGTATGTGCAGCCACTCCCCAGTGCTAGCATCACCACCTCAGCTCCACCTCCAATCATCAGGCATTAGATTCTCAAAAGGAATGTGCAACTTAGATCCCTCGTATGCGCAGTTTACAGTAAGGTTCACGTTTCTATGGGAATCTAATGCCGCGGATGATCTGACAGGAGGCGGAGCTTATGCAGTGATGAGAGCGATGGGGAGCTGCTGTAGATACAGATGAACCTTTGCTTGCTCACCTGCTACTCACCTCCTTCTGTGGGGCCTGGTTCCACAGACCTGCACTTGTCTGTGTCCTGGGGATGGGGGTTGGGGGAAGCATTTATAAACTTCCTTTCCTTTGTTTTGTTTATCTGTTTTCCTCTTTGTTTCTGCCAACATACCCACCTGAATGCAGGCTTGGCTGATGTCACCCCAGAGGAGATGTTGAAGTAATAGGAGTCACCTACTTCACTTTAATTTTTTAGATCTCGCTTTCTTTCCCTCCCTTTCTCCCCCGCCTCCCCCAAATTTATAAATGAAAATAGATACACAGAGGTTGAATAGGCTAAGGCTGTACGTTGGCATCTTGATTTTCCAGTCTCCAGGGCAAGAGGACAGAGAACCATCTGCTCCAGTTAGGAATCTTAGACTCATATTCATTTAACAACTTTATATTACCCAGTACATTTTGTTCAACTAAATTGTGAAAATAAGTTATTTCTAGTGCCTGGGGCATAGTCTGTGAACTGATGTGTCTGTATCTCTCATGAATTTTCCATTTGGGTGCTCAGAGCAGGACAGAAGTTTCTCACTGTGCTGTTAGGCTGCAGACAACTGTTGTCACAGGCTGACCCTTGGTTATAAGTACGTGGGAACTATGTCCCGGGCTTCACAGACAGGAGAAGAGTTAGTTCTTTGGTGAGATCTGTCTTTAGGGTGATAGGAAACCAAAAGAATAATTATTCTTTGGTCAGTGCTTTTGCTTTAACCAAGTTGGCAGAGTTTTATCTTATCTAAACAGAGATACATGGCAAAGAAAACTAATTTGGGCAATTAGAACCTGTAGTTAATCTAAATTATATGGAATGTATTCAAAGAGACGACATTGTATTCTGTACATGAGGAATGAGAGCTGCTAACAAATTGTCGCTAGGTAGAGGTTCTGAGGAGCCTGTCATGGTAAAAGGATTGAATAATTTTAGTCAGCACATTTGTTAAATACATGGGTGTTGCTGATGTGCTCAAAAAGTTCTTTCTGTTCTTAAATTATTAAAAAAATTTATGTATTTGAATTGGCTGTTAATAGACCTAAGCAATGTATTTCTTTACAAAGATAAATTTTCAGCTTGGTCCTACACATGATGTCACCGTATCCTATTTGAACAAGTGTTCCTATTTGAATGACGTGTACTATATAGTGAGTCCTTGTCCATCAAAATAATTTGGTTCACACGGTTTGGATTAATGGGAAAAGAACAGTACTTAAACCAGTGGTTTAGAGTCATCAGAAACAGCCCATGTGGCATCTGAGAGGCAGCGGCAGAGGGGAGGGGAGGACCTGTCATCCCCAGGCAGTGAGCTTTGTGCCGTGGCCTGGCCTTTGCTGCCTGGCTGTCTCACCTGTCTCTTCTGCATGTTCAGTGCATATTCAGCTTTGGGCCCAGCCTACGTGGTACAAAATGAAACATCAAGTATAACTTCAAGGGTAGACACGTCTTGGAGTTATGAGAAGAAGAAGCATGAGCAGTTTATGTGATGGAGGCACACTGCTTCCATCTAGTAGATGTTCACAGAACATCTGCTAAAGATCGATTGACATTCGTGCAATTGATGCATGGAACTTCCAGTTAGTTTAAAGCAGAGCCTGGAGGTCCAAAGCAGAGGGCTTGCCCATCCTTACGAAGCCACTTCACTTAACAACAATTACTTGGCTACTCTCCTAACTCCACAAACCAAGAACATGACTCAAGGTAGGAGTACAGTAAAAGTCATGTGAATCTGGAATATCAGTTTTCCAGGCATTTGTTTAGAATTTCCTGGCATTGGATTGTTTGTAGGTCAGCATTGCAAGAGAATGAACACTTTTTACATCATACTGTGGTTGAAGGCAGGGTTTCCTCATTGGCTCACTGATTATATCACTAACTAAGGAATTAGTCAGAAGGCACTTAAAAAACCTTTTGTTTTCATTGTTCATGGGAGACTCTGGACGTTTGCTTATACTTTCATATCATTGGTGAATAGAATCCCCCTTTGGGATTCTTCTAAGAAGGGTTGTGGCTGAGTATAAACCTTAGCTGGTCTGTGTCCAGGATGAAGAGAAGTAATCTATTTGGATGAGCCACTCAAGTAATCAGCCGTTTAATTTATGAGCATGCCTCCTCTCTTAGGGCCAGTAAAGGATTCAGAAAGAGACGTCAGGGACTGCCCTGGGAACCAAGACCATAAAACAGTGTTGAACTGGATTGTCTAGAGTAATGATACTCACCCACCTTGGTAATTCAGACAATCTTAGCCAAGCAGAACCAGAATTAGATTAAATATACTGATTGATATATCTGATTAATCAGTAATTATTTATTGGTTATATTCAGGCATAATTCCTGCTCATGAAGACTGATAGAAAAATAACACCAAGTTAAAAAACCTTTTCCGATTTAACAATATAAGGCAGTGGTACAAGGTTGTCATATGCAGAATAGGATTAATCGTCAGATCGGTAGTTTAAGTATTGCCATTAATTCAGAAGAGAAAGAATTCTCTAAGGGCCGTCTTCATTTGAAAAGGTGCCACCAAAGAGCAGGAGAACAGGAAGTGCTTGACATACAGAGAGGAGGTACTTGAAGATGTTGCCCGGATGATTCAGAAGTAACCAAGAGCAAGGAGAGGGGGTGATATGCAAAGAAATCAGCTCAAATAGGGAGTCCAGAGGTATCAAGTTGAAATTTAGATTTCTACCAGACAGGGGGCAGGTCTAACCCTTGCTACCCCAGGCGGGATCCTAGACTAGCAGCATTGCACCAGTTACTTGGGAGCTTGTTAGAAATACATAATCTCAGGTCCTGACCTAGACGTACAGACTCAGAATATTTGAGTGTGGTCCAGGAATATGTGTTACAAAAGTGTCCGGTTGATTGTTATGTGTGGGAAAGTTTAAAAAGCACTCCTGCAGAGAACCGAGGCTTTGTTCCGAATAGCCACAGAGATTCTTCGAAGAATCTTTGGAGAAGAGAAGTGGCATGTTCTTTAGTGAGCAGACAAACCAGAGTGTTTAGAAGACTGTCTTTTACATGGTAGCTTCTTCTGTATTCTCAATTACCTGCTGCTCACCACCCGTGGGATGAAATCTCTCCAAACTGCCCGTCACATAAATATTGAAGTTGAAATTCATGTAACTGTTCTCTGAAGTGGTTTCTGAAGTTTGAAGGTAGGTCTTGGCTGGATAATGGTATGGTACACATCTATGGTATATTTCTATAAGTAGGGATTCTTAAAAAGTGTGTATTTTGCAAAAAATACTTAAATCAGTAAGAACACACACTTATATGGTGCTTATAGCTTAGAATATAAAACTCATTCATGTTTTCTGACAATTTAAAAAAGTTTCTACTGTTTTGAATATGTTCATTTATTTAGCATTTATCAGGAAATTCAGATTTCCACATCACAAAGTTAATGTGGGCCCTTATAAACCAGAAAACCACTTTGATAGGAAATACATTTCCAAATTAAATCATTGCATAAACATTCATACCAATGGCATTGCTGGTGTAATAATAAAACTAGCACACATTTTTAACTCCTGGTAAAAAGAATTTTGCATGTTATTTTAGTTGGTGACTCTGGTATAATAATGGCTTCAGGGTTATGAGAAGTCAGGACTGCCTTTCCTACTTTCAATAGTCCCAGATTAGTGGTTTTTGGGCAATTCTAGTGGTCACATATACCCTTATTTCGCATCTTGCTGCTCCAATAAGCTGGAAATGGCAGAATTTTCTTAAGGCTAAAATATTAACCTGAATTTTGCCCACAGAACTGCAAAGTGGTACTTGGCCAATGGACTTGAGAATGGTATTTTCTTCTGCTGTTGTGTAGCACATTGGGTCTTGGCACCAGGGTTTTCCTTCTCACTCAGAAGACTTTTTCTCTCTTATGGATGTACAGTGGTGGTCCAGATGGTGGAGTTTGCTAGGAAGCAGACCACTGTATAAAACATGATATTATGTTCACCTACACTCTAGGTTGACTCTAGAGAATACCAAGGGTCCTGTGGCCACAGGAAAAATAACTGTCACTCTCCAAAAAGCAGCATAGTTTGTCTCCTAACCACTCAAGAACGTCTCTATATATAACCCAAGCAAAGGCTTCATGTGCAGACCTGGATGCACATTCTCAAACCTTAGCCTCAAGCACCTTTGTTTTCTGTGTGTGTGTATGAAACATGAGCTTTCTTGACAGCCTACTGTAGGTGACTCCTGGTACAGTGGAAAGAACCTTGGTTTGGGTACCCGATGTGGGCTCACGTTCTGGCTGTACTGCTTATGAGCTCTGTGGCCTTGGGCAAGTCAGGCAGCTGCTCTGAGCCTCTGTTTCTTCATATAAAATGTGGATAATAACATTTGCTCTCAAGATCCTTGCATTAATGGAAAAGTAAGCTCATGCTTGACATATAGCAGGTGCTCAATAAATGCTAACCATTATTAATCTTGTTAATTGTGTCCTCACATTTGCCTTAGATTATAATTTTCTAAGGAACAAAAAGGCCAAGATGGAATTGGTTTGCTCCAAACAGCTAAGTCTCATCACTGTCCCTTAAGTGTACGAAATGCACAGAGATCTCTCTGTCTTCCTGGTTTTTCTGTACCAGGAAGACCCCAAACCCTATTCCTTTCGATGCCCAGACCCGTAAGTCCCAGCTCTTCCATGGAACCTTCCTTCCCAAATAATAAAATACTATCCTGTGGTGTTAACCTTTATTGCATTGGAGTTTCTCATTCCTCCAACCCAGTTTGTAGCTTTTGAAGCCCTCTAGAAATACAGACTAATCAAGTGATTTGAAATTTGTTCCTCACTGGGCCATATGCAGCTACTAAATGGAAGCCTATGAGTGAAAAATGAGAACACGTATTTTCCTGAGCAGTTTTTATGGGCCAGGCACCTACCATAAACATAACCTATTTGGATTTTCCATGAAGTAGCTACTATTGATTCCGATTTTACAGATGGGGGAAACCAACCCCACAGTTTGTCTAAGTCCGCAGAACCAGTAAGTAGCTGAGCCAGGATTTAAACCCAGGCAGTCATGGGCTGGAGGCTGAGCTTGGACCACTGCGTGCCATGTGAGTGAGAATGAGGTTAAGGAAAGCTCCCGAAAATTTTAAAACACCCTCGGAAAGAGTACCACAAACAGGAATTAATGACAATCAAATCATGAACTGTTTCAGTTTAGGTTCCCAATAATTCCTCTAGGCATTAACACATGTGTTGGGATAATGGATTTCCATATTTAAAGAGACCAGCCTACTGGCCCAATTGTCGGCTCTCAGTCCGTGTCGGAGCTTCAACCCAGTCCCGAAACTCTCCTTTGCTGTGTCTATGTCACCACCTTTCCAGGTAGTTAAGAACAAAAGATTTGTGAACAGATTAAACACAGGCTGTTTTTGTTCTGCTTCTACAACTACCTATATGTGCCTGCTTCATGCAGACTACACGGTGTTGACTGGAGCCAGTGCTCATATATTTTAAATAAACACACATGGGAATTCACCTTCTTACAAGAGCACAACAATGGTCCAGCAATTCTTTGCAGAGGACCCTGTGCTATTATACCAAATATTTACAAGTTTATATCTCCACACTGCTCAGCATTCAGAGTAAACCTGAACGGAAATATGGAGATCAAAGAATTTAATAATCAAAAAAACCCCTTTTCACGCTCTGTCTGTCATCAAATGAAAGTATTAGTGAAGTGGTATGGAAATCCTCTTCAGCATGCCTGCAGCCACCAGCCGTGCCACTTAAGATTTAAAACAATGTGATCAAGTGTTCAGAATCCACAGGATTGAGTTGTGTGTGTGTGTCAGTATATTATTTCCAAGTTGCCGGTTTCCCCTGGATTAGCACATTTTAATTTCGGCTTTATTAAAGGAGTCAGAACATGAAAGGCGATTTAGCAGAGTGGAGATGTCAACCACGCTTTCTTGCCATCATGAAATGGCTTATTTGGTTCCGGGCAGCCGTGCATATGAATCCAACAACACGTCTATAAGACTAAAAGTCAGCCAAGTGGGACAAGAAATACAACCATGGAGTGAAACCACAGCTATCTAGACATGGGTGGGAATGTCAGGCCCTTGATTTCATCTCATATGACCCCACACACAATATAGCATAGTATCAGCTACACAGTAAGTGCTTTATGTTGGCATTCCCGGAATGGCTTGGAGGAGCCCAGCATGGTGTTCAGCACTATAGGGGCACGACCAGATGCAGGAGACTTGGCCCTAGTAGCTCCATGGGATACTTCTCGTTGCAGAAAGCCTTCGGTGGGAGTGCACCTTGTCCATCAGTGTGCTGGGATAGAAGACTGGAAACCACTGGTCAAGAATTCATGCTCTAGTTGAATTTACCAACACGTGAAACTATTAGTGGAAGATGCAGAACAAAATGCAATAGAATTAAATCTCATGCCGGGCCAAAAAACAAAATACAAAAAAAAAAAAATGCAATAGAATCACCAAATCTTGATGTGAGAAGGCACCCTAGCAGTATCCCTGTCCACTGGCTTCCAAACCTCATCATTAGGAAACTACCTGAGAAATTTAAAAATAAATGCACATGTCGAGGGCCCAGCCCAGAGTTAGAAGAAGCTCTGATTGAGAGGCCTGAAAATCTGTATGCTTTAAAATGCTACCAAGAGGTTCTAATGGGCAGCCAGCTCCCCTGCTCCAGCCTCTCAGACACAAGCATTTCTGTCAGCAGCCTTGCAAGAGCAGTCATCCAGCTGAAGCCGGCATCCCCCAGTGCGGAAGGAGCTCCCCGCAGAACAAGGCGGCAGCGGGGAGCCTTGCTGTATCTTCTACCCGTTTGTCTTAGTTTGGCCCTCTGTAGTAACACTGACCAAACCTCCTTCCAACATGGAAATCCTTCAAGTATTTTAAGAGTTTCCTTTTAGTGTGTTCCTTTGTTTGATAGTTCTTTCATTTGTTCATCCGTTTAGTTCAGACCATCAGTCTCTGCTGAGACTGGGATATTGCACTTCCTTCAGCTGCTCCTCGTAGCTCCTGGCTTTTCCTCACCCTCCCGTCTGTCTGCTGTCCTCTGGGCCAGCTTGAGTTTGTCAGCATCAGATGCGGTGCCCAGCATCGGACACCACGCTCACTGTGTGATCTGACCAGCAGAACCCAACGGGAGCAGTTGCTTCCTGCATTCCAGGCTCCATCCTGCTTCTACCAAAGACTGTTCTGAGAATAATCAAGGGCTCTAACTGGTGCAGACAGAAAGCTCTGTGGCAGATCAGGAAGGGAAAAGGTCAGTATGGTTGAATTTACCAGGCATGAGTCATGTCCTAGCGAATGAGTGCACTTTGGAATGGGAGAGAGACACTGTCCTTCCAGCATTCCAGGTGGAGAAATACCATTTCGTTGGATACCTGGATAATTGCTGAACGGGCCACAGTGTGCACGTATTATCTGGTCTGCAGGCTAAACAGTTGCTCTCACGTGTCATCTCTTGGAGGTAGGTTCAGTTCTGACTACCACACCCAACTGGGGTGGGGTGGAAGGGGAGAAGGAAGAGGAAGGGGCAGCTTTTTTCCCCCTCTTTATGTGATGTGAGGAACATAAATATTTCCATCTAAGCAGGTTATGTTTCCTTCCCACAATTGAAGGGAAATATCTATGTACCTTCTTTATTTGGGGTCAGCTTCCTGGCATGTTGTTTATCTTTAAAACTGTCACAAGAACTTTGCATGTTCTTAGGAAAGAAAAGAACTACGATGATGTTGGCAGCTGGTTGTAAAGTGAAGGATCCAGTTAACTGGTTGGATGTTTTATGTACGAAAGATTGAAAAGAGTTTCCTTGATTGTTTTTCACTGAATCGACCAGTCATTTTAATATCTATGTGGGCACATTCTAATCCCCTGAGTCATAAGCAGGATTTCTTTCTAAATAGAGTTTAAGCAAACAAAGAAACAAAAACAAAGATAGAAAAAACAGCAGCAACAACAACTACAGCAGCAGCAACAGCAGCAATAAAATGGTTCCAGGATTGACCTAACCCAGGACTGCAGGCTTTATTTACAACAGTATTCAGTATATGAAGTCAGAACTCCAGCATGACCTCTGTAGGTGCTTTTTCTGTTGGCACAGGAAATGATAAGGTGACTTTTGAGTTTCTGGAATCAGAATAGTGGCCATGTGGGCTGCTTCAGTTCTGTGTGGGGCCCAGCTCCAACATCAGTGGGAGGCGAGGGATAGACTCCTTAGTTCTTTGCTCAGCCGAAAGTTGGGCACATACAAGAAAGGAGTGTTGTGAGCACCCGCTGCCGGCCGCGTATGTCCTGCTGGGGACACAGGAAGGCACATGTGTGGGGAACAAGCAGAGTTTGCAGTCCATGCACTGGATTGTGGGGAACCGCCTGAGCTCACGGGAAGAGCATTGGTAGATGGCAAACCATCATGTGGGCCTTGGCTGGGCTGGGGAAATGGGATTAGAACATGAATATTTTTATTTCTACCTTAAAAAGCCTTACAAGGAACATTCCATAGGTCCTTAACTTTGGCTTCAAACAGTTGACTCCTGGTGCCAATGGGCCCTCATGAGCAACTCATTTTGTTTTCTTTCTGTTTAAATTATCTCTTGGTAGCATCAAAGAAAGAGTTGGCCTATGTCATCATCTTGCCCATAATAGGGTGGGCCACAGGCCCCCAACAGAGCATGAAACCTCCACAAGATGATCAGGCAACAAGGTCGGGTGGAAGACGGAGGGAAAGGTTCCTGACATCCTACTGCTTTTTTGAAGTCCAGGTGAACAGCCAGGGGCAGAGGATGGCAGCCAGATGCCATGCCCCATGAATGGCAATTATGGAGAAAGCAGCCAGTGGGGTGAGACCAGAAGGAAGCCAGGATGCTGGAAAGTGATGACTCAGCCTGGGCATTGAGCTGCTCATGCAATGGGAGGAAAGAAAGAGGCTCCAAAAAACAGCACCACTGTGCTTTTTATTGGCCGGGTTCCCCATCTAAACTCTCGATTCTGTCATTTTCAAAGAGGACACTAATGACACACCATTCCTGCTTAACTTCAGATGCTGCTGTTATGCATGGCAGGAGATCGCTCTGGTGGCTGGCGTTACCGAACACAGCCTAGCTGGGGGCTGTTCCATTTGTACTGTCGTATCATGTGATAGCAACTTCTTTTTCATAGGTGCTAATGACCCTGGTAAGAGGAAGTGTTCTCTGATCTACTGGACCAAAACTTTTCTCCTTTCCCCTGGCTCTCACACACAGATGGAAGTGTGTGGGTCAGGGTGACAGTCATTGGAGGTTGTTCCCTGGGCTAAGTGAAGCTCTAATTAGAGACAGGAAATGTTTGAGTTTTATTGGGTGAGTCAGTTTGGTGCAGCTTTAGGTCACTTTAAACTTGGGATATCCCGTTTAAGTCAAATAAGCATATTTTTAAGCAGTGGGAAACAAATATCAGATGTGCGTGAATGAAGTTTATACCTTCTCAACCAGCGGACAGCAGTGTGGAATTTTTACTGCTTGGCTAATTCTAATCAGATTAAGGTTTTCCCCCAACAAAAAAAGGCATCTCCTCTTTTACCAAAAGTAGGCCAGACTCTACCCTCTTTGGCTTATAGAAGATTATGAGAAACAGTCATATCTACAGACAATAGAATAAACTTTAAAAAGGAAGGAAATCCTACCATTTGCAACAACATGTATGAAACAGGAGGATATTATGCTAAGTGAAATAAGCCAGACACAGAAAGATAAATACTATGCAATACCACTTATATGATGAATCTAAAGTAGTTGAACTCATAGAAACAGAGAGCAGAAGAGAATGGTGGTTTCCAGAGGCTGGGGGAGGGGGAATCAGGAGGTATTAGTCAGAGGGTACCAAGTTTCAGTTATGCAAGGTGGTAAGTACTAGGGATCCGCTATGCAGTGTCTGTGTTCCACAGTACTGTGTTGTGTAGTTAAAAATTTGCTAAGAGGGTAGATCTTACAGGAGGTGTTCTTGTCTCCCTCTCTCACACACATCCACACAAAGAATAAAGAGAGTGGGAAGAATCTCTTGGAGGTGAAGGATATGTTTATGGTATGAATTTGGTGACGGTTTCATGGGTGTCTACATATCTCCAAGCTCATCAAGTTGAACACATGAAATACATACAGTTTTTTGTATGTCAGTCGGGTCTTAAAAAGTAGTCTTCTTTGATTTTTTTTGGTTTTTGTGTGTTTTTTGGGGTGTTTTGTTTTGTTTTTGAGACAGAGTCTCGCTCTGTTGCCCAAGCTAGAGTGCAGTGGCATCGTCGTGGCTCACTGCAAACCTCAAACTCTGGGGCTCAACTGATCAGCTTCCCAAGTAGCAGGGACTACAGGTGTGCACCACCATGCCCAGCTAATTTTTCTATTTTTTTGTAGATACAGAGTCTCGCTCTTGCTCAGGCTGGTCTAGAACTCTTGGCCTCGAGCAATCCTCCCACCTCAGCCTCCCAAAGTGCTACTATTACAGACATGAGCCACCATGCCTGGCCTCAAAAAGTAGTTTTAAAAAGAGAAAGGAATAAAAATAACAACATTACATTAAGAAGGGAAAAAAAAAAAAAAGCCATGTGAAAGCCCGTTTTGTATTTCCCATCCTACTATCGGTATTGATGGAATGGTCATTGCTATGGATAGGAATTTGGTTGTGATAACTCTGAATTTGGGGAAAGACCACAACAAGGTCATTACACTCATGCAAGGCCTTGGAACAGGGAGAAGGCCTATTAGAAGAAGTGTGAAAATGACTTCTTAAGCATTAAGAGGATTATTTTTTGTTATTGCATAGGAAAATTGACATCACTAAAAATAATTATTACCCAGATAAGACTCTTTCATTCTCTGAGAATTGGCAGGAAGTCCCCAGTAAGAAAAAAAAGATCCTTTCGTTTTATTATCTATACCACCCTTCCAACAATACACACTTGACAGTTCTGAGATGCCAATTAAACAGGGCTCTGCCTACAGTCTACACATGGCTCCTCGGCTTGAGAGCTGGAAAGTCCCACTCGTTATTTACTGCTTTTTCACTTGTTGTAATGATAGCTGTACTTTCTTTGCGGCTTCACATTCAGAAATGGAGAAATGAAATTGATTTCGTTAAGTTTCCTCAAGTGGTTGAATCTTTCCTTTGGTGCTACCAAGGAAGAGTAGCAGTGAGGAATGAGGGTTGCTTGTTTTTCTTTTTCAAACATGATAAAACATTTAGGGCAGTGGAAATGGGGAAGACAGAGAATAACTTCAGGCTACCTTCTTCTGATCTATCTTAATCTCTGCTTCCAGAATAGTTTCCCTTAAAATCAACTGTAACTATGGTATTTTACAACTCAAAAGATTTCTAGGGTTCTTCCCTGTGTTTTCAGAGCCACCCCAACACCAGCACCACCCCATCTGTCTCCTTGCTACCTACATCCAGGGTCTGTGCACTGTTTCCGAAACAGCAAGGTTCTGTTTTTGTTTTGTTTTGTTTTTCACTAGGCTTACTCCTACTTCCCTCATTCCCAGGAGCGGTTTTTGTTTCTGCTTACCTCTGCCCTTAGGGCAAGTGCTTCTACCTTGCTTTCTCCTCCTCCCACCTCACCTCACATTGTTCAAGAGGTTACTCGAGTGTAGTCTTTGCCCCAGTTCGGGTTTATCTCAACCAAATTCCTATAGCAATGGCCAGTTCCATCAACAGCAGTTGTATTACGGAAAATACAGAAGGAGTTTTCACATGACTGTTTTTTACGATGATCTTCTGCAAGTGTTAAGGCCCGGGTGATAGATGATTATTTTCTAGGAGGGGCTAAGAAGATATGATCCAGATATACGTAAGTTTCATAATCTGATTCGATACAGGAGAGTTTAGCACATAATGATACAGCATTTTGTGTTGCTTTCTACGGTTTCCTGGGTTTAATTCCTAGCTCTTGGAAACCAAAGCCATGGCTTATGTCATCTTCTATATCCCCCAGCCACCTAACTGAGGGCTGGGGGCCCAGGAAGGACCTGTTGAATTGATAGGTTGGGTGATGTAGACTTGCAGGGGAAGAGGAAATGTTCCAGAGTGTGGAGTGAGGACCCATGATGCCCTTAGACGTTAACGCTGGGGAGATCGTCCATGTGGTCACTGGCACATTGAAGGGGGACTCTTCCAAGTCCGGTCTTTTGTTGGGTACTCATGTGAAATTGATTTGAAAGGTACAGAATCTTTTCACATTGAAAACAGCTAACAAATGATGGGGAGAATGTGTGTCCAAATAACCCTAACTGGCAGGACACAGGTGCTGCTGAGAGGAAGCCGCAGGCTATCCATCACACCTTGAAAGATGAACAGGGTGGGCCTAGTTTCCCTTCAAAGGCAGGAAAGGTTAGTGCTCTGGGAAAATGGAACCCAGTGGGAATTACACACACGTGTGGCCCTTCCAGCTTGTAGGTCATTATTAACTATTCTTACCCTAAATGGCCGTGACACATAATCTCTTTCCTAATTTTATTGTTTTACCTGCTATCACAAGACCTTAACTTTTTAGACATTCAGGTGAGATTAAGGGAGGAGGTGTTGGAATAAGGCTTTTAAAATCTTTGATTACTTCAGAAAACATATTTGCTTACTTTACCAGGAAGTTGGTGTTTTGTTTTGTTTTGTTTTCTACCTGTGCCAAGAGAGGATTAATGAGTAGCCGCTGGGCTGCCAACTTGCTTTTGATTTCAGTTTATGTAATTAAGCAGTTCCCAGAATGACTTGAGGTTCTCACTCTGTATCAAAACATGCTTCTCGAATGTGTTAGGTTTGGAGGTCAGGGACAATGCAAACTCACTGAATAGAGGGAGGGGAAGTGAAAAACTTATCTTGCTTTCAAACACCCTTAATGTGTAAAAAAGTTACTTAGGCTTTGGGGGCCATGTGCGTTGAGCTGTATTGAGTAGAAAGCAGATTAAAACTAAAGTTCAAAATGGACTAAAATTAGAATAGCTCCAAATGAGGTTAACAATAGAAGTAACATGGGAAAACCTACTCTGGGTTACTTTTGAGTTTCTAGCAACCAGAGTCCACGGGGGGTGTTCAAGGATTCAGGCATTCGGCACTAGGAACCCACTATGCCAGGCTCAGCTCTGGTTGCTGGGAATACGGTAGGGAACTACTCAGCAACACTTCCTCCTCTCGTAACACTCACTGGAGAATGCTGGATGAGCAGATTTGTATTGAGTGCCTCCTCAGGTGCAGAGTTTTGAGCCAGTGTTAACTGGGGTTGCTGGGAAGAATGAGATGTGTTCCTCAAAGAGCTGACCATCTCGCTGGGAAGTGAAGACATCTATCCATGGAGTAAAAGAACTGTCCAAGGCTGTCACCAAATACTGGGTTGTTGATACAGTCAGACCCTCTGTGGCTGAAGTGTTCAGAGTGGGGACCTATCCCCAGATTCTGCAAACAGCAGGCTCTCTGCAGCAGGCTGACTCACATTTAGCTAGCAGTAAAAATTGGCAGATACGAGTGTTAGACCACTCTTTGCTGCTTGTAGCCCCCTAATCTTTTTTTAGTTCTTATCCACATAGGGCTTGTTTTTAATTTTTTATGTTTACTGTTTTTTAGAGATGGGATTTCTCACTTTGTTGTCCAAAGTGGGGTGCAGTGGCACAATCAGCTCACTGCAGCCTCCAACTCCTGGCTAAAGGGATTCTCCTGCCTCAGCCTCCTGAGTAGCTGGGACTACAGGTGCATGCCACCACATCTGGATAATTTTATTTTTTAATATTTTTTTAGAGACTGGGCCTCACCGTGTTGTTGCCCAGTCTGGTCTTGAACTCCTGGGCTTGAGCAATCCTCCGGAATAGCTGGGATTATAGGTATAGGCCAGGGTGCTCAGCCAGTGCTTGTTTTTAAAGGGAATTATAGCAGCATTTTTGTGTGTTAACCTAATTCCCTTAAAAAACCGTAGGCTAGAGTTACCGACGGTTCCTGCCCTCATGAAGCATACAGACTACTGGGGGAGAAAGTCATAAATAAATGATGGAAATATTAATAAAACCTTCACTGTGCCAAATGCTGCAACAGAGTGTAGCACACTGTGGGCGTTTGACCTCGTTTGAGAAGTCAGGGACGGCTTCCTCGAAGAAAAGATGGCTGCACTGAAGGATGAAGCGTGAAGAAGGATTAGTCAGGGCAAGAGAGGGAAAAACATTCCCAGCAGAGGGAACAGCATGAGCAAAGGCCCTGGAGCAGACGAAACAAGGGACAGCTGGAAGGGAGATGACTCGGAAGATCACACAGGCTTTGAGGCATGTTAAGGAGTTTTCTGTGTGTTCTAAGAGTAACAGGAAACCTTTAAAAGAATTAAGCAGTAGAATGAGAGGAGGAAGGGGGTGGGTTACAATTAGATCTCCATTTCAGCAGGGTCCCTCTGCCCATAGCGTGATGAGCATTTGTGGGAAGCATTGGTGACAAGGCACTTGCGAGAATCTAGACAAGAGATGGTTGTTGCTTGGGCCAGAATGGTGTGCCTGACGGTGGCGGAGCTGGAGAGAAACAGAAAGTTTACAGGTGCAAAGGCACAATAAGTAAAGTGACAGGGCTCAGGGACAGGAGGGATGAGGGAGAGGGAGGTATTAAGAATGCCTTCCGGGTTTCTGACTTGTCAAATTGGCTGAACGGGGAGGCCCTGCCTGAGACAGGCAACCCTGGGCAAGGACCACTTTGTTGAGGAAGATGATGGGGTCGGTTTTGGATGTGTTGGGTTTGAATGCCTTTGAGGCACCTGGAGGGAGATGTCCGAACAACCATTGGACCAGTGTGTCTGGAGCGCGCAGCAGGACCCTAGGGTAGAGGGCCAAGCTTGTGAGTCATCTGCATAGAGGGGCCTTAGAAACTGGGTGTAGATGAGTCCCCCAGTGGGTACCGGGCAAGGAAGGCAGGGAGGGCCTAGAACCCAGCCTTGTGCGATTCCAGCACTTAATGGCAGGGAAGAGCAGAGGCCCCCAGGAGAGCAGAGGAAACCCTGCCAGAAACATAGGGAGAGAACCAGCCTGAAAGCCAAAGGAAACAGGTGTTTGTTGGAAGAGGAGGTGGTCGGGGAAGAAAGCTGCTGAGAGGTCAGAAAAAACGAAGACTTGATAGTGATAAAAATAATAATAGCTATTAATAAATACTGTTGCTAACAATAGTCATAGATGGTCTTTATGGATTGCCAGTTTTGAGCCAGGCATTTTAACCTATAATTTAATCCTCGTAAGAGGTCTGTAAGGCAGGTCCTATTACTGCATCATCCTCGTTTTTACAGATCAGAAAACTGAGCCGAGAGAGACGAAGTCATTTGCAGCCAGTAAGTGGCGAAGTCAGTGTGGGAGCTCTTCTTTCTAACTCCACAGCCACTATTCTTAAAAACTGTGTGTCTGGTGTTGGTAGAACAAAAATCCACCAGGGAAGAGGGTGCAGAAGGGGGGATTTTTCTCCTTTAGAGATTTGGATTTTTTCAAACACAGCCCAGGAAATATTCCATTGCTGCTACAGCCCAAATCCAGGGTTGGTGACTATGTTGTGAGCACATCAGCAACTGTTTCTGGTCGTGTGGTTGAGCTACACTAGGCCAGTGTTAAACGAATGATACAGCTGTGCTTTCCAGGTTTGCCCCGAGTGCTCTAGGGTAGAGGTTCTCAAAGTGTGATCCCTGGACCAGCAGCATCAACATCACCCATCACCTGGGGTCTTGCTGTGGAGGCAGATTTTCAGAGTCGCTTCCTGATCTTCTGAATCAAACTCCGAGTGAGGAGCCCAAGAATCCATATTCTAACAAGACTCCCATGTGATTGTGATACATAAGTCTGAGAAACCTTGTTTTGGGGGAAATCTTTAAAAAGACAAAAAGACTGGAATACTTTATAATCCTTATATGGCACAGATGCAAAATACCTTGAGAGAAACCAGATGGACAGGAGTCAGTGGTTCTCGCCCCTGGCTACACGTTGGAGTGACCTGAGGAGCTTTAACAGCTACTAGGCCTGGGTCCCACCTCAGGGATTCTGATTTCATGGGGCTGGTGTTGGCCTGCACATCTGACTCTGAAATGAGGATTCGAATGGAGAATGGGCAATTGAATGAAAACTCGGTGAGGCAGCCCAGTACTTCTGAGTATAGAATTGTGCTGGGGAGAAAATGGGGCAGGCCTTGAAGGAGAAGGGTAAGACAAACGGAAGAGAAGCCAGATCTTAGACCCTTTGTGAATACCAGTAAAGCTTGCACAATTCTGGAGATTGTGGTTGGGGAGAAGGTAGATTGATTTAGAAACAATTCTTAACTGTGGACTTATTTTCAAAGAGAAGTCAATAATAAGTAGATATGCTTCATGCGTAAGAAGTATCATTGGTAACTTGTACTCAGTCCTCGTGGAAACTAACACTCTCATCCTCCTGGAAGCCGCACGTAGACTACGTATGTTAAGAATGTACTCCGCCCCTCCGGTCTCTTACGCCTCCCCGTTGACTGCGTCAGCCTTCATCCCCCACTGAGCTGCTCAGTTTTCTGGCCCCTGAACATGCTCACTCTGTTCCCACATGCTGGTATTGGTTTCTGCCTCCCCCGACTTTCTTTTTCTCTCAAGGCCAGCTCCATCTGGAATCTTCCATGGCCCCCAGGTCAGAGAGCTCCCTTTCTTCTGAATCCATCAGCACCCGGTGTCTTTAATGCATTGTCATGCCTCATGTTTCCCATTTCCACTCCTGGACCATAAGCCCCCAGGGCGGTGATGGCTTATCATTCTTTGCGTGCTGCCTGACACAACATTCCCCACAGTAGGATCTTAGACGAGTCGAGAAACTGCAAAGTGAATTCCAGTGCATCCTCTCCATGTTATCATGGATTGCAGATAAGAAGGGGTCACCCCCGGTTAAGTGTGACTGTGGTCTGACGGTTCTGAAGGCTGCCTTGACGGAAGAATCCATAGGAATCTTAGCGGGAATGTCCTCCAGGGTAAAATGTAGCCCTCATCAGGAATGGCGGTCTCACAGTCTCATTGTTCCATGTCACAATGCATTGGTTTCCTAGGACTGGGTTAACAAATGACGACAAACTTAGTGGCTTAAAACAATAGAAATGTATTCTCTCACAGTTCTGGAAGCTGGAAGTCTGGCATTGCTGGGCCAAAGTTAAGGCGTCAGCTGAGCTGTTCTTTCTCCAGAGGTTCCGTTCCTTACCGCTTCTGGTGGCCGCCCGCGTTTTTGGCTTCTGGCTGCATCATGTCAAACCCTGCTTCTGTAGTCACTCGGCCACCTCCTTCTTTCTCGAGTCTCCCTCTACCTCCCTCTTATGAGGACCATTGTGGGTGCATTTAAGGCCCACCCTGGTAGTCCAGGGTTATCTCCCATCTCAAGATCCTTAATCACATCTGCAAAATCCGTTTTTGCCATATATGGTAACATTCACACATTCCAAGGATTAGGACCTGGGTATCTCTTGGAGGACTTTTATTCAACCTGCTGCACGTGTAAGGGTATCTGGAGCCTCCAAAAGGGCAGAGGCGTGTCCAAGGCCACACTTGAAGTTGGTAACAGAAATCAAAGGCCTGAGTCCCCTTTGTATCCATTTTAGGCTGCTTCCACTAGATCCAGCTGATGTCCATGAAAGTAAGACAGAGAAAGAGATTTTAAAAGAACATTTCCTATGTCAATTCATGTGCTTTATTCCTTCGTCTTTTTTCTGGATCGTGCTGCCAGGGTTCATCTACCTCTGAGGCTTTTCCCCCTCGAGTCCTGGTTATCTTGCGTTGGGCTCACACGATGCTGGCCTTTGTGGGCAGCTGCAATGAAATGACCCAAATGGCATTTTCTTCTCTCCTTTCAGGACCGCCTCTTTTTCGTCATGGAGTATGTAAACGGTGGAGACCTCATGTTTCAGATTCAGCGCTCCCGAAAATTCGACGAGCCTCGGTCACGGTTCTACGCTGCAGAGGTCACGTCAGCCCTCATGTTTCTCCACCAACATGGAGTCATCTACAGGTAGCCTCCTCTCTCCTCCTCTTTTTCCTGAAAGCAAAAAATAAAAATAAAATAAATAAATAAAAACTTCATTAGACACATGAACTGACTTTGGCTCCTGCCCAAGTGGTCTCTTAGCAACCCACTGTAGTTGTTTGTTCCAATTTGCGTACAGAGGACTTTTTTGGGGGCTGTTTATCACTGTGGATGTTAATATTTGAATGGCCCCAGGAGATTTGACCCACTGTTCATGCCAGTTTTGATTTAAAGCTCAAGCAGGACATTTTAAAGGCTTGGCGCCAGGCGACCTTGGCTCGACCTTGGTTTCTCTCTCTCCCCCACCCTCTTCCTTGAACACCAGGGCATTCTGTTTACTTTTTCCTTGTGTGCCACAAGCTTCCTCCCCTTCCCAATCGCTTGCCACTTCCTGAGTTTGTTTAGCTTAGTTGTCTCCAGCAGATAGAATCAGGGAAGGAGGAGTTGCTAGGGAGTCAGGGGGTTTATGATCTAGTGTCGGGGGTGGAGAATGGGAACTAGACAATGTCCAACAGGAAGTGACTTTTTGAAGATCATCCAGTTCTTTATTATTGTCCAGTCCCCTTCCAAGAAACACACAGGCGCATACACACACACACACACACACACCACGCGTGCACACACACACACACACACATTCACGTGCACGCGCACGCTAATCTTCCAGTAAGGGAGCAAGGCTATTGACGTAGGCTCTTCTGTGAGGTCAGGAATTCTGGGAGGAGTAAATATTTATAATTAGCAACAAGGACATTGAAGTTCCTTAACGTTTTTTTCAATGGCTGCCAATTTCTTGGTCTTTGCTTCTTCCTCCTTTTCCTCCTTTTTTTTTTTTTTTTTTTTTTAATTGGGTAGAAGAGTAGCTGGCTTGGTTTAACCTAGAACTTAGTCACTCACCAGAAATTTACTGACCTGCTCCTGGGAACAATGCCCTGGCTACATTCTTTAGAGGAGTTCTGGTCAACCCTCCCACCAGGCTTTTCTTCCTTCTGCCATTTCTTAGCTTCCCAAAGCAAGGAAAAAAAATTATCAGTGCTTTCCTACAGCCCATATAATAAAGCCCATACTTTTTGGCCTCCTATTCGTGGCCCTCTGCAATGCCAGTCCATGGATTTGTTTTCTGTTGCTGCATAACCAATTACCATGAACTTAGAGGCTTCAAAGAGCACCTGCTTATTACCTCGCAGTTTCCAGAGGTCGGGAGTCCGGGCATGGCTTGCCTAGGTCCTCTGCTCAGGGTCTCACAGGGCTATGATTGAGGTGTCAGCCAGGCTGCATTCTCATCTCAAGTTTGGGCTTGTCTTCCAAGCTCATGTGCTTGTTGGCAAAACTTTTTTCCTTGTGGCTTTAGAACTCCTGTGGCTTGCTTCTTCAAGGCCAGCAGGAGAGTAAGTCTTTTCTGCTTTAAGTCTTCTACTTCAGGGAAGGCCTGGACCTCTTTTCAATAGTTTTAATCAGGCTCATCCAAGATAATGTCCCTTTTGATTAACTCAAAGTCAAATGATTAGAAGCCTTAAATATATCTTCAAAATCCCTTTGCCGTGGCCATATAATGTCACACAATTGCAATAGTGATGTTACGTCAGCTTTGCTATATTCTGGTGGTTAGAGGTAAGTCGCAGGTTCTACCACATTCAAGGGAAGCAGGGGTTAGGGGATTGTACCAGGGTGTGACTCCTTGGGGGTCACCTTAGGACGTGTCTGTCACAGCCCAATACAACTTTCTCTCCTCATTTCCCACACACCATGTTTTGAACCCATGAAGGTTCTTACTTTCCCCAAACTCACCTGCCAATTCCCAACTTTGCAGTGCTTCTCTCTCTCCACCTCCTCTGTCCAGCCCCAGAGCCTGGTGCACCACCACCTGCCCGGTCCCATTGGCCAGAGTAGGTCTCTCTGTCCCTCACACTCTCATTTGGGAATGAATTGCAATCTGAGACTTTCATTGCTATACCTACCACTGCTTGCCTTGTGTTAGGATTAGACGTCTGTATGGATCCTTCACTAAATTGCAAACTTTCTTAAGGGCCACTTCTTTTTTTAAAACTCTCTGTCTTCTTTTATTCAACCTGTTCTTCTTGTTTTGTGCATAGTAAATATCAGCAGGTGACTATTGACTTTAGTTAGTTTGAAACCCCAATCCCCATCCCCAAAGCAATTTACAAGCTAGGTAGAGATGCTAGAGTTGAACATGTGGAAAGATCGGACAACAAGACAATGCATTGCTAGGTGCCAATGACCAGAAGAAAAACTGCCATTCCTTGAGATGCCTTCCTCACGCCATCCCTATTAGGGTGGGTATAGCTTTCTACGTTTTACTAAGAGGATACAGAGACTCACCTTAAGTAATTTGTCCAAGACCATACTCAGAAAATGACAGACGTGGGAAATGTAACGGACTGACCAAGTCTGCTATCCTCTGTAACACTTGTCACCCTGCCTTTTCAAGCCCAGCTCCAAACTCCTTAGCTTCTCATTCTAGGTCCTCCAAAACTCAGCCTGCCCTTAAATCCCTGCTTCCCTAAATGAATGCTTTCTTCTCGCCATACCCATTGCTCTTTCGGCTTCTATGAGCTGTTCTCTCTCCCCCTCTCCCTCAACCATTTCTCCTCAATCTCTGTATCATCTTGGCTGGCTCCTTCCCTCCCTACCCTTCATCCTCTAAAGGCTGGTTTTCCCCAGGGCCTTCATCCCTCTTTATTCTTACCCTAAATACTCTCCCTGAGCAATCTCAATCTTCCCACGGCTTCAAATAACTTCTCTATGCCAGTGACTCACATAGCGCTAAATCCAGTGTCTCTCTCTGTCCAGCCCCCAGTTATCCCCAGCACCCCACACAAGATCTCTCCCTCAAACCTCCCCCTGCCGAGGCTTGACCTTGAGGCCTCCTCCCTTCTTCCCTGGCTGGTTTGTGGTAGTTGACTGACTCAACCCACTCCCTGCCTCTTGGTTTCCTGCCCTCCAGTCTGTCCCCCTCCCCTCCACTGCTGCACAGTATTCTTTTAAAGCACAGACGATCACATGCTCCCCTTGTTAGCACCCTTCAAACCTTACCAGATAAAGTCCAGACCTCTTTGGGGCCCAGACCCCTCACAGCCTGGCCGTGGAGCTGCTGCGCACGGCTTCGTGGTCTGGGCCCGGCACGGAAGTCAAAGGCATCCAGCCCCACTCCCCTCTCGTGGGCAGCTTCAACCCCAGGAAAGGGGCGCTTTTTCTGCCCAGAGGAGCTACCTTTTTGTATTTCTCAGAAAGACACCATACATGTTAACAGGGCCCGGGCAGCATCCAGCCTTTTGGCCCTTACCCCTATTCCTTCTGTTTAGGTACTTACCCCAAATGACTTGCCGTTCTCCCCCTGACACCGTTCTCTCCTTCCTCTGAGCCTCTGTCCCCCCTGTTCCTGGGATTCCCTTGCTATTAATCTGCATCTTGATCAGTGGTTCCCAGTTCGCATCCATGGTCTGACTGCCCCAGTGTCCTGGTTTAAAAAGTATATAGATTTTTATAACACCGGAGGAGGGGAAAGTACATAAGAGTATAGGTAAAAAAAAATAAAAAAAAAAAAAGAGTGTCCCTGGGCTAGTGATGGCTGAAACTGGACAGTGGGCACATGGAGTTCATTTCTCTCTACTTTTGTGTATGTTTTGCCATAATAATCATAATAATAATGATAAAAATAATGAAAGAATGTGGATTCTAGGGTAACATTCTGGAATTGAAGCTTTTGATTCAATAAATCTGATATATGGGCTCAGGAATCTATATTTTTTTAAAGTGTTCCCCAGGTGATTGGGGACCACAGGTTGAGAGAAATTCTGCTCTGCCTTGAGGATGGTGCCAAGCACCCCAGCTGTGTGCAGCACCCCCGACCACCTTGCCTTCAGTGGAGCATGCCTCGCCTGAGCAACAAAGCATCTCTCTGTACCATGTGTTTAGCAGGTTCCCTTTGCCGACCTTGTGTTTTTACTTATGCACCTATTCTGTGGTTGAGAATTCCATGTGAGAGAGCTTAACTGGTCGGCCTGAGACTGTGCCCTACTTGTAGTAGGTGGTCAATAAATATTTGTTCTTCTAGTCTGTATTGCTCCAGAGTTTTCCAACGCAGTGGGTTGCCTCATAGGTGTATATTTCTTGAAATTCTCTGTTTAAAGCATTCCTAATGCATAACACAGTTTTTTTCCTTGACCCTAAAAGGCACCCCATTCCTTCTTATTTTATGGATTCATGAGGACCATGTTTCAGGCTGCCAGCAGAAGGGCTGTGTCGGGTAGCCCATGCGAGGCTGACAGAGAGGCTGTGTGTGTCCTTGCCCGTTTGCTTCTGGATATTCCAAAGTCAGGCAGACATTGCATTTTGTGTGATATTTTTGTAATAGAGATTTATTTGGTAGATTGGCAAGGCAGCTTTTGGAGGATGAACTTCATCGCTGAAGCTGAGATTGAATTTTCCAGCCTCCCTGTTGGAATTTATACACAAACTAATTAGCTAATTGGCCAGTGTCCAAGAAATAAGAGAAGTCATTCCTCTGGCCAGTGGCTCACACTTGAAAGAGAGCCCAGGCTGATAGGCATGGCCCCTTTTTCCTTTGGTCCCTCTGGGGGTCAGGCTCCCCACCCCAGGCTGCCAGAGAGCACTGTCTCTGTGTCCCCTGCTAGGGGTTCCTGTGCCGCCTCTGTGTGCTATGGTGGAGGAATGCATTCAGTCAACTGTTTCCAGTCTTCCTAACTGTGGCTTTTAAACCTCCTCCGCCCATTTACGCACTCATACACTGTGAGAGATGGAGGTTTTGAAGGGGGAGTCTTCTGTCCAAAGTTGACTCAGGGAACTTTCTCTTCCTCCATTTAATGCTCAGTGCTTGTGCATGTTATTTAAATTTTGGATCTTTCCTCTTCCAAAATAAGGTCATATGGGTGGGCTCAATGACTCTCAGAGAACGCTCCTGTGGCCATGTGTCATGAAAGAGAGATCTTGTGATTTGCCTTAGACAGCAAGGGGAGCTGGGGACCCTGGGAGGAAAGCCGAAGCCGTGACAGATAAGAAAGTGTGGTCTTACTGTTTACAGTCCAGAGGCCAGGAGCACCGTGCGGCAGGGGATGGTGAAGGACGTAGATTCCATGGCCCTGGCCGAGGGCTCCATGCCCCAGTGTCCTCATCTATAATGTGGGAGTAGTAGTTGTACCTATCTCATGAGGTGGTAGGGATGTCGTGAGTTAATAGGTCTAAATAATTTTGAATAGTGCCTGCCACACAGTTAAGTCATCTATGAATGTTAACTAGTCTATTAAGCTTCGAATTCATTTTTATTATGAGCTATTGAAAGGACAGTGGAGATCTTCCATCCTGCCTGGGCTCCAAAAGGGATTCCTAATCCTTCTTGTGTTTTTAAACTCTGTTTTTGAAATTGTAAAAGAAGCAGCCATAGGAAAAAGAAAAATGTAAGCAATGAAGCGAGATATAAAGTTAGTTTCCCTTCACCAACCTCACAGCTACCCAAGGGTAAAACAGTTTAAGAGTTTCTAGAGAATCCTCCGAGGAATCTTCGCGAGTGAGTTCCAGAAGCTCTTTGAGACCGGTTTCCATTGGTGAAGTTCAGATGATACCTGCCTCGTCTCCTCCATAAGGTAGTTGAGAGTGGCTGCTGGAAGTCAGAGTATGGTAGAGGATGTAAAAATAAGTAGGAAATGACAAGGCATCTTATTTATGGGATGTATCATGAACGATTAACATTCGTCATTTCCAGCACTAAAATTTGGTCTTTATCCACCAAAGGAGGAAGTTGTTTAAGTTACAAACCTCTCCTGCTCCTTAAGTTTTCCAAGCCTTTGGACCCTTGCTGAGCCGTTGCCGTCACTCCCTGCGAGCGGGCCTCCCCAGTGCCTGGCACCAGAATGGGGCAGTGGGGAAACAAGGGGGAGAGAGGGCACCTCTGCCACGGCCTCTGCCTGAGCACGCAGGAAGTGCTTAGAAAAGGCTTTTCTCATTGACTGTGATGTTTATAAAAATCAAATAAGAATTAAAAGCAAGGAACAAAGATTTAGTCAAGAGCTCAGTGTACCTTATCCTGTCTTAAATGTCTTGTTCTCTCCAGAGCTAGGGACAAGGCCCGAAAGGAGGGGCTTAGGAGGGGTTTTCCTAGAAGGAGTTGGGGGGAGGTACTAAGGTTCCTGGCTGTGCTTGCCAAGCTGGGCCTCGCCGGAAAACGCATATGGAGTTACGATATAAACTTTTGTCCTGCTGTTCTGCTAGTCAGAGAGGGAAGTGCATGCCTCGATCCCTGGAATCCTGTCCTGCCATTGGCACAGTTAGGGATTTCTTGACTTGACAAAGGTCTCTAGTTAAACCTGTGTTAGTAACTGGAAGGTCTAATGTTCAGTCCCATCTCCTTTCAATATGTTATCAAGTTATTTAAGCTGATACAAAGCAGGGGAGGAGAAGGAGGTAGGGTGATCCCCACCTTTTGCCTTGCCAGGCTTGTAGGACCCGGCCCTTAGAAAGTCACTGAGGTCCTTGAAGATTATTTTCCCCACAGAGCATTGTTCTCAGCTGTCAGTGTCTCCCTCCCCATTATAGAAAATGACATTTTAACATAAAACTGCTAAGGCTCTAAGGGCTGAGTCTCTAATGGGAGTATATCAGCTACCGTGGCAGGAATCACGAGTGAATGTTAACTCAAGGAGTTCTTCGGGGACTATAATCCAACTCTTCCATTTTATAGATGCAGAACTTGGAAATCGAAGTTGGACAGTAACTCACCCAAGTTTACACAATGAGATAGTATAAAGCTTAGATGTTATTTTAATCAAAGATACACCTGTAGATAAAGGGTCAAACAGTTCTGTAAGGTGTTTAGGGAAATGAAAAGTATTAATAGTTTTCTGCCCTCCCTCTCCCCAATTTCCTCTTCTGAGAAGGCAATCACCTTCAACTCTCGTAGCTCACTCTTCTGGCATGGACCTCTGTATTTCTAAATAACATTATTTTGTTGTTACTTTTTAAAAAATGTATTTTCGGCATTACCTAGTGACTTTCCACTAGGAAGATGAGGATTCATTCTGTTTCACACCCACTATCCACCCTTCCCAACCTCCTGTCCTCTCAATATATTAATAGTTTACTGTAATTTGAGTTAAATGAATATATGTTGTCTAGAAATCATGCCTGTGAGTACTGCGTTGTCAGGTGGTATGCTAGCATTACTTTTTCTTTCCTATACTTTTTATTTCCCCTGGAGTTAATAATTATCTCTTTGTTTTCTATGTACATATAATTGATGCAACCACCAACTCTCCACAGATTGTCCATGTCTCCCCTTAGGGTATTTAGATGCCATCAGTATTCTGTCAGTTTCATGTTGTTGGGTGACTTTCTCCCGGGACCTCTCAGCTGCTGCAGTCCGTACGATGCTCTCTGTGCCTGCTGCAGAGCTGTCCCCGGGCTCTCCCTTCACTGTTACTCTCAGCTTCCTCTTCCCACTGTCCCAGCTGAAGCTCCTTTTCTTGTATCTCGTGTCTGCCTCTCTTTTTGTACGTTCCCTCAATGTGGTAAAGCACCTCCAGGAGTTTTCTGAGAAAAAATGTACGGGAAGTAAAATTTTGAGACCTTCCATTTATATCTAAAAATCACCTTTATTTTACTCTCAGACTCAGTGAAGCGTTTGGGTGTAGGATTCTAGACTGAAAGCCATTTTCACTCAATTGTAAGGCATTGTTCCATTGTTTTCCACCTCCCAATGTTGCTGTTAAGAAGTCTGGAGCCATTTTGATTCTTGATCCTTTGTATGGATCGATTGCTTTTTTTCCAGAAGCGTGTTAAAGCTTTCTGTCACTGTTATTCTAAAATTACTCAATGATGTGGTGTAGGTCTATGTTCATTCATTAAACTGGGCCCTGGATAGATCTTTCCAGTTTGGAAAATTAAGCCCGTCAGTTCTGGAAAATGTCTTTTTAATTTCTTTAATGGTTTCTTCTTTTTTTTCTCTTTCTGGAACTATCATTCGGATATTAGACTCATCAACTTGGGGTTCATTATGGACTCATCTGCTGGCCACTTAGTTGGGAGGTGTCTATCAAAATGTTCAGGCCTTCCCTCTTGGAGTTCTTAGATTACCCTGGGAAGACTCTTGCAGAGTCCTGTCCCGCCAGAAGGGAGAGGGCCTGGCAGCCAGCACCTCCGGAGCCAAGTGAAGGAAGAGGGTTGGAAGACCCAGCTTCTGGAGCACATGGATGTTTAATCCTTCTGTTTTCAGTGCTGTACCCTGGTGCCCACGCCTGCTCCCGTCCAGTCTGGAGACCCTGTTTCTCTTCTCCAGAGAATAAACCATAAACCTTTGGGGCAGAGAAAAAGAGAATCTGGGTTTATAACACCTTTTCAGACACATCTCTTTATTTTATCTCTTTCCACATCACCCTCATTTCTGCATGTAACTGTTACTGATTATGCCTGATTTGGGGTGGGGGGGGGTGGAATTCTGCAGCATAAATTTTATTATTCTTTCCCCATTGCTGGTTCAAGACTCAGCTTTCTTGGGTCTACTGAGTGAGTTACCACTCATCTATTTGCTTCCCAGCTTCCAAAATTGTGTTGCTGGTTTTTTGTTGTTGTTGTTGTTCTCCCCACCTCTGTGGGAAGGAGAGAAAAGTAGTTGTGGGTATTCAAAATCTACCTTCTTTATGCAGAAGTCAATACTAATAATAACAGTAGCAACAATAGCAGTAGCAGTAACAACAATAATAGCAAAATACTTGTTTAGCCTTTGTTATGAGCCAGACCCTATTTTGAGCACTTTGCATGTATTGACTCATTTAATCATCACACCAGGCCTGTGAGGTGGATACTGCTGTTATCCCCAGGATTTATGATCTTTCTAAAAATGAGATCTTGCCATATCCCACCACCATCACTGCCACTGTTAGGTCACCTTGTCCCTGTTGCTGCCAGCCAAGGTTTTGTATGAGAAGCAAAGGTGTATACTGGAGACAGCACAGAGTCTGGGGTCAGAGAACTGGGACTGAATCCTGGGTCTGCCTCGCCTTTGTTGTGTTTTGGGCAGAATAATTAAACTGCTGGAAATGTAGTTTCCTCATTGTATCATGGGAATTCTAATGCAAACCTCCTTAGACTGTTTTGAAAATTACATGAGAAAACATTTTCAGACATGCTGAGTACAATCTTTAGTACCTAGTAGGCTCCAAAAATATTGGTTGGATGAATGGAGAGCATAGAGTTTTGGAGTCAGAAAGTGTTATAGGCTGAATTTTGTCCTCTCCAAATTCATATGTGGAAGCTCTAACCTCCAGTACCCCAGAATGTTGACTGTATTTGAAGATAGAGCCTTTAGAGAGGTAATTAAGGCAAAATGAGGCGACATGGATGGGCTCTAGTCCAATATGACTGGTGTCCTTATAAGAAGAGATTGGATGCAGACAAGCAGGGGGAAGACCATGTGAAGACACCAGGAGAAGATGGACATCTGCAAGCCAAGGAGAGTGGCCTCAAAAGAAACCAACCCTGCCGGCACCTTGGTCTTGGACTTCTAGCCATCACAACTGTGGGAAAGTAAATTACTATCATTTAGGTCACTCAATCTGTAGTTTTGTGTTATGGCAGTTCTAGCAAACTAATACGGAATACCTGAGTTCAAGTCCCAGTATTGCCGCTTACTAACTGTGTAGCCCTGGGCAAATGACTTCATCTTTCTGAGCACAATTTCTTCCTCTATGAAATGGTGCTACTAACAAATATTTAAAAAGACAGCCAGAGCTGTGGACTTGACATAAATTGTAAGAGTTAAATAAACTACTGGACATAAAAATGCTTCTGGAGGTTGTTTCGGAGTTCAGCCCACATCTGAGTGGGTGCAGACACACCCACAATGACGGCAGTGCAGTAACGCCCCTGTAGGGAGGAGCAGGTTGGTGGACGTGCCAGTGTGTGTCCCTCGTGCAAGTTAAGGGCCGGTTGACAGCAGGGCCCTGATCTCACCACCAGGCAAAATTCCATTTCAGTACATGTGCATGGCAGTAACCAAGGCCTGGAGCAACTGACAGATCTGCTTGCACTGGAAAGCTGCAGTATCTCATTTTGGTGCCTCAACTTCCCTGTCAGTCTCCCTTTGCACCCAACCAACTTCATGAGCTCCCCACCACCCGCTCCATGACTTGTTCGAGCAAGGAAGCTGACTTTGGAAATGCGCGTTCTAATAATGAGACCCGTTCTGTCCCTCTACTGTGTTGTATCATTGAAGGGCTTGGCCCCTTAATAAAGGAATGCTAAATACTAGCATGAATTTTTCAGGAGTGGTCACTTTTTTATGGGTCTAAATTTACTTGCGGGTGAGATCATCTGTACCCAAACTGATGTCATGCAGCATTACCTGCTGATAATAGTGGGGGCTGAAATCGTTGTGACATGACAAAGGGGAAGGGAGGGGAGAGGAGAAATGGAGCTGGTTGGGATGAGAGCCAAGTTTACATTCCTCTGAGAAAGCCACCGTATTGCTGCCCAGCTCAGAAGCAGAATCCTGACTGCCATTGACATCAGAGGTTCAGAGCAAACAGGAAGTTTGGAACCAGAGGGAAATTCCTGATTAAATTTGTTTGAGTGTTTCAGCTAGTAATGTGTGTTCAAAGAAAAAATTATCAGGGACTCTGTCATCTCCTGCGTTTTGCATGTCTCCTGGTACCTAGCGTAAAACTGAGAACCCAGTGTGATGCTTAAGGAACAGTTCGAGAAGCCCTGGGCTTAAACTCTGCCACTGCTGCTCAGTAGATGTTGATCTTGGGCAAGGAACGTAACTTCTCTAAACCTCAGTTTCTTTATGTGTAACATGGGGTTATTGCCTCCCCCACAGAGATATTGCAAGAATAAAATGAGTCAATAAAAGTAAACCAGTTACAACTGTGTCTGGTACCGAGTAAGTGCTTGCTAAATATTAGCTGCTATTAGTGGCCGAGTGCACAATTGATAAGATTCACTTTGTCCATCTCAAAAATCTTACCACAAATGTATCCTGCCAGTGGCAAACTGATGGAAACACCTTGCCTGGGTAGAGTCTTCCATACGAGGGGCTCATTTGAGGCAGCAACATGTGTCCTGTAAAGGGGAATTTGTTATCTGTGAATTACTTTTATTTTATGACTATGCCGTGTTCTATAGAAAGCAGAGATCTTGGAACAAGTATTACTAATAATACAATGTGTTCAGCAGCAGTGACTGAATTCTTCAAGATTTGATCATAGTATTTTTGTTTCTTCAATGCCTTTGGCTAATGATTGAGCTGCTAAAAATGGGAATTGTTTTAGCAAACAATCAGCAGCTTTGCCATGGTAAGCAGAGTCCTGTATGAGGATCCGAAGCTGGTCTCTGGTCCCTCCCAGTTGGCTGCTGGTTTCAAGGGGACTCAGGCTGGAGCAGAGTGGTAGGGGGTGCTACAGTGAGTGGAGGCTGCTGGGACCACACTTAATCGGTTTCTCTCTTTAGTCAAATGGCAACAGGCTGAAGGAGCAATACTGCTGGCTGTTGCCACCTTCTCTCTCCTTCTGGGTCTCTTCTCTTACCACTCCTGGCCAGTTAGTTCTCATAAAGCAAGGAGTTAGGGCACTTTCTTGTTCAGAAGCCTACAGTGACTTTGTGTTATCTCCAGATAATGTCCAGCCTCCTCTGCTTCTTACTCAAAGCCATCCACAAGCTGACCCTGTCACTGGCTTCATCTCAGATCATACGCAAATCTCTTTCTACCCTGCATGATAACTCCCTCCTGTCTTCCCAAGGGCTTCTCCCACCAAGCTCCTCTCCGAGTCACCTCTCGAACCTAACGTGAGTGCTCATTGACAGACCTGTGACACACCCGTACACAATGTCCATGTATTACCTAGATCCTGAACATCAGCAGTCACAACACAACATGTTTCTACCACTGGATGCCTTTGCTTAGGAATACCATACCCTTTCCTGGAACAACATACCTTTAGTTAACTCTTTCTGCTCTTTTAAGATTCAGTTTCAGCTCATTTTCCCTAACCCTTTCCAGCAAAGTTAGTTATTCCTCCTTTTAAGGTTGCATCTGCTACATTATATTACAGCACTTCTTCCACTGCATTGTAACTCTTTCTTGGTTGAATGATCCCATAGGGCTTCCACAGGATATGGTAAGTTTTTGGTTGTACCTAATGGCCCATGATTTCTTGACCAACCTATTAAAACTTACTAAGAAAACATTTCTGGGAAAGTGGGGGAATTTTCTAAACATATTTGGCCACAGGAGACATTTTCTAGTGGACTTCTTGCTGGACCAAGCTTTCCCTGGGCCGCCTCTCTGTGTGCATGGCCCCATTCCACATGTCTTTTTGTCTTCGCAATGTCTGGTTGACAAATTGCTGCAATGGAAAGAGAACCAGGCTACGAGTCAAGGGCCAGAACTCTAATGAATTCTGCCTTAGCTGGGTGGCCTTAGGCAAATGACTTCTCCTCTCTGGGCCTTAGTGTTTTCCCTACCCACAAAATACCAAGACTGGATTGAATGATCTAACTGTGTGATCCTAAGATTGTTTGGTTTTGGAATGCCTTGAACAGAAACTAGAAATGAATTTCTAAAAATGCTGTCTCAAAATGACCTCAGTGAGGCTCGAGAGGGTAACTGAAGCTATGTAGCAAGAATGCCCGGGTGCCCCTGAAGGAGAATTTAGAGATCCTGGCAGGCAATTTTTGCAATTCCTTGGACTGTGAGACTTCATTGGCAGGTGGTTCCATGCTCTGCTGTCTGTATATCAAATCACGGTCTGTGGGTTTTCCCCCCTCTCTAACTTATCCATAGTCACCCTTCTGAAAACAAATAGCATTTTAAGGCTCTGATGTTGCCAAGTTAAGTATTGATCCCTGTGGTGAGCAGAGCTCTCTCGAGGGGCTGTAACTGACCACATGAGCCAGAACTCCTGGCACAGAGCAGGGGATGCTTGCTTAGAAAGTCCTGGTCCTGTCGGAATTGAGAATCCCACACTCATGTGTCAATATCTTCTCGGAAGTGGTGCATCTCTCTGATGAAATCCCCTCCCTTATTGTGAATTCGCTTATGCAAAAGCATTTATTGGAAGGGGATTTCTGTCTGAGTTTGTACAGTCTGTCTCGAGGACCAATCAAGAAAAAAGTCTGTTTTTGGAGATCAGTGTATTTAAGCAGATGTTCATTTATTCGGTCAATGACAACTAAGTTGTTGGTGTGCCAGGTGTAGGCCTTTGAGATGCCATGGTAAGGAAAAGAGGCACAGTCTCTGTCCTCTTGGCACTTGAATTTGGGCAGGGATGGCAGACATTAAAACAAGCAATAATAATAGAAACTGGTAAGAGTTATGATAGGGAAATTATAACGTGCTGCTGGGGAACACATAGCAGGGATACCTCAGCTAACCTTCAGAAAGTCCAGAAAGGCCTTCTGGGGGAAGGGACCTCTCCTAGAGAGGCCCACCAGGATAAGTAGGAGTTGGCCAGAGTAAGAGGACATAGAAGAGTGGGACAAGGAGTGGGAACAGGATGTGCGAAGGCTTCGTGTGGGGAGGGGGAACACCAAATGGGTCTGTGGGTCTGAAGAATTTCTATTTGCTTGGAACTCAGAGCACAAGGCAGCAGGGGGAAGCCTGGTGAGCAATGAGGCCAGAGGGGAGGCCAGGAACCCCAGCCTGAGGGCTGTTGAATGACTGTCAGAGCACTGGAAGCAGCTGTATCCTGGGTTGTATCTGGAGCAACATGTGAAAGATGAGCCTGCTATTTAATAGAAGAATATCAGAGGTGGAAGAATATTTGAGAGGTTAGCTACTCTCATTCCATCATTTATATATGAATAAACTGAAACTTCTCAGACTGTGTGACTTGTCCAAGGTCACTTGGTCTCTTAGTGACACCGATGGAACCTTGAGTTGGGGCTCTGGTGTTTTGATGATGTGTGCTCATAAACTGGCTTTCAAAAAATACCCTAAACCCTGATTTGTTGTAGCATTTGAGGATTTCTGTGGTGTAAATACTTCCCCTGGGGCCAGGTTCAAGCTACCCACATTTAACAGGCAGCTCACAGAGTTCCTGAAGATTTAATAGTGCCCTCATGAGCTGGTGTGAGCCAGCTATGGCACCCGTCGGGAAAGCTGATTGTGCAAACTCTTCCCAACTCTGTGTTCAGTGTTGGTAGTTTCAAATCAGCAGTGCTGGAGTATTTATACTATGAAAATCAGCAAACACTACAGATCAAAATTTTTTCCCCATTGGAGGAAAGCCATTGTTAAGCATTTACCATTATACCATTGGAGCATGCAGTCCTCACTGGCCAGTAGTCAGAAACTTCCTCATGAAGATAAGAGAAAGTGCCCCAGCACATTAACTGTTCTACACTCTTACTTCACATCTCTGGTCTTGATTTCCTTATCTGTACAGTGGGGATAATGCCATAGTTCAACAAATTTAAGATGCTTCTGATTTTAAGATACACAATTGTTATTATTTACATGAACTTTTTATTTTAGAACAGTTTTAGATTTACAGAAAAGGTGCTAAGATAGCACAGAGTTCCCATATACCCCACACCCAGATTTCCCTATTATTAACATTTTATGTTAAGATGGTATATTTATCACAATTAATGAACGAGTATCGATATATTATTAACTAAGCCCATACTTTATTCAGATTTCCTAAGTTTTTGCCTAATACCCATTTTATTTTTGGCCCAGGATCTCATCTGGAATATCACATTACTTTTTGTAGTTATGTTTCCTTAGCTCCACTTGGCTGTGACAGTTTCTTAGACATTCCTTATTTTATGACCTTAGCAATTTGAGAAGATGTTTCGTAGAATATCTCTTAGTTGGGATTTGTCTGATGTTTTCCTCGTGATTAGACTGTGATTAAGGATTTTTGGGAGGAAGACCACAGGAGTAAATTCCCATTTTCATCACATCATTTCAAGGGTACATACTCTCAACACGACTTATCAATGTTGATATTGACCTTGATCACCTGGCAGAGGTACTATTTGGCAGGTTTCTCCATTGTAAGGTTACTCTCTTCCCCCCTTTTCCATACTGTATTCTTTGGAAGGAAGTCACTATATGAAGCCCACACTTGAGTGGAAATTACATTCTGTCTCCTTAAGGGCAGAGTAGTTGCTTAATATTTTTCTAAAAGGAGATTTGTCTCCTCCCTCGTTATTGATTTGCTCATTTATTTACACCAGCATGGATTCATGGATGGTTATTTTTTACTTTGGGTTATAATCCAATACTACTTTATTTTATTGCCCAAATTGTTCCAGATCTGCTCACTGGGAGCTCTTTTAGTTGGCTCCTGTGTCTCTTTGACATACCTCCATCATTGCAGCATATTTCGTTGTGGTTTTCTTTGTTGTTTGTTTTGTTTTATGTTGGGTTTTTTTGTGGGGGAACAGGGTGGGGAGAAGTACTTCCTTTCTTTCTGTTGCTATAAAATGCTTCAAGTTCCTCTTGTATATTTCTTGCCCAAGTCCTAGAATCAGCTGTGTTTCTGAGGATCCCTGTCTCCTTTTATTGGAGAATGGTAATAGAAACCAAGATCTGGATGCTAGGTGTGCTCACTGCTACTGGGGTGTCATATCTTTTAGGCCCTCTCAAATGACAGAGCAAGAAGTTATATGTATACTAATGTGTATACACATGTCTATAAATATTTCTATATGGAACCATCTGTGTCTATATTAAGCTAAACATGAGCTCATACTGATATCTCTAATTCTAATCTGTTACCACGTGGATCATTCTGGCTTCCTCCCCTTGCCACAGTAAGAAACCTGGTTCCCATCATCTGCCATCTATTTAATTGTTTCTTCCCTACACACGTATAATGTTACCAGAATTGTTAACCCATACTGCTGTGGGAAGCAACTTTATCAACTAGTGTACTGTATTCGTTTGCGAGGGCTGCCGTAACAAAATACCACAAACTGAGTGATTAAACAGAAATTTATTTTCTCACAGTTCTGGAGGCTGGATGTCTAAGATTGAGCTGCCAGCAGGGTTGATTTCCTCTGAAGGCCATAAGGGAAAGATTCATTCCAAGACTCTCTCCTTGGCTTGCAGATGGCTGCCCTGTTGGTGCCTCTTCACGTGGTCCCCTCTCTCTCTGCACTTGCCTCCCTGCTGTCTCTCTGTGTCCTAATCTCCTCTTCTTATAAGGACGCCAATAAGATTGGGTTAGGATCTACCCTAATGGCCTTATTTTAACTTAATTACTTCTTTAAAGACCCTGTCTCCAAATACAATCATATTCTGAGGTCCTGGGTTTGGGCTTTAACATATGAATTTTGGGAGAAACAAATCAGCCCATATCAAGTACAGTGCTCATGCAGTTTCTTTTGTATAAAGTCTTACAGACTCCACTAATTTCCAAAGTTACTTAGGTGAGCACATTCCCCCCGCCACCCTTCAAGAAGTTATGTCTTATATTTGTAATACAGATAGATTATTTTGTCGCATTTTGCATTTCATCCTGGGATTTCTCAACTTCCTAAATGATTTCTTAAAATTTGTGTATATTGAGGTTCACTCTTTGCATTGTGAAGCTCTATAGCGTTTTGGTTGTTATATTGTTGGGAAGTTTTTTGTTTGTTTTTGTTTGTTTTTTGAGATGGGGTCTCAGTCTCACTCTGGCACCCAAGCTAGAGTATAGCAGCCTGGTAATAGCTCACTGTAACCTCTAATTCCTGGGCTCAAACAATCCTCCTACTTCAACCTCCTGAGTAGCTGGAACTGCTGATGTGTGACACCATACCTGATTAATTTTTCTTTTCATTTTTACTGTAGAGACAGGGTCTTGCTATGTTGTGCAGACTGGTCTCAAACTCTTGGCCTCAAGCAATCCTCCCACCTCAGCCTCCAAAAATGCTAGGATTACAGGTATGAGCCACCATGCCTGGCCTTGTATGGATTCTGAAAAATGGATAGTATCATAGTTCCACCATTACAATGTCATACAAAATAGTTACACTGCCTAAAAAATTTCCTGTGGTTATTCAGTCCTCCCCGAAACTCCTAGTAACCACTTACCTTTTTTGCCAACACTATAATTTTGCCTTTTTCAGAATGCCACATAGTTGGAACCATACAATATTAACTTCCTCAGACTGCTTTCTTTCATCTGGCAATATGCATTTAAGATTCATCCGTGTCCTTTTGTTGCTCGGCAGCTCATTTCCTCTTATTGCTGAACAGTATTCCATTTTATGGATGTACACAGTTTATTTACCCATTCACCTATCTAAGGATGTCGTGGTTGCTTCCAATTTAGGTGATTATGAATAAAGCTGCTATTCATAACATTAACATGCAGATTTTGGTGTAAAAATACATTTTCAAATAAATTGGGTAAATACCTGGAAGAGTGATTGCTGGACCATGTGATAGACTGTGCTTAACTTTGTAAGAAATTATCTTGCAAAGTGGCTGAACCATTTTGCATTTCCATCAACGTGTGTTGTTCTATACCCTCTCCAGTAAATAGTGGTGGTTTTGGATTTTAGCCGTTCTAGTGAGTGTGTAGTGGTATCTAATTGTTTTTAATTTTCAATTCCCTAACGATAAATGATGTTAAGCATCTTATATCTTATTTGCCATCTATATCTTCTTCAGTGAGGTGTCTTTTTAGGTTTTTTGCCCATTTTTTCATTGAGTTGTTTGCTTATTGTTGAGTTTTTAGAGTTCTTTGTGTATTTTGAATACAAGTTCTTTATCAGATATGTGTTTTACAAATAGTTTCTCCTACTTCATGGCTTGCCTTTTCAATAGTGTCTTTTGCAGAGTGGAAATCCTTAATTTTAATAAATTCCAAGTTACCAATTATTTCTTTCATGGATTGTGCTTTTGGTATTGTATCTAAAAACTCATCACCAAACCCAAGGTCATCTAGATTTTCTCCTATGTTCTCTAGAAGTTTTACAGTTTAGTGTTTAATATTTGGATCTATGATCTATTTTGAATTTATTTTCATGGAAGGTGTAAGGTCCGTCTCTAAGTTCTTTTTTTTTTTTTTTTTTTTTTTACATATATGGATGTCTGCTTTTTCAAGCACCACTTGTTCACAAGACTGTTCTTTCCCTAATACCATTCCATCTTGGTTATTGTAGTTTTATAGTAAATCTTGAAATTGGGTAGTATGAGTCCTCCAACTTTGTTGTTCTTCTTTAATATTGTGTTGACTCTCCTATGTCTTTTGCCTTTTCATATAAACTTCAGAATAAGTTTGCTAATATCTGTAAATTAGCTTCCTGAGATTTGGATTATATTGAATCTATAGATTATGTTGGGGAAAATTGACATCTTAATAATATTGAGGCTTTTAGTCCATGAACATGAAATAATCAACTATGCAAAGCAGAATAAAGGTCCTAAGCTCAGCTGTCACCTTGGATTCTTGCCACCTGGCCTTCTGCATTCCTCAGTGCCTGTTCCCAGATGCTGCTGCCCATCCTTCCAGGTTCCTGTGAGGTAAGGGAGGTGATTGCTATTGGTGAGAGTCTGAAAACCTTAATTATATTTTGCACAAAAAAAAAATGCATATCTCATAAAACCCAAATCCCCAGTGAAAAATTTCCACTCAGTCTGTCTTGTCTAGAGATAAAGCACATGGCTGGAAGAATAAGCAGAGGGGTGTAAAGAACCCAGAAGCCCTATTTTCCTGCAAGCTCCCCAGCATTCTCCAGTGGGGACCCCATCATTGTCTCAAGGAATGCTTATGTGTGTATGACACAGTGTCTGGCCATGAGTGAGAGACACATCATTGCATGCATGAGGCCAAATTTTGGAAATAATCTGTGTGCATCAGTGCTTGCTTCAAAGCTACCACATTCTTTTAGTGTGTTTGTCTGAATTATAAGTCAGTGTTTTAGGTAGAAGCAAGATGCAGAAATATAATTAGAACCTGCTTGGAACCAGACACAGGCTGCTTCCCCCTCTGTAATTAGCACCCCATCACAGAGGGTAGCCTGGGGAACACGGCTCAGAGATAGTGTTCCCAGCATTTGCTTTCTTTTATCTCTGTATATGACTCTTTGTCTTTGTTTGTCTTTTTCAATATAAGACAAGCAAAATTCCTTTCTATCAGAAACCTGTGGTTCCTAGTCAACCAAAGTTACAGAGGTAAAGAGCTTGTTTTATAATGTTACAGGGGCAGGGAGATTGGGATGAGATTTCCCCGGAAGGTGAATGATCATTTGCCCTGTAGCTAATGTGATTTTGGAGTGTGGGTGGGGATACAATAGTTGTTTAATCTCAACATGTTTTTTTAGTCTCATCTCCCCAACTAATTTGTTAGTCCTTGGAGGTCAGAGACCACGGCCTTACCTTCTCTCAGATCCTCCCAGGGGCCCAGTTCAGGGCTGTGTATGAGGTAAGCCTGCTTAGGGAGGTGGCCACATTCCTCTATGATGCAGAATGCCAAATCAGAGTTGCTTTGTAGGGCTTCTCAGGCAACAGTGTGCACAGGTGGGCATTGCAACTACAGTCCACAGGATTCTAATCTAAAACATCCTTATGACTGAGTAAAAAGCAATTTGGCAACTGTGACCTGGTTACTTTTATCCTAGTTTCAAATAAAATAAGATGATTAAGAGCAATGTGAAAGGAGACTGGAGAACTGCTGAGGTAACCTGGAACTGTTGACACCTTGGAGCAATTATGAAATAAGAAGGCTGGGTTCTCCTGAGAATGTGTTCCCCACCCCTTCCCACTCCACGCCTGCTACCTGCCCTCGACTGAAGTCAAGTGGGGCATTTGCCTGATGGGATGTGGTCTGTGCCAGCAACAAGACTAACCCCACAGCCTCCATTTGCCTGTTAGCCAAGTTCATGGTCATACACTTGTCCCTACTCTCCACTGTGGGTGGCAGAGATGCTAACTCTGTAATCACAGATAATGCTACTTCTGCAAAGGATGCCTATGCAAAGAAAAAAAACTCCTTGAAAAGTGGCTAGGGAAATATGAGGCGTGAGAGCATCCTGTACTGAAATTAGGAGAAGGAGAAAGAGTAGCAACTGAGAATGCACTTCAGCGGTTAGGTTTGGAGAGGGGAAAACAGAACTGTGGATAGCAGAAACACATTTCACTTGGAGAATCTAAAGAATTCTGGGGTGGTTTTTCTTGCTATTGTTTAAAAGGAAGCCAGGAGTAAAGAAAATTGTGGGTCAAATTTCATATAAGAAGGAACATGAAACAAAGGATTTTATCATTAATAGCTAAGAACCCAATTTGATATTTGGTAAGTAAGAAAACAATTGACTATCAGAGTACTGCAGATTATACCAAATTAGCTCTTCCAGAAAGTACATGAGGGCATCGGGAGCTGGGAGTTTCTCAATTTCGCCATAAGGAAATAGACTGATTTTTTTTTTTAAGCAAACATACCAGAGTTTACACATCCAAATGACCATTGTCCTCTTCCTTAAGTGTCCTCTTGGGAGACTTGATTCCCAGGGCAAAAATACTGCTTTTACTTTGAATACTTTTAGATTCCTCTCTAGTTTTTATATGAAGACATCTCTTTTGTGGCTAATAGTCTTACTTTGGAGAGAAATCTGATTTCTGACAATCATTTTGTATCAAAAATAATGTGTGCCTATAAAGGAAAAACTCTGATTTTTCCAAATGGCTTTGAAATGATGGATTCTGAAAGAAAGTCTAAAGGAGGCCCAGTGCTTTCTGGGAAAGCTGACATGCAGCCTGGCAGGTCAGTTACACACCTGTGAGCCAGACACACCTGGGATGGGACCCTGGCTCCACAGGTGGATCATAGGCCAGTTCTTTTTACCTCTGACCCTCAATTTTCTCACTTTAAAACTTAGATAGTAATAATACCTACCTCTTGGGATTATTGTGAATATTAAATGAGATAATGCTTGGGAAAACATAGAAAGGGCTTAGTAAGTGTTTATTATTATTGTTCCCTTATAATACCATAACATGAGGCGAGGTACATGGCCAGTAATCACTAAATATTTGTCAATTGGTCGAAGGTTGTTGGTAAGGGTGTCAGGTTCTGACTTCAAAGTACACCTGTATTTAAAGAGTAGGGTCATCTGAGGTAACTGAAGAAGGACTAGAAAAACATCTTTAATCCTCGGTCCTGTAAAACTACTTCAAAATGGCATTTGTTTACCTCTGAGGTCTACCCCAGCTCTAATAGTCTATGAAATCGTAACGCTGAATTACATAAAACAATGAAATTAATATGAACAATGAAAAATGTGGATTGATAAGTAGCATGGATAATTGCAGAGTAAACCGTCAGAGCCAAGTAACCCTAGAGGAACAGCTTAGAGGACAGTTTTGTGGAATTGTCAACTGGAGAGACTCCTCTGCGGTCTCCGTCTTTTAAAACAATGAGGTAATTGTTCAACTTGAGCATGAGAGGTGTCACCAGGAGGAAACCTACCTGAAATCCCACACTCAGTGGAGAGTGGGCACTTGGGTAGCTGTGGGGCAGGGTGGAGAAAGAAACTGCACAAAGGCCAAAGAGCTCGTCACCTTTTTTATAATCTCAAATCGATAAAGAAGGTTTTCACAGCTTTTCCGAAGGTTTGAAAGAGAGACTAGCCACTTGCAGCTATGAAAGCCCTGTGTTGGCTGCAAAAGCCAGTGTGATCTGATATTATAGGCAAGGTGTTAAACATTATCAAAAGATGCAGAAACACAGTAGAGCACACTTTTCATGGAAAGCCTTGAAGTGACAAAATAGAAAACTGGAGCTGAGGCTATTATTTCATGATTAGTGCATAATAACTGACTCCAATGAAGAGGCTCCTAATGTAACCTCTTGTGACCCCAGAAGACAGAGCAAGAAGAAATGGACTTAAATTAATGCCAAAGAGATGGAAGATGAGACATAAAGAAGAGGATTTTCGCCCTTCTTACAGATAACACGTAAGAACGAGATTCCTAAAGATGGACAGGAGTAACTATGGACTCTGGAGTTTTAGCACTGACCTGTCCAACAGCAAGCACGTTGACCCTGGGAGCCTCTCAGAAAGCACAGAGACTTGACCCAAGACCCTCTCATTTGACCAACCTGACCGCACCTCAGCCTGCGACAGATGGAGCAGAAGTTTCATCTTGGGACGCGGGAGACTAAATGGGGCGGTGGAGGGGACGTGCAGGGTTGCGCCTCCTGGAGGAAGAGAGCGAAGGGCCCACCGAGGGTTTCCTGTCTCTGGCTCCTTGGAATCGGGGAGTCAACACGATAAAATTAGCAGAGCTAAGTAGGCAGATTTGTGGGGTTGAAGGCATAATTGGTCCTGTTTTTCCTTAGTCTTGACCTAACTGGAGTTCACTGGGTATGTAATGGAAAAACAACAACCAGCTTGATATAAAAATACAGGAAATGCCTGCAATCACTGCTGATTACAGTAGCAGCTTTCCTTCTGTTATTTTTATGAAAGAGAAAAAACAGGGTTTGTTTAGGGTGTTTTTTTTTTTTCCTTTCCTAAACTGTAGAAACAACTTGGGCTATTAGTTCTTTTTAGGGCATTGTTTAGCTAAATGATGTCACTTAATCTTTATAAATAAAGCAGGGAGAAGACATTCAAATTCTTATCATAAATAAAATTCTTATGAGTATAAAACACAAATGGTTGTAAGTATGGTTTATTGGCCCTGGGGATTCGTGTTTTCTTAATTCTTCCAATTTCTAATCTCTCTAGGCTGAACAGGATGAATTTAATTTCTGGCATAGTGCCTCATTTTATAATACGGTTTGCATTAGTGCTAGGAGAGGTAACACTGTTTCCAGCGATTTCTTTTTCAGAACCCACCGTTACTTAGCAAGTAAAGAGACACTTGCAAAGAGACCCTCTCAGCCAGTAGACAGAGAAACACATTGTTCTCGCAGCAGGAAGCATGCGCTAGAGTCTCACCAAAGCCGAGCAAGGAACACTCACCCGGTCTGTGAGTGCCGTTCGCTTAGCACATCTTAAATTCAGCCTCAAGATTCTCAATTCTTGCTGCTGTAATTTAGATAGAACTGTTGAAGTCTGTAATCATAATGTGTATTTTAAAATGTCCCCTTGGAACTTGGTGGATTCTCCCGATTTTCAGTTGCTGGGGACCCTGGGAATACACAGCTGGGAAACTACTTGGGCAACCCTAGAAGATGCTGTGCTCATTCTGTTAAGCCCCACGGCTCTTTTGTTCCTAAGGCTCCAGGAGATGCTGTTATTCTGGGCAATAGGCTTAGGAAACTCAGTTTCCCAGTATGGAGCTCAAGACAAAAACAGAATTTGGTTCTTCAGTGGCAGCATTCATTGTTTAGGAGGAAAAACAATGGCTGAATTCAGGTTCACTCATCGGCCATAATCTGGTTTATGCAGATTTTTGCCATGATCTTTAGGTGGAATACAGCCAGGTTTACAGGGTTTTTAGACCCTGAAGAAATCAGATTGACATAGCGAAGGCTTTTTGAATGCTTCTGAAGGTGGGAGAAGGCATAAGGCAGAGACTTCCATTTCTCATTTCATTTCCTTTCTCTACTCAACAAGTTTTACAACTTAAACCTCTAAGATTGTATTGAACTTTATTTCAAAGGATTCTACCCATGTTTGAAAAACCAGATGGTTGGGGTTTTGTTTTTCTGTAAATATTAATTAAAGATATTTAATCTGTCCATACATACACATAAACATACAACTCCACACAGACATGCCTACATACACACACACCCCACAAATACATCTACACACACACACACACCACACAGATACGACTACATACACTAAGAAACCAACACAGTGATACATCTACATACACTCATGCCACAAATAGATAAACCTACATACACACACACCCACAAAAAAACTACAGTAGTCTAAATATAATCCTCTCTTCTTATTAAGCCATTACTATCAATTTCCCACCACTTGTGGCCCTCATGCATGTTCAACATGAACGTGTAGTTCTTGCCCTACATGATCAGGAACACCATTAAACAACCCAACTTAGTCAAAGCTATAAAATTTATCGTCTAAGAAAGCATAGTATCCTTTTCAACTGTTTAGATTCATTTCCAAACCAAAACCATTTCTCTCCAGATAAATTTTGTTTCAAACAAAACAACTTTTTTAAAAGGCACTTTACCATCACAGCTCGATCTAGCTACAATATCTTCACCCACCCTTTCAGCATCTTTTGTGGAGAGGTTTATGCCAATAGTGGTTTGATGTTCTTGGGGTTAAAAGGATTAAGAATGCGCAGGTGAAAGTTTTCATTTCCACCTTCCCACACCCATTGTAAAGTAGACATTGTATTGTTTATGGCCTTTTGGAGCCAGACTGCCGTGAATGTTTTATGGAATGAGAAGGGTCTAAGGAAGAACTATCCCCATGATCTGAGACAGGCCTGAACACCCAGGGAAGTCTCCTGGTTCTATTCTCTCTGACCCCAGGGTGCCCAGTGCAGTCATTCCTGTCTTTGACATGCAGGTACCTGCAGCTCCCTGCCCGGTCTGTACAGAGGCACCCAGTGGGCTCTGAGATGTTATAGGTGCCCACAGGGAATTTCCCAGGCCTGGCATGGTGCTGGGCTTGTGGGGGATGGCTAACAAATGTTGGCCAGTTGGTTAACAGAAGTTCCGGGTTCATGGTCAGGCTCAGCAATTGCAACGCAAGGGTCAAATAGCACTGGGCATTCAGCACATGTCGTTGAGCACATTTGGATTGAAAACAGACAGGCATGCCATCTCTGAATGCATACTCTCAGGGCTTCGTGCACCTACATGTGTACCAAAGTGATGCTCATGAATGCCTCTGGACAGGAATTTAGGATCTGATCATGGAGTAAAGATACCAGTGTTCATTCTTGCCATTCAGCTCGCACATTGAGAGGACCTCTCCTGAATTAGGTTTGCAGGGAACTTAAAAGAAGCAAATAAGGCCAAGGAAAAACTCATTTGGGCTTGGCCCTGCATTTTTTTCCTTTTTTTTTCCCCCTTCCTTCACTCCTCCCTCCCTCCCTCCCTCCTTTCTCATTCTTTTTTCCTGTTGAGTTATGATAGGCCTACAGTAAAGTGCACAGTTCTTAGATGGTAATTAATTCTCACATAAATATACACCTGTATAACCCAAATCAGGATATAGACTATTTCTGGCACCCAGTAGGCTCTCCCATACTCCTTCCAATCTATACCTCCCTCACCCCAGGAGAGGCAACCACCATTTTGACCATAGGTAAGTTTTATGTTTAGGTTTCTTTCAAATTGACCTTAGCAATCACCCTAAGGAGTCATCACTATACCCCTCTGACCTTGCCCAGGTTTGAGTTTATATAAGAAGCTACTGACTTAAAAACTATTAATAATAATTACTGAGGGGTTAAAATGGGCTTGGCAGTAAGCATTTTCTGTACATTCTCTCATTTAACCCTCAGGAACATAGCCTGTGAGATATTGTATTGTTCCCATTTTACAAATGAAGAAACTGAAGTTCCAGGTTGTAACATGAAGCAAGAAGGTCCCGTGGCCAGGAAGTGTGGGCGCACATTGGAACCCAGCCCCATGTGCTTTCTGTATTGCTGCGCCGACAAGCATTTGCCCCCATTATCACTAGGAGAGTCCTAGCGAAGCCAGATTAGTTTTCATGTAAAATTGAGTTCCATTCTCCCTAGTAAAACTTGAGAAAATATTCTAGAAAATTTGACCAGACTACCTTGCCACTGTTCATTGCAGCAAGATCACTGCCAATGCCGTGGTTTTGCTGAAACCTCTCTCTGAAATGTATGTTTAAACTTTAAGAAGAAAACTTACTCAAGTTCACTGCAAAAATGTGCAACTACAAGGAAGGGAAAAGCTTTACAAAGGAAAACACTTGAGCTTTTTTTTTTTTTTTTTTTTTGTCTACACACTGCTTAGAGGAAACTCAGAGTAAAAAGATAAGCAAATCACACACTTTCATGTCTTGAACTATTACCTCCAACTGTGGGACAGTAACTGGGAGGTAGTGAGCTGAAATGAGGATCAATGAGATATTAAGGATGAAAGAATTTGGGGGAAGTCAAAAGCACTGCAAAGCGAGGAATTACTGTTATGGAGGGAATGAATGATTTGGCCTGTTTGCTCTTAGAATCTTTAAGAATTCTATTCCGTATCACGTAGATCAAAAGCAAATGCAATGGTCTTTATGTTGTATCTTATTCCTTCTTCAACTTTCTCAGGTGTTTGTTTGGTGGGGAGGGTTATTGCCTTTGCAAGTGCAAAGAAATCAAGTTACCAGCAATGAGTGGAGAACCAAATGTTTATGAGAAACATAACTGATTGAAGGGAAGCAAACTCAAGGCAATGCTGAGTTCAAGCAGTCGGCAGTTGTCAAGCAATTTCACCAGGCTGCACTAGTTTGAAAAGTGATTTTAAAATGTTTACTTGTTAATAAAGAGATACTACTATCAGGTGGCTAACAGTATTCTTATGTCTAATTTTATGGTGGTGGTGCCTTCTGAGACATAATAAGGAATATGAATAGATCACTATCTATAGAGAATGTCCTTTTAAAGAATAGTTCAACTTTACCAACTGATGTTAATATAAGCAAGTCCTGCCCACCCCCCATGAAACCTTATTTGATCAGTTTCTTTGATACTGCTCTGTAACTTAGGGTTCATTCTGCAATCAGAGGCCCCTACTTAAGTTAAAAATGACTGTGTAAATCCATGGCTTTTCATGCTTGTGGGTAGAAGAAAGAGAGCACATTCTTTGTACCCAACACTTCACTTACTGATCTACCTTTGACAAACTACAAACTCTTTAAAGACTGGGATCATTCCCAGTCTCATATCTCTCTGGTCTTCCACTAGTTATCTAGCAAAGATCCTTACATAGTCAATATGGACGATGATAAAGATGACAGTGTTGTGTGATTATAGATATCAGGTGGCCCTAAACAATTAAAAATATTTCTCCACTAGAAACCTCCACTGAATTGGTAAATATGATGAGTCTTAAGAGGAACTTTTTACACACAATTAAATATTACCAGGAATAAAAGATGTCTTACTTGGCCTATCTCACAGGGGCACAAATGGACACTTTGGTAATTATTTGCAATGGTGTCTTGCCTCATTCAGCTACCAATTGCCCAAAACTTTCTCCCTGTAACAATTTCTCAAGTTCTTCACTGGCACGCTTAGTTATATATGTATATAAACTTTGGAAAATTGGAATCTAATTTATTCTCAATTACATTTATCCAATATTTGTAGAAATGGCTTAGGGAAAATGAGTTGGTCAGTACTATAGTTCATGCAGTCTGTAGAACTCAGTAGTCCAAATCTGATAGAAAAGAAAAATAGGCATTGTCCTCATTATGTGGTTGACAAAAGGGATTGTTTGGTTGCTCCTCTAGAAAGTTCTTTTTAACCAGCTGGTAACGGTGACTTTTGGGGGGACATTTTAGGTTACGATGACTGGATTTAAAATAAAAGTTTGAATTTATGGGAATCAGTTTATATGGAAAAGAGGAATCTTTTCTGAGTTGGTATATTGGATGAGAGGTGGCTGTTACATGCAAGCCTTAACAAGGGGACTGGGGAAGGACGGACTGATTTCTTAGATATGGTTAACTGTCATCAGGAGGGAAATGAATTAGTCATTGATTTCATCTAGCAAAGTCCAACTGATGAAATTTTTCTACTTTTCAGTGTCTTTGAATAATTTCCTTCTTCTAAATATACACATGCCCATAAATACAGGCATAAAAATATATTTGCAGTAGAGGGACACTTAGTAGGTACGTAAGGACTCTCTGAGAAAAACAAATGTTCAGCCAGTGACAGTGAGTCATTCTTAATTCACATTAGGATTAAATAAGCATGAAAATCAAAGTCCATTCCATACATGATTATTGCCATAGCAAAATGGAGTATGAATCAAAATCTAGCTGTACGTGTCTTCATCATATCTAAGTGAAGTACCTGTTTAAAATGATTAGAAATGATTTAAGACACGTTAATCTGCTCCAACAGCATGGCAGATGTAAGCGGCAGGGTTGGACTGCCAAGCCAGGGTACTGACACCCCGGCAGGTTGGTTCTTGTCGAGTGGGCCCAGGCAGTGTTGTTTTACCAGCTTGCCATCCAAGCTGTGGTACAGGCAATGCTGTTTCCAGAAGAAAATTACTTTATGGGTGTTTCTTTAGTAAGCACTCCAAGGTGCCTGCTGCCTTCAGCCCACAGAGATCTCTCTGGGTCTCCTCTTAGCCTCTTTGTTCATTCTTAGCTATCAGGTATTTATTAAGTGCCTACTACATCCCAGGCACTGTGCAAGGCACTGTGGGGATAGAGTGGTAAGCCAGCCCCTGTCCCTTTGTCCTCTGTTTGTGGACCACACTGCCTAGTGAGGGCATTCACGTTTCTTTATGTGAATACTATAGCAGGAGAGGTCCAGGTGCTTTGGACCCCTTAGGAGGGACAGTGATCCTAACTGGGACAGTCCGTGAAAGCTTCCCACAGGAAGTGACGGGAGTTGGCCAATAAAGAGAGAGGAGGAGTATTGCAGGCAGAGGGAACAGTTTATGCAAAAGGTTGGAAATGAATACTTCATATTTATATCTTTCATTCGATATTGGCTCATATTTTAAATATATATATATATATATACACATATATGTATGTATTTCCCATTTTAACACCAGATTAGAAGCCTTTTCCTAGTGTTAATTATTTCTTAGCTTTCTGGTGTCTGCCCCATAGGACCTTTCACAGAACCTCGTATATGATAAGGGTTCGACAGCTGTGAATTCCCTCCCCTCTTCCCTTGAGCACTGCCAATGGAGGATGAATGCTGCTGTCACAGCCTTCAGCGGGAGGGTAGAGCTACAAAGAGCACAATAGGTGCTGGAGGCAGGGACAGGGGCACCACTGAGGAAAGCCAAGGGCGAGGTGGTGAAAGGCTACAGTAAAGACACCCCTCAGTGATGCCCAGTGTTCTGAAGACCCAGCATTAACAGACTTATCCTAGGTGAGCGCCTTTGAAACGTGGGTGGTGTTGAGCTTCCAAATGTGAAGTCATTTAGTGCTATTCTAAGCCTCTAGACCTTTAGCCTAGTGGTGAATGGACAAATACGGAAAGAGAAAGGCCCGAGGGCCAGGGAGCCTGCAGATTTGGGCCTTCCGGTTAGCGTCAGCGCTTCAGTGTGCGTTCTATATTTAGCTCTCAGGTTTGTTCAGTTCAAAATCATTGACCCTTGCCCTTAAACAATTTGTCATTGATATTTTCTCCACATATCACTAAAATGCTAGATTCTTAGGATCCAAAACAGTATCCCCCACAGTGATTCCTCCAGGTTTTAATAATACCCTTAATGTTTTCTCTTATTTCTCAGCTGGAGTAGAAACAGCTGTATAGACTTTTTTTTCTTTTTTAATAAGAGAGTGTGCGTGCCCTGAACCAGCATGTGATCCTAACCTCCCAGCTTCTGAATGTTCGTGGTCATGTCAACATACATTGAGTCGCTCATGTTTGTCCCAGCCTTGGGCATGGAGACCTGATGCACTTGGCAATGCTGGCCGTGCTGCCCGTGACTGCTTTTCACAGTGTCCGTCTCTGCTGTGCACTTGTGAATGCATCATGGCCAGTAGGGCCTCTCCACCTTCAAATGCACTGACCTGGCTCCCAGGGTGGTTCCAAGTTTGTGAGCCTCTGACAGTGAGTGGCTGTCGTCATGGGACACCTGCTACCATTGAGGAACAAGCAGTTTTTAGACTGGCCCTGGGACTGGGGGTTTTGGTCAGAGAGCTTAGTGGTAACCATAGCTAAGGAGCAGCTCACAGACACAAAAGGCAGACTGGAAAAATGAATGGGAAAATGAGCAGGGCCCAAGGAGGCCGGGCACCGCCATGCTTCTTAGGCAGCGCTGTGGGAAACCACACCCTGGTCAGCTCACAGCCCTTAGTCTTGGTGCCACTGCCTCAAAAGTCACAAGAGTATCAAGATGGCCAAGCCTTGGTGTCCTGTCTGTCACATGCCTAACACTGAGGTAGAGCCCTATCTGTGACAAAGTCTGCAACAGTGGGAAATGAAGATAAAATCGACCCAGTACAGTGACCATTCTACAATTTGTAGGCTAACCATTCAAATGAGATCCTAGTTATACTTCTTTGTTCTGGTTTTCCCTTCTGGTGGTGGTGGTTTGCTGTTGTGCTGTTCTGTTACGTGTCACTTGTAATATGGTCAGTCAAAAGGAGCAGATACTCAAGTCTATCTGATAGACAGTAGCACTTTTTTTGTATATGTGAGAGGAGTAAGAAACTAGCGGTTTGAATGGTCAAGTTCGTAAATTGCTCATGTTAGGGGAATTGGAATGAATATTTGTCAAGCTCCCACTCTGCCAGGAACTGTTAGAAACCCTTTGTGTATTATACTCATTTAAGCCTTTGAAATGAGCATCGTTATGCCCATTTCACAGGTTAGGAATCTGAGCCTCAGTGAGATTAAACTGTCGTATTCACATACTGTTAATCACAAGAGGCATCTTCAAACTCAGGTGCGTAAGGCATCACATTTTCCTGCTCAGTCTCAGGCACCTCTTCCTTACCAATCCTTATGTGGCATTGTAGAGAGTCCCTGTTTTGGTAATGTCCCTTAATTCATATGACCTTAATCTTTTAACCATTTTTCTGAGGGCTCCAGATCTAGATCTTTGGACATTATTGAGAAGAAGTCAGGGCTGGGTAACCACATACCTAAGGATCTTCTGGGCTGGAAATTTTGGTGAGCCTGAGTGAGACCACCAGAGGGAGGAGAATGTGGGCTTGGGGAGAATATGGATGTGGATGGTGTAGCAGGTGTGGGTCCTTCTACAGGGAGCTCATGGCTTCTCAGGACTTGTTCTCCACCACCCAGCCTAGACACGCATGGGAGTGGTTAAGAGTTTGCTCTGTGGGGTCCAAATCTCAGTTCCCCATCCCCACACTAGCTGTGGGCTTCTGACAGATTATCCACCCTCTCGAAGTCTCAGATTGGTCACTTCTACAATCAGGTGATAGTACCCATTTCAGAGAGTTTTGGGGAGAATTAAATGAGGTCATCTATACGAGGTACATTAGTAAATGGTCACCAAGCGCTATCATTGAGCACAGTGTCTTTATGGTTTTTTCCTTGTTTCACTTGTGGGTGACAGAAGCCAAGCCTTAGAGTTCTGTCTCCTGCAAATCCTCTCACAAAGGCCGGGGCACGTGGAAGGTGCTGAATACATATCTGCCGATTAATGGAAAAGAAACAAGGGCATGGCCCGGAGTTCATCTCCACCTAAATGTTCATGGCACTTTCACTCCTCAACATCAGGTTATTTACTGCTATATTCGTTGATTGTCTCTTCCCACACTAGAATATAAACTCTAAGAGGACAGGGTGCCAGAAACAGTGCATGTCACATAGTAGTTGCTCCATAAACATTTGAATGCATAAATGAATGATTTTATTTCTAGGAAAGGAAACTAGCTGACTAGGAACTTGTGGGCAACCTCTGCCCTGGAACCGCCTGAGCCCCGGGCTGACCATTTCGCTCCTTCACCGGGGATTCCAGCCAGCCTCGGGTTCTTGCTGGCCGAAGGTGACCCACAGGAAGCTGCCTGTGCCTGTTCCTTGCCCCAGCACCTGCAGGGCCCAGGGCACAGCTTTGCGGATGGCAGCTGCTTAGTTTGATGTTGTAAGACTCGCTGGGAATTGCTGCCATTTGGATTTATTATTTTAATTGTTTTATAGTTTATACTTATGCCCTGCAGTGATTTTCCATTAAATCAGAACATTTATGTTTTCAAAAAAGAGCAGGTATGGTTGTGGGTGTATATCATAACAGCTAATCTCTGGCAATAAAAACTGTTTGACAGTCATCAACAGATTAGGAAATTAGCATTTGTTTAATTAACCTCCATTAGAGATTGTTAGCACATGAAACCAGTGATTTTTTTTTTAGCCTGAGAAGATGACAGATTTTGCTTTTGTGTATTCTTAAGGTTTCAAGAGCAGTTTTTGTTGTTTTCATGTCTATTAGCATGAACCACTGGGTAGGTAAAAATAATACAAAATTGGGAAGAGACCAACAACACCAAGTATAATCTAGTAAGTAACTTACAATTAAACTTTTGTTGATTTTATGTATTGATAATATATATTCTGTATGTACATGTATTCTATATTACATAAAATATGTATATATAAATGATTATACTAAATATTACATATATTAATCATATATACTTTATTACATATATATTTTCTTGTGTATGTGTATAAGGTAACATACAATTTCAACATCTCTATATAGTATATATTAATTATAATGTATACTTTATTATACATTTACTTTAGTTTATATACACCTTATGTACATAATAAAGTTTGCAGTGTGATTAACAGATGAGACAGGGAAAGCAAGATAAGAGTTATATGTTGCTTGGGCTCATTCTCACACCAGATAACTACTATATTGCATATATGTTAATACTTCATTATGTGTATATATATATATATATATATATATATATATATACACACACAGGCAATAATAACTCGCAACATCTCTCTCTTTTTCTGTATATCTGTTATATCAGTCATACTATATCTCAGTACATAATACTTCATTATATGCTAGATATGTACTTTATACATATATAATAAAGTATATAGTGTGATGGAAATACATAGAGATGCTGAGAGTTATATGTTTCCTGGGTACATTCTCATAGCACATTAACCATCTTTTTAGTTTTCACTGAAGCTTTTCAGTTTTTGCCATAGCACTTGCTAAAATAAATTCACAAATCATTATTTCTTTATTTCAAGATAGAATATTTAAAGGACTTATTTTCATTGATCAGAACCACCAACAGATTCCATATTACTGTGTTTAATTTGGTCAAAACACTTGCTTTCTGGCTGAGAAATATTCCTTTCACAGACCGTGTTGCTGTGTCTCCACTTGGTCTGGCTCATTTGCTCGCCGGCTGACTTACCCCACACATAGCTTCATTAAAACACACATGAAAATATGTACTCTGCACAGGGAGATGTTGCTGCTTGTTGTGGCCCCTCAGGGCAGCTTGAGAAGAGTAGAACTGTAAATGCTAAATTTGAGGGTCTGCTAGAGTCTGTGTGTGCACTCCCGTGCCCTCAGTACACGTACTTGACCTGAATTGCAAGTGAGAGACTTTGTTTAAAAACTGGGTGCCACTTTTCCCAAAGCAGAGAATGGATTAACCTTTTCAAAGTACCTCCCTTCGTTGAATATAGCTTACCAATATTTCATCCACATCTACGGCCAAACAAACCACTCTAGCGTGAGGATAAATTCAGCCGTTAATTGCCAGCAAAGTCAGGGAATGAACAGCACTCTGAATTTTAGCTGAATGACATCAAGAAAATCCAAATCCTGCTCCAGGAATGGGCCTAGGGTCAAAAAAGAAAAAAGGAAGCAGTTGACTGAGGATAGACTCAGAGGTGGGGTGAGGCAGCAGCGGCTAGGAGGGCCCTGGAGAGGGAAATCTGTAGCCCTTCCTGCCAGGATTTGAGAAGTCGTATTGAGCTGTGCCCTATGTCATTTCACTTCCGCTGACTCTCCAGGTCTTCTGATCTATGCAGGTTTCCTGGGGGAGGTTACATTTCAAGCTGTAAGTGTCCACCTTAGCTCAATGACATTGGACAGATTTGCAAGTTGTTCAGAAGAGCTCATAGTTTGGGGGAGGATGACTTTTAATGAGAAGGAAGTAATGGAATGTCCAGGGTATGGGCACCACTCCCCCAGATGGGAGGGAGTGCCATCAGGGGCAACCAGCAGGTATTAGGCCTAGGGGAGTGGAGAAGAAAGATGGGGCGCAGAGATGCTGAACTTTGGACTTACTGGGATAGGGCACCATTGCACTGACTGCCCTGCTCCTCAGGGACAGCCTGGGGTAGGCAGAGGAGGAGGAGAAGCTCCAGGCCCTTCTTGGTTCGAGGACTATGGAAGGCTCGTGGAGAAACACGGAGCACCCGTGAGTTTTCTCTGAATGGGTTCCTCTCTCATGGGACTGCTACTGCTTTGCACAAGGGCACGTCTCCCAATATCACCTGCAGAGTTGTTGCTCTTCTTTTTTTCCTGGGTGGAATTCTAGAAATCCCTTTCCCCTTTCCCATTGGCAGGTTTGAGACTTAGAGTTCTTTTCTCTACTAAAGCTCTTCACTGGGCAGTCCCTGGTACCCCCTTTCCAGTATTGGTCTGGAAAGTCATTTCTCAAAAAGTATAACTACTACTGCTTATTACTATTCCTAAATTGGAGTCTAAGAGCATAAAAAGAAAAATAAATGAAAGACTTCAGTTCGATAAAAAGATCTCTGGAGCACAGAACTTGGGGCCTCTGTCGCTAAGTGACCACACTCTCGGGTTGCGATTCTCCCTCTTCCTGGGCTTCCTGGCCACCAGTCTCTTGGGTTTTCTCTCTGGCTGCTCTGTTGCAGGTCCTGGGCATCAAGCGTTGGGCTTTGTTTGCAGATCAGTTCTAGCCTCTTCTTTTCTCACACTGTGTGAACCCTCTGTCAGAAAATCTCACCCACACTCATTATGTTCTCCAGCCCAAAGCTTCACATGACACCTACTCAGCATGTCCAGCTAGATGTCTCTAAGGTGCCTCAGGCTCGGCATGTGTGAGCTGAGCAGTTGCTATATCCCCATCTCACTCCAAAACCTGGACCTCCCTGGTACATCGCAGACACTCAGTAAATATCTACCAAATGGAGGCTGCCTTTAGCTCTAATCGTCTGTTTTGTAAATTCTACCAGATTGCAACCTCCCTGGTGAAGAGGAGGAATCTCCTTACCCCACTCCCCCCTTAGCCCACAGGTCTAGGACCGCAGATGCACGTGGGCATGGTGCAGTCCTCTTCCCTTCCTTACTGGAATGTGTGCATACGCGCACACGTGAGCGCGCACTCGCGCATCTCTGATCAGCTGAAAAGCCCCACATGGTCTTAAAGTAAATACCTTCTGTGGCCAAATTAAACAAATACAAATGTAAGACTTCCTTTTTAAGAATAATAAAATCTGTTTTCCATCCCTTTAGAGGTCAGTCCGTTTTCAGCCCCCTGACCTGGCAGGAGGCCTCTGATACCCTCCAAGTGACTTGGGTGACCCCCACTTTGCAGGAAGACGTGCCTTCCCTACATTCCCCTCAACTTGTGCAGACTTACATTTGTGTTTCCTCAGCTCTTTATCTGGGCCGGAGTGACCTGCAAGGAGCTGACCAATCTCCTAGCACGTGGCTCATTATGTGGCTGGACACGGAAGACATACGCTTACCGGTTTGGGCAGCTTCTTGCCCTGACAAGGGAGCTCGAAGGGTGGTTCTCTGGCCTTTCTGTCCGGGAATTCTGGGTGCCACAGTCCACTTCCGCCAGGCTCCAGGCACACCCTCAGAAAGGTTACTCTTGGTCTTTTAGTTGGAGTGGCCCTTTCTGTGATGACAGAGTTCTGGCTGGACTTTGAGCTGCAAATTGCTGGGCCCAAAAAAGGCAAGACTAGCAGCCCTTGCCTTCTAAGGGCAGCGATGATGTCCCGTTTGTCCCTCTGGTGTAGGACTTACCATCCTGAGCTCTCTGGCCTCGTGTCCGTCTCTCCCTCCATACCCCAGACCCTTCCTTGAGGACAGGGATTTATGTATTTTCTCCCAGTATCCTCAAGGCCTAGCATGGAAACAGACTCTGAGTAGAACTCAGTAAATGTTATGGAACTATTCCATAGTAGGGCCAAGTAGACAGTCGATGTGTTAGTAGTTGTAATCTCATCATTAACTAGATCTTCACTAAAATGGACTTCATAAAGACCCTGCCCGTTACTTCATCCTGATGTTCAAATATCAAGTACCAGGCACTTTGCCGCGCTGTGGGCACCAGGCTGTAAACATGAAGGCACAGTCCCTGTTCCCATGTTCATGAGAGGGAAGCCAGTAGTACTCAGGGAAATAAGCAAACTAATGACAAATTGTGATCATTGCTGTGAAGGAACTGACCAAAGTGCTGTGACTGAGGAAGGGGCAGGGGTGACGTGATGGGCTGTAGAGTGGCCGAGAGAGGAAAGGGAATGGAGGCAGAGACCCGAACGACAAGGAGCCTGTTGTCTGGGGCTCTTCCTGAGTATAGTGGGGAAAATGGGTTGGAGTGTGCAAGACAGTGTCAGATTCAGTTGCCTCTGATGCTTTTGGCCTTAGTTTTAATGGTTTTCCATAAAAATGTTTTAGTAGTTATGTTATCTGGAAATGTGCGTTCAGGTCCTGTGGCTGCGTGGGGCCATGATCTGTGACTTCACCTCTCATTTGTTCCTTCACCCATCTGACAAGCAGGTATGGAGATGCTGGGCTGTGTGAAGCACTCTGGGGATGCGAAGTCCCTGCCCTCGTAGAGTGTCCGCTATGGAAGACAGATGCTTGTGTGGGAGTGTTTCTAGTGCTAGGATGTCAAGGCAGGAGACAGGAGCCCCCCAAAGGCCCCAGGCCCCCATCTTGGACTGTGTGGGTATGTGGTGAGGGGTAAGGCCAGAAGGCCAGACTGGTGGAGACTACAAAAGGCCACTCATATCATGTGAAGAGCCATGTTCCTGGGGTGCCACAGAGGAATGCAAGCAGCAGGAGAGCATCATCTGATTTACATGTTATATAAAAATGCCTGCTGGCGAAGTTTTGCTCCAAAGTGGAAAGGGAAACATTTGGTGTGCAAGTTCAGGATTGCAAGTTCAAGCAAGTTCTTTCATGGGCTCCAGCTGCCTTCACTTCCCAGGATCCTGGACCGGGAGGGTCCTTGGGGACTAACTCATCCAGCCGTCTTATCTCATATTTGAGGATAGTAATGCTCAGAAAAGTAACTTGCTCAAGGTCATCCCTGTCCTGGGCTCAGCCCAATCGGCTGTTTTGATGAGCAAGTTGATTGACTCGGAGAGAGCTAAGAGGACTAGGTATGAGTGTCATGATGGCCAGGGCAGCTCATCCACATGTTGGGGACACAAGGCAATACCTATTTCCCATCAGGAGGGTTAGGATTTTATCCATGAATGTTGAGGATAAGAATGTACTTACGTTATTATGGATTTAAAAAAAGTAACTGGACAAACATGCAATCAGATAAGCTATTCTGTAGTGATTCCAAGTCTTAACGCCCAGGTACAGCCAGAGGCGATTTATTATTTTTTTCTCCTGGCAGGATCAACCAGGTAGCAGGCTGTTTATTTTGGCTGTGCATCGGGACGCTGTTTGACACCTCAGGCTTCCAGCTATCCATGTAGTGGCTCAAAGTCTGCTTTCTCCAGATGAGAGGCCACCTGTTTGGTCAAAACAGCATTGTCTAGTTTATCACTTACATCTTACAAACATGTTTCCGTGAGTTAGAAACAAGCACCACCCCGGCAGCAACAACTGTGTCCCCTATCCACGAAAGGACAAAGCGTGGACACGATATCTTTTTTTTCCTCCTCAAACAACACAGAAAAGTGATTAAGAGCATAGCGGTGGCGTCAGGCAGGATGGACTCCATCACTCACTCACCACCTGTGTGTCCTGGGCAGTTAATAACCCCACAAATGCTTTTTCCTCATCTAGAAAATAGGGATAATAATAGTCTGACCAGATTCAGGGAGTATTTGTGAGGTTAAATGCACTAAAAAACTTAACACTGAGATGGGAATACGGAAGCCTTTGAGAGGTGGGTAGGGAGAGGTAGCTATTGTTTTGTTCCTAAATGACTGAGTTTTCCTATGAAAAGCCTTGGAGAAGGTTTTCCCTGCTGATTGGCCCAGAATGAAATGTTACAGCATCAACTCTCAGTTATGAGCACTGCCATGGAGAATTTATGAATCATTTATCTTGGGCTCTGAAACAAATTATGCTTTTCTTTTTCATGGAGAGGCAACAGAATACTTTGCTTGCCTTCATGCCTAGGATGGTCTCTGAGGGACTTGCGTTCCTGAGAGCGACAGGAAGTACCGTCGCAGAGGATGCTGGGAGGAGGGTGCCTGCCAGTCACCAGCCCTTGCCACGATGTTGAGGGGAAAAAAATTGCCTTTCTCTTGTGTATATCATTAAATTCATGAAGGCGTTTGGTAACATCTTCCAGAAGGGCTTCTATTCCCATCTGATTAACCACAGTCATTCACAAGTCTCCACTATTTTGTCCAAAAACAAGCAGGGTTTCTTCATAGTCTCCCTCGAGGGCCTGCTCTCTGAAGTGAAGTAATTTTTCTAATCTTTTATCTTCAAGTAACTGGAGGAATTTGCTCTCGTGTGTAGCATTCATGCCTCAGCTTTGTGGAACTAGCATGCCGGGGGGGTAGGGGTGGTGGTGGTGAGGGCATTAGAAAATAAGATGGGTGAAGAATACAGTGGCGTTATGGGTGCTTTTAAGGCAAATTTTCAAGTCAAGCACACACGCAAATGTTTTCATTCTTTCTGATTTATTAAGGGCCTCGTGTGTGCCAACCCTTTGCTAAATGCTGTGTGGTTTACAGAAGGAGAGTTTTCTGGCTCTTATTCTTGGGGAATCCACCCTCACATTGGGAAAATACAAGTTTCTGAATGGGAAAGGATGAAATCAGATGAGACAGCTGAGGTGCAGTGTGAAGAAAACAGGATTCCACTAAATACCTGAGTTCGAGCCCCAGCCACCTCGCTGGACTTGCTACCCCTACCCCTGCCCCAAGTTCTTTATCGATAAATTGGGGGTGATGATACCGCTGCCCAGGGCTGCTGCTATGGGGAGTGAGGGGATACTGTGTGTGACAGCGCCCAGTGGCTGCTGGTCCTGAGGAGCTGTCACATGTCCTGACTGGTAGCACCTGTGCGGCCTTACCCCTACCCGTGACACACACACCCACCAGCTTTGCTGGGGAACTTTGTGTCATTCCCCAGTCCCAGGCAAAGGGATCCTGGATTTTCTCACTGGACTAGGCTGAACATCTCAGTTTTATTGTAATTCGTATTCTCTCAACATTTGTCACTTTCTCCCGTATGTCACACTTGCTTGTGCTTCGTATTTTCCATCCCTCAGCATCTGTCTCAGTGCTTATACACAATGAGAGGTAGTCATTCTTTAATTTTCGAGAAATATTTGTTGGAGATTTTGTGACTTGCCCTGGCAGAGGATGTGTATTTTAAGAAATGAGCGTAAGATCCCTGGAGAAGGCAGAATTTCTGGGGTAATCGCCACGGATCAGGTACCGTGCCAGAGCTTTCACATAGCTTATAGCCTTCAGTCATGGTGGTATCATTTCCCACTTAACAAATAAGGAAACTCAGTCTCAGAGATATTTCGGACCAGCCCAGTGTCATCCAGCCGGTAAGCAGCAGAGTTAGGATGTAGATTCAGAACCACCTTACTCCCTGTCTGAGTATCAGGAGCAGAGAAGTTGAAGGACCCACTCCGCGTCTAGGATCACACCATGTAGGCACCAATAACTTCTTATGCGTAAACCATCGTACACAGAATTAGATGCTCACATATGCAGTCCTGGCAAGCAATTCTTAGAAGGCAAGATATGTATTTCATATTATTCTAGACACATTGCTAGAGACACCAACAGTTGGTTTCTTGTCATGTTAAAAGTGCAGTTTGACCTGCCACTGGTCTCATCCTGTCTCCAACAGCTGTCCCCGATATTAAGACCTTATTACATGCCAGTTCTCCTCCACCATTAGAACATTTCTTCCCCACCTCACAGCAAACTCACTGGAGGGGCCCTTGTTTTCACTTACAATCCCTTTCTATTTTCCTATCCTAAGAAAGTAACAAGCGCAGTTGGTCTTACAAGTCAAACTTTTTGTTTTTTCCCTGAAAACAAAATGTTTTTTCTTTCCCCTCAGCTAGGTTTTACAGAATTTTTTAAAGTACTTTGGTTAGGGAATTTCCTTTTCTTGACGTCTTTTGATTTTCTGGAAGAGATCTGTGTTCCTACCCCAGGGGAGCCTTGATTATACCATCTCGCCTCTAAATCAAGCCATCCCTGTCAGTGGCTGTGACCTTTCAGGCTCTGTGTTCTCCTCCTCACCGCAAAACCTTCTTTTCCCAGCTCAAAGGAATTTTAGTCCAAGCATCAAGAAGAGATTTCCAACTTATGCATCTTGCATTTTATCTAAAAGATAGTCACATGCAGTCATGTGGGGTCAACCCAAGTTGCCTCTTACCAGCCGTGTAACCTTGCACAAGTGACCGTGTTACCTTTTCTGAGCCTCATTTTCATCATGCATTTAAGGTGGGTGGGTGGTTGATGCCAATGTTAGCAGGGTTAGTACAGTCAGGATCGTGTCTCCCAGGGATAAATTGCAGAGGACTCTCCGGGCAAATGCACCCTTTCTTTGTAGCCAGAGCATTGCTCCCAAATCTCTGTTTGGCTTAGTGGTCTGGGCAAGGCCATCTCAGAGCCTTAATCACTGCTTAAGACTTAGATTAGAGCAGTGGTGTTCAACTAGAGGCTCTACGAGGGACATCTGGCAATGTCTGGAGACATTGGTTGTCACAATGGGGTGGGGGAGGGGTACCAGTAGCATCTAATGCATACAGAACAAGGATGCCACTAAACATCTTTCAATGCACAGGACACCTCCCCACCCCCTAGCAAAGATTTATCTAGCCCCAAATGTCATCTGGCCCTAGCACACTGAGGTTGAGAAACCCTTTACTCGAGGGGTGCTGAAGAGCCTGCTCCTTATCGTGTCCCCACAGCCCACATCCTGTGTGGCCCTTGGCAGCTGGGGGGGAAAGTGTGGGCCCATGGAAGTCCTCACAAGTCTTCGGTCCAGTGGAGAGTGAAGTGAGGTAGCCATCAACCCGGGTGCATTCTGCCTGAGCGGGAAATGCTAGGAATGGCTGTCACCATTCTTGTTTAGCATCATTCTTGAGGTTTTAGTCAACACAATCAGACAAGAGAAATGAATTAGAAATATAAATACTGAAAAGGAGGTAAAATGATCATTAATTGCAGATAGTTTGAAAAATCCTGGAGAGTCAACTGGAAAATGCCTTTACAAAAATAAAGAGTTGAGTCTAGTGCCAGAACAGAAAATGATAAACAGAAGCCAATCAGAAACACACCTGCAAACATATATTAGACATAGTGGAGGCAATGACCCCATTTACAATAAGAACTTATTTTTTTTAAAATGTTTTGTATTGAGCAACACCTCATTTTATAAAACAGAATGAGTGTCACCTATGATAGGAATTTAAAATATAATAGCTTTGACTATTTAGAAGTAGATTCCATTGCAATTAACGTAACAAAAATACTTTAAATAAGATTTAATTTTCTTTCTTTTTCCTGTGAAAGTTATCTGGAGGGGGGCAGTCCAGGGACCTTTCCTGGGGCTTGGTCCTTGTCTTTATGGTCTAAAGTAGCTGCTGTAGGACTGCAGGCATTATATCCTCATTCAGGCAACAGGATAGAGGGAGGAAAGAAAAAGAAGAGTAAGATTCTTCCTTTTAAGGAGACTGTCCTGCGTCTGATTAGTAGAACCTAGTCACATAACCACACCCAGCTCCAAGGGTGGCTTTTAATTCTAGCTCATAGCTGCACGCCTATGTGCATGGCTTAAAATGAAAAAAAAAAAAAAAATCAATGTTCTCTTACAAAGGAAGAAAGTGAGAATGGATATCAGGACAACCAGCAATCAGCAATCAATCTGCCATAAAATGTCACAAGAAATGTGCAAGATCTATATGAAGGAACTTTAAAATGCTCCTAAGGGATGCAGACCAGACTTGAACAAATGGGAAGACAAACCGTGTTATTGAATGGGAAGACTCAACATCATAAAAATTCAGTTCTCCCTGAGTTAATCTATAACTTTAAACATGTTCCCAGTAAAAACATCACCAAGATTGTTTTTTAACTAGAGCAATGATTCTAAAGTTCATATGGAAAAATAAACAAGTGAGAATAGCCAGGAAATTTTGGAAAAGATGAATAATAAGGAGACTAGCCCCACTGGGAGTTAAAATATATTATAAACCTACAATAGTTAAAAGTGTGTGGTATAGAGCCATGATATAGAGCAAAGGGTACAGAAAAAATCCAAGTGCATATGGAGATTTAGTACCAGTATTTGATAAAGGTGGTATTTCAATCAATGAGGAAAAGATGAACTATTGGATATCTGGGATTGAGACAACTTAACTTGACATCTGGAAACAAATAAAGTTTCATGTATTCCTCACACCTTTTGTCAGAACAAATTCCAAATACATCAAAGACTTACGTTTATAAAGTGAAAGCATAAAAGTACTAGAAAGAAACCTTGGGAAAATGCTCTTATAACTTTGAAATGGGTAAAGCCTTTCAAATTAAGTCATAAAAGTGAAAAACATCAATTCATAAAACATCATGATTAAATGCCATGAAATAAAACATCAATTATTAGTACCTAAAAATATTATGGGCAAACCACCATAACCAATGTCAAAATTCAAACAATAAACTGGGAAAAGTATTTGTGATTCCTGTTGTACACACAGTTTGTTTCCTAATATAGAAAGAGCTCCTAAAAATCAATAAAGGGCAAATGCCACAAAAGAAAAATGGGCAGCAGTTCACAGAAGAAAAAATACACATCTCTTTTAAGTATATGATAAAATGCTCAAGCTTACAGAGAAACTTAAGAATATACAAGATAGTATTTTCAACTGCCAGACTACCAAAACTTGGTGCTACACCATGCTGGTAAGAATGTGGGAAGCAGACACTGTCATATATTGCTGATGGAAGTGTAAATTGTTCAATCCCTAAAGAGGGCAGTTTGGCAACATCCATCAAAATTCACATTCTTGAAGTATCTGACTCAGAGATTTCTTTCCTAGGAAATGTGTATGGTTACCTTCACACCTGGGCAAAATGTCAGAGGTACAAGGTTATTCACAGCACTGCTGATGATAATAGCATATATTGGAAGCATCCTAAGTGTCCCCCGATAAATATGGTGGAGTAGTATGCAGCCATAAAGAATTAGGAGGCTCTTTAGTGGCAAGACAGAAAAGACCTACTGTATATATCAAGTGAAAAAGGTAAGATTCGAAAGGGTATATATAGTAAGCTTCCATTTAGTTAAAAGGGGGGAAATGAATATATACTCACATTTTCTTATTTATGTATAAAATATAACCAAGAGGATACACAAGGAATGAATGAAATGCACTTGTCTATAGGGAGAAAAGGGATATCTAGGGAATGGATGCAAGAGAGAATTTTACTATATGCCCTTGGGTACTTTTTGGTTTTTTGGACACATGAATGTATTACCTATTGAAAAAAACTGAATGAAACTATTCATAAATTGAGTAAGTAAAAGTCACATTGGCTCATATATAAGGAAAGGGATTTTGCTGGATTTCTACCCCCCCATTAAAAAAAAGACCCCACTCCTTTAAAAAAATGTCTGCATCCTCAGAAGTGTCTTGGGACTAATATCTAGGCACTTGTCCTTCTTTGCAAAGCTGTCAGTCAACAGGTTTGAGGAAAACCAACTGATATTGTCCCAAGCACTAATGCGAAGGCTCGAGGAGAAGAGACCCCCCGCCCCGCCATCCTGCCTGCCAGCCCACCTCTGGGTAGGTAAGGCTGGGAACCCATTCTTCCCAACCTTCCTCCTCAGGGAGGCCTAAGGGCCCCTATTTGTAGAGGCAGAATTAAAAACCTACAGGTGGGAGAATCCTGAGGCAGGAATACAGTAGAAATTCAGGGTTCCAGGGGTAACAGTAGTGGTAAGAAAACCATGAGGGAATCTTGTAGGAAAGGTCAATCTCCCCCTCCTTCCCCCACCTCCTTCCCTCCCGCCCCCCACAATCATGGCCCTGAGCTCTCCCATCTGCTGAAACCCACTACTCGAGAACTGCTTCCCATTGAGAGCCCAGTGCCAGGCAAGTTTGGTCCCAGAGGTATAAGCACTTTGCTTTTTAATGGAACCGAAGACTCCCAGCAGAATAAAGTTCTAACAGTGGCCTTTCTGGCTCCCAGAGGTCTTCTGAACCATACTTTCTTCTGTCACTAAAGGAAAGGAACATAAGTCTCTAACTCTTCCTGGATTTGGTGTTATATGGAGAGTTAGAGTTTTCAAGATATGCAGACAGCGGAGAGGGAATTGGACGAGGTGACCACAGACAGGCTTTCAGGCCTCAGTGGCAGGACGGTAGGAAGAAGTGTTTTGGCCGTGGTGGAGGACAGCTGCAGAACATGTTTGGCAGTGGTGGCCACACTGGGCCTTTGGCTGGGGCGGCTGCTTCCCCAGGGAGAAGCGAAAGCAGGCAGCAAAGGACGGTGTGCGTCTGGGGCCAGTGCGAGGTAGGGGGGAGTGAGACATTCCGCCTTCTCTCGCCCCTCCCTGAGAAGAGTAGGCGCCTGAGCAGAAGGAGAGGCCGGGCCTTGCCACCTGAGTCAGAACCGGGGCAAGGTTCAGGCTGCTCGGAACGTTCTGAATCCATCCCATTCGTACAAAATTAGAACAAGTCCTTCCTCGGACGTAAAGCCTTGAAAAGAGAGTGCTTAAAGGGGTGGCATTTGGGGTATTTTATAAGGTTGTGCTTGGTGGCTGGCACGGGAAGAAGTCAACCAACATTGGGCCAGGAGGGCAGAGGAGGGCAGCACGCAGAAGCCCTCACCACCTGCATCACTTGCCACCCTCTGGTTTGCACTTACTTGTCTCTGCAAAGGTGGTAGCCAACCGTGTTCTTCCTAACTCACCTGCATGTGGTTTGTAGACCGAGGTGCCGAAGAAGCATCGTTGTTCTTTTCACAGCAAGTATCGCATTGTGCTTATTGCGCGTGCCATGGGGTCAGCAGCGCTGGTTGCTAGGGCGTGCAGGGGCGCCTGGCTCAGTGGGGCCCTAAGGGTTTGCCTCCCGAGGACACAGACAATTGCGAGTGGGCAGACAGGACGGACACCGTTCCCTCCAACTCAGTTTCTTCATGAAGGAAGTGGGTGCGACGGTATTAAAGACCTTCCACTTCCATTAGTCCCTCAAACAAGCCTGCAAGCAGGGGTGTGTCATCCCAACTTGACAGATAAGGCTACAGACCAGCAAGGTGACTTTACTAGGGCCGAGGCGCAACCAGCCTCCTGCAGCTCAGCCTGGTGTTCGTGTCACTGCTGTCCCACCCACAGCTAGAGGTGAGCTTTGACCACACACGGCAACCAGGGTGGGGATGGGGAGCCCTGGTCCCGGTGACTCTGCTTGGTTGGTTGCTCTCACTGTTCTCTCTGTAGTTCTCGAGCATTTGCTTAGAGCAGCACATTTTATGTGTTCTTTTTTCTCAAGCAGTCCCAGCCGTGAGCGGAAGCGGGGTCACGGGTGCAATGCAGACAGGTCCTAAAGTGCTTCCTGCCCCACCTTTGCACTCAGGCCCAGATCCCTGATGGTGGCTGAAGTTCAAGTTCCATTGCCAGCAGGACTCTTCCGCCCTCTGCATGCAGAGGGATGGGCCTTCTTTGCAAGACCCCCCAGCCCAGAGTGGCTGCTTAAGGGGACATGGGGTGGGGACCTCCATCCAGTCCAGGTTCTTCTGCAGGGCCAGGTCTTGGGTTTCCAGACATGGTGGTGGAGGAATTCTTACCCAGCACCCCATATTTTACACAGGACCCTCAAATGTAAAACAGGCCCCGAGGTGGCCTCACTGGTTGAGGCCAGCATGCCTCTATAGCCCTCACTCACTGTGAAGGACCACATGGGCTCTGGAGGTCCAGGTTATGGAGACCCCTGCCCAGGCCTGCTTGCCCCTGGAAGACCAATCTTGCAAACACATTGTGCTCATGCAGGCCAGACATTCATCGCTCTCCATGTGAATTTCCTAAACCCTTTTTCTGGCATTCTAGGCTCTTTGAGGCCGGTTTCCACATGCCTGTCTTGCCTCCCTGTTCACTGGGGCCCAAGTCTCTGGTCTCTTTGCTGCCTTTTGCATCTGCTCTGTTGGACTTCTCTCCCCTCCCAGCTTCTCTCCTCGTGGTCTGGCCAAACCTTGCCCTCTATCTAAGCTGCTCTTGAAGGTCCCTGTTTCCTGGAGACCCTCACTGCCTGCACTAGCTGGCTGTGGTCTTCCCTTCTGAAAGGTAACAGCTCACATAGTGCCCTATAAGGTAGCACCTGACTCTTAAGTGGTTTTATCTGATGCATTGATGTTCACATGTGACAGGCTGGTTCCCCATCTGATGCTGTGGTTAATTCACCAAGGACAGAGCATGGATACTTCTTTCTCTGATAGCAGGGTCCGATTAATATGAATTTCAGGGAATAGTAGGGCTTCCATAAATAGTTACTGACTTTATTCAATTTCAGCAGTCTTGATGTACTCCTGGGATTACAGAAGCTCCTCCCTCTTGCCAAGGAGGATGGAAGCACACTGGGGACTGACCCACTCGAGAGAGAGCCCTTGGACTGAGATTGGGTTCAGGCAGGTCGAGCTTCCTTCAGGGCTTTATTTTCTAGAGATTTCCCCAGGATATGCGTGTCTCTCCAACTCAAGAAGACCACACTGGGTGAGTGAGGCATTCATTTACCATGTGGTCCTGGCCTGTCTTACAGGGATTTGAAACTGGACAACATCCTTCTGGATGCAGAAGGTCACTGCAAGCTGGCCGACTTTGGGATGTGCAAGGAAGGGATTCTGAACGGTGTGACGACCACCACATTCTGCGGGACTCCTGACTACATAGCTCCCGAGGTAAGGCCATGTGCAAAGGCCACCTCTTCCTGGCGGCAGGGGTCCAACCCCATGCACTGGGGTCATCTGGTGGTGTTGGGAGAAGGCTCTGGAAAACCAGGATGGATTCCAGGAAGGAGGAAGAAAAGGGACAGTAAAAGGTTTGCTAATTTCTCCATAAGGAAACCTTGGTGACAGGGGAGATGGTGAGTGAACTGAGAGTAACAGGCTCTTCCCCAAATCTGGGCAAGTCCTCAATGAATGTCACTCTACCATCCTAGTCCGGAACCCCCAATAAATCTCGGACCAAGAGAATTTTGTTGACTTGTATCATTGTTTTCATATCTTAAAAATCAGAATGAAGGAGCATCTTTGATAAAGGCAGCACATGGCTTTATCGGCTATAATTTGCTTATAGTAAAACCAGGAATCGCTTGCCATTTCCAATGGAGGGAAAGTTCTGCATCCGGAGCAGGAAGAGGATAGTGCCTCCTCATACACGGAGATCAGATGTCACTGTGAGCCTCACCAGTGGATGCCTGTCATGAAAGTTGTTGGGATGTTTTGCCCATCATGAAGCGCTTGTTTGCCTCAAGTTCCCCAGATCAATCTTGCCAAACTGAGAGACACCTAGTGTGATATGATTCAGATTGAGCACGTGGCCTGTCGTAGATACTTAATCAAAATGATCTTGATGGCTCTGAGACTCGCAAGATGGGAAGGAAGTACCAACCCCCGTTGAGTATTGCCCATGATGGATAAGTGTTAGCACATTCAGCCTTCAATGGGCATTGTTTGAGCACCTGCTAGACACAGAGCAATGTGGGAATAAAGAATTGACTGAGACACTGTTCCCTCTTCTAAGGGAACTTTTGGTCTAAAGGGAGTGACAGATGAGTAAACAGCCTGTTAAGCAGAACAAATAAGTACATAAAACGAGATGATATCCTCAGGGATCAGGGAAGGCTGCTTGGAGCACCTGGCAGATGAATTCAGTTGCAAAGAGCAGGGTTTTCCTTTAGCAGAGGGGGTGGGGACGGCATTCCTCAAAGCAGCAGGGAGGATTGGGATGGAGGCAGGGCAAGAAAGAAGGTTCCAGTCCAGGCTCTGAGTCCTTTGAGGGCAGGGTCTGTGTTTCTAATCTGGGTACTGCCAGGATCCAGCACACAAATCAGGCTCTTAGTAATGGTTTGTTGAATGAGTACATGAGAACATGTGACATTCCAACAAGAGTAAAGGCCAAGGGATGAAAACATCTTGGCCTTTATCAGGAAAGTTAAATAGTGTAGCTAGAACCTAGGGGTTTTAGTACGCATAGAATGAGTAAGATTAGGATAAAGGACCAAAGAATGTGGCCTTGATCCTGTAGGATTGGTGGATCCACTGAGGGTTCCAATGGAGAAGGGTCCTCATCAGACCTGTCCCGGGAAGAAGACAGGCAGCAGCAATGCAGGACAAACAAGACACAGGAGACCACGCCCTGAGGAAGGTCTAGGAGTGAGGGTGGTGAGGAATAGGTAAATCCTGTTCAAAACCTTCATCTTCTACCAGATCTGCAGAGTAGAGATTCCAGGCTGTCTGCTAGTGTGTTCCCTTAGCAAGAACACGAGGCATTCAACCTTCAAGGAGAAATGAATGAAAGTAAGGACTTTCAACTGGGCCCTGCTTTTCTCCTCTTCCTCGTTCGTTCTTTGCCATCAGAATGCTTGGTTCCAGGCCCTCTATGAGTTGATGTCAGAGCCCGGTGTTGTCATTCAGGGCCCAGCCCGAGACAAACATTGACTTTACAAAGAACAGAACACCCGTTCAATTTCCGTGAAGAGCAATCCATCGAGGACACTCGAGTGAGCAACTCCACTCTCTGATCGTGTCGAGGCACAGACACGCTCTCTGCCCGCTCTACCCTCTGCGCCCGCTGTGCAGTCGCCGCTGTCCCGGAGGTGACAGATAATGCCTGGTCTTACTGCAGGCAAACGACAGCCGATAAAGGTCTTGCTGCCTTTATCCAGGATCTCGGGAAGACTAAACGAAGTGATGCCTCTGAAGCACTTAGCGCGGTGCCTGGTCTGCGCTGAGTGTGGCTGTGTCACGGGGTGGGAAGAGTCCTGAGAATTGCGATTCAAGTTTGGACTTGACTACTAATGCCCCCACGTGACCCCGATGAAGTCACAAAATGTTTTTGTACCTCAGGTTCCTCATCTTTTAGATGGGAGTCATAACTCCTGCCCTACCCACCTCATTGAGCTGTTTTGAGAATCTAATGAGATTAAAGCGTGGAAATGCATCAGAAAGCGTAAACCTCTATTCAAATAGGAGAGGTTATGAGGTGCCGGGCTAACCCCGAAACCAGAGACACCTTCTGAGGCATTGGCTCTGCCCTGGAGTGTCCCTTCTCACCATGTTCCCTTGGCTAACACCCATGGCCCCCTCTCCTTCGTCCACACCCGGTCCCTGCGCCCCAGGAGGTGGCTGCCAGCCCTGGGTAAGGCCTGGCGTCCTCAGAACCAGTGCCAGCCCTTCTCCACTCCAGCTCTTACCCATTCGAGGGTGTGGCTGCCATGCCAAGTGCCTCCCCATGGTGTTCAAAACTTGCCCTTCTCACCAGCTCCGCTGTTGACCAGGTGGTTTGGAAGCAGATAAGTAGGGCCAAGCCTAAAGGGAATTTTACAAAAGATGCCACCTAAAACTAGAAGGTTCTGAAGGGGGCCTGGTACAGAGTGGGCAGGGCCACTCTGAGGTTTCCACAGTGCCATCAATCTGAGCACACACAGGCCACCTGGAGGCCACCGTTCCCCACCCCATGGAGAGAAGCACCCAGAGCTCCCTGAGCCTAGAAGAGAAGGGAACATGCCCAGTGAGATGCGCAAAGTAGACACACGTGCCAGCCAGTCATGAAACGTCAGCTGTCTCTTGGGTGACAGAGTGGGCTGATCACAGTGGTGGGCTCAGAAGAATGCTAGACCCCTTCCCTCTGGTGCTTTATGGATGCACAGGGGAGACAGTGGGCCATGAAAAAATAACTAAAAAGCAGTAGTATATGAAAAGTGCCTGCAAATCTTAGGAACAGGCAGGCTCTTGGGTTGGGTGCTGCAAGGTTGAGGGAGGAGCTGGCTTTGGCTTTGTGTCATAACAGAGCAGCATCACTGGCTCCTCAGGACAGTGGAGCCTGCAGCTCTGATCTTAAGGATACTGTACACAAAGCACTGGGCTAAGAGACCAAGGGTGCTAACCAAACAGATTATCCACCCCAAGTAATTTAGAGTTGGCTGCATTCTTTCACATTCCTTTTCATTCTAAATTCAGAAGATTCCTAAACCGTGAGTGTTTTTACTCTTTTCAAATGCTTCTATCCAGGTCTTTCTATTTAATCCCATGCAATTTGTAACCTCTGGAAGATTGTTTTCGGTAGACCACAGAAAGATCAGATTCTCAAGTTAAGCCTCCTCTTCCCCGGCCACCTTGCAATCTGAGAACTAAATCAGAGCCTTGTCCCGGGCCTGAGAAGTTACCTGCTCCAAGTGTCCTGTGACCTGGAATGATTAGGCATGGACTTTGCCTGTTTTTTCAGGGTCCTCAAAAGTTTCCCCCTTTCGAGTCTCGCATTCCAGCCTTACCTCTCCTCCGCACTCTTCACTTTTTGGAATTCTTTATGGAATTGGAAAGGTCATCTCATCTACCCTCCTATTTCTGGGCAGGGCCATGTCTAATCCTGGACTGACTGATAAGAGAAAATAGTTGTGCAATGGGGACACCACTTGACAATCCCTTCCTTAGCAGTGGGGACAGCTCAGCATTCATTTTTCCTCTGAGCCAAACACACGTCATTGACATGCTACATATTTATGTACATATATATAGTATTTAAAAGCATGCTGCAAAACACAAAGCTCTATACAACTGAAAAGTGGTATTAAATTCAAGTTTCTTCTGTTGGCTCTGGTTCTCTCTCTCTCTCTCTCTCTCTCTCTCTCACACACACACACACACACACACACACACACACACATGAAACATGAGAAAAAAATTTGGATAGCGCTTTGTATTTTACAGTATGCTTTTAAAATCTTCTACCTGAATTAATCTTGCGAGATGAAACTGAAAATCTGAGCCTCATTTGATAAGTGAGGAAGTCAAGTGACTAGTTTGAGCTCACCCGAAGATTTAGTACCAGACTTGGGATGGAATGTAAATACCCCAGTTGGTCTTCCATCTCCTACTGTAACACGTGGCCAGTGCTCCAGGAAAATTAGGTCGGGGCAGTTATTTGCTTTCAAATGGCCCTGCAGCTTCTCAACTTTAAGTAGAATTCTTCTCATGTGTTGAAATGATGATTCAGTTTATAAAACTCCAGTCCTTACATTCCACACTCTACAGGAAGCTGACGGTGTGCAGTATTCAGTAGCATCATGTCATATGTGCATTTCATCTAAGTGAGTTTGATTCTACACATTTGGCCAGAGGGAAGAAAGCAAGGGACACAGAGACAATAGATAAAGACAAGTGACCGTTGTTGAAGAAAAAATGCACCAGGCCGTCAAGGAGATGTTATGGCAATAGGGAGAATGTTCATAATGAGGATGGCCCCAAAGGCACGGAAGGGGGCCTCGGGGCTTACAGAGGCAGGTGAAGGAGGGACTCATCAGCGAGTTATGTGGGAGTCACGAGGAATGATGGAGAGATGGGTCTGCTCCTGGAATATGCTGCAGAGTAATGGTCTTGCATTTGTGGGTGGAATGCCGGAGGGTGGGGAGACACATTAACTGCACTTTCCAGGAGCTCAGGGCTCATGTAAATTCAACGTTGTCACCATTTAAGGAAGACTGAGATGCAGCATGCCCTGGACTGAGTGGGATGGGAGACCTGACCTTGCTGTACTCAAATAGCAATCTGTTCCCTCTGCAGGGTGAACTGTCCATGCTGACTTTGGAGAAATGACCCCAACACAGTGCCTCCCAAACTCGATTTTTACTAAATTTGCTGATTTAAAACCTTGCTGTATGTGACACAGGGCTCCATTCTATAAAGAAGCAAATTGGAAATGAAGATGCAGTCCTTCCCACGGGAATCTGTGGTGCAGGTGTTGTCAGGGGTGGGAGTCACTGGTGGTTCCTGATGTTGCCTGTTTTTCTTGAGCAGATCCTACAGGAGTTGGAGTACGGCCCCTCCGTGGACTGGTGGGCTCTGGGGGTGCTGATGTACGAGATGATGGCTGGGCAGCCCCCCTTCGAGGCTGACAACGAGGACGACCTGTTTGAGTCCATCCTCCATGACGACGTCCTGTACCCCGTCTGGCTCAGCAAGGAGGCCGTCAGCATCTTGAAAGCTGTGAGTCACTGCGCACCTCCCGTGGCTCTGCTCCCATGGGATCCTCTGCCCTACACGCACTTTCCCCCTTTCTCTCTCCCACCTCTGCCCACCACTGAACAGGAGGAGTTAAGCACTGTTCCTGTTGGGTGTTCAGGCAGAGTTCAGAGGCTGCTGCCGAGAGAATGGGGCCTGGGGTGACTTGCTCCGCCTGTGGGAAAGGACAGCATGCCTGTGCTTCCTGAGTTGGAGCACCACGTACATCTAGGTCCTCTGGCATTTCAGAGGGAGCAGAACCAACCCAACTGCACTGACATCACCTCTGCCTCTTCCGCACCGTCCTTGCCTGCAACCTGTGGCCTGCCGTCATCGGGGCGTGTGATGGGGAGTGGGGGGCACTGCCCACCTGTGTCCGCGACAGCATCACTGTGGCTGGACAGCCAACCAGGATAGGTCTGGTACAAGACTTAGACGTGTCATAGACTGTCCCTGCCCCTACAGATAATCCCTCCTGTGTGGAAATGCGTTCGTGCTTTCTCAACACAGCCATCTCTGCAATGTAACTTGTACTGTGTCGAGTAAGAGGTGCTACGTACCCCCTTTTGGAATCTGTGAAAGCTGAGGTGCGGAGACTTTAAGCAACCACTTTGCACAAGGTCACCCACTGGGCTGAGGCAGGACCAGGGTGACGGCCCAGGAACCTGGACTTCCAGCCCTGGCTTACTTTCACCCATCAGATTGCCCCAAAGTTCAGTGGTTTGCTTGCCACATTCACAAAGTTTGCCGTATTCCAGTACTGGTATTTGCTTTTTTCATTCTTTTAATTGACTCCCAGTATTTACCTAATTATGTGTACTTTACAAAGAAATTTTATGTCACTCTTATAGGTGAAAAATCAGTATGACTTGTCATAACTAATTAATGTAAATCATTATATGAAAAAATTTAAAAGACCTAAAACCATTTAGTAGGTATCTGGGGATGTGATGTGTGTACTATATTTTTTAAAATGCCAAATCAGAACACTCTTCTCTGTAGATCCTTTTTCTTCCCTCCTTCCCTCTTTCCCTCACCTCCCTCCTTCTCTCCCTTCCTGATCTATTTCCCTTTCTCCCCCATGCTCCCTCCCTTCTCCCATTCATCGATTCATTGAAATACTATTTATTGAGTGCTTCCGACATGCCAGGCACGTGCTAGATGGTGAGTGAGTGCTGGTGCGTGTGACAGCCATTGGTCACCCTGCTTTGCAGAGTTACCTCTGTCCATCCCCCACCCTATCCACCCCAGTTGGAGCCACCACCACCCCTCCCTTGGTGAAGTGCGGGGCCTCCTAATGGGAGAATCAGAATGATCTCAGTCTGACCATCTCATGCCCTGTGCCCTACTTAAAACTCATCGAGGAGTGCACACTGTGCTTAGATGCAGACCCATGTAGCCTGCCCCTGTGTGGGGCCCTGCCTACCCCTCAGCCGTCCCCACTGGTCTGCTGAGCTCCAGCCATGTTGGCCTGTGTCCAGGTGCTAGAATGCATGTCGTTAGTGTTCCTTTTCCCTGACCACTCTCCACCCTCCCCTGTTTGCCTGGGTACTTCTTGCTCTTCCTCTGGTGCCAGCCTGTATGTTGCTTCCCCAGGGAGCTGCCAACTTCCCTGCCCAAGAGGGGTGTCTCCCTGTTGCACGCTCAGAGCCTGCCACGCTTCTCTCCCTCCCTTCATCACCACCTCAATTAATTGTTTCTCCGGCCTAATTACATGTTTCTTCTTGGCCTCCCTTCCTCCTCTGTGTGCCCCATGAGGGCAGGGACCGTGTCTTTCGTCACTCATCACAGCGCCTGGTGCAGAGAGGAGACTAACGGATATCTGAAGGAGAAAAGGGATAGTAATAGACAAGCACTGGGCAGCGGCAAGGCCAGGCTCCCAGTACCCCAAAGTGGCTCTTTCGGCCTGACTTTCCCCCCACCTCTTCCATTTTCCTTTCCTACAGGGAAGCAGAGCCTTTTTTAGAAAGGGCGCATCACCCAGTAGGACGGAATCTTGCTTGGGGGACTAGATTATCCAATTATTCAAATGTAATGCTTTTTTGTCCAGTTTATGTATTAAGGCTTTACGTATTTAATTATTTGCTTGCTTGTTTAAGCATATGCTTTTTTAAAAAGCACAAAGCATAAAACGAATACAGTGAAAGGTCTCGATCTCACTCTTGGTTCCATCTTCCTGTTTCCCATACTCTCTGCCTCTGTTTTTGGATTTTTTTATTTATCACTCCAGAATGTATTTAGGTATACACAAGCAAATACAAAGGTAAATTCTTATTTCTTCTCCTTTTTCATACAAATGTTAGGATGCCGTGCATATCTCAACAGCATATGTTGTTTTTTCCACTCAGTGATATATCTCAACATGTTCATGCACTGGTTCTACTTCCGCTTGCACTTTGGAGCTCTGAACCACCACAGAGGACTCTTCTGGGTAATTGCCCTGGGGTAGACACGGGAACCTTTGCCTTCTCTAATTCGCAGAGCCCCATCTTGTCCCAAGTCACCCGAGCACCCGAGGTGGCCAGAACACCATGCCCTGCAGAGCTGGCTGCCACCCCAGGCCCTGCCACCAGCCCAGCACACCTCCCTGTGAGTTCCCTGTTATGGAATAAGGAATATGGGGTGTTCCCTGTGAGCACCCCAGCTGAGCCCTTCTGTTCTGGAGGACCTAGAGCAGTGGTTCTCAACTAGGGGCCAGTTTGCCCCCCTCCACCAGGCATTCAGCGAAGTCTGGAGGTATTTTCAGTTGTCACAAGCTGGGGAGCGTTGCTACTAGCATGTAGTGGGTAGAGGCCAGCGGGGTTGCTAAACAGCCTACAATGCACAAGACAATCACCATGACAAACAAGAATTCAATCCAAATGTTAATAGCACCAAGGTTGAAAACTTTGACCTACAGAGATTCAGAAGTTCGAGGTTATGCCTACGTTAACTAGCCAGTAAGGGCAAAGTGAGAAGAGCCTCTGGTTCATGGGTAGCTTCCTAAGATGTTCGGACCTCTATGTTTACCCCTGGCCCTGCGACTTCCTGTCCTCCTTCTTCCGGGTCGAGTAAGTTAGTCTACTACTACTCCCTTGGTCTTGAAACACTTCATTTCCTTACGTTGTCACTTGACTCTAAGGCTAAGACCAGGATGCCCATGACTCTGGCCACTGAGCTGTGTCTCTGAGGGCTGCTGCCTATGTGAAGGTGATGCAGAACTCTAGGGAAGACCATTTCCATCATAGAATTACGCAGTGATGCAGTACACAACCCATGCAACAGTAAATGGCCACCCTGCAGCCTCCCTTCCTCAGCACTGTGCCCTGAAGCCCAGCCTTTAGCCCCCTACTCAGTCATGACAGTTTACTGAGTGTACAGTGGGAGCCAGGTGCTGGGCAGATAGGACTGATTCCTAAATCACAGCTCACTGAGGGAAAGAGATGTTTAGACAACTATTTAAATAGAAAAGAAACATGGTGTCCAAGGTATCAAAAGAAGATGGAATCTGGGGAGGCTTCACAGAGGAGGCAGCATTTTGACTGATTCCTAGAGAATGCCTAGGGACCAGAGAGGGGCATTCAACCAGAGGGAATAAAGGGTGCAAAAGACCAGCGAGGTAGACAGGCTTCAGTCTGAAAGGTTTCTGTGTGCCAGGCTAAGGAATATGGACGTCACGGCGTGGCCCACTGGAGATGTTGAAGCAGCTCACCTTGCTGACTTGTAGGTTGGATTAGAAAGGTGAAATGCTGTGGGACCATTCCTCGCTCCCATCTACTCACTCCACTGTCTCATCTGTGGCTCTCCCTGGCCAGTAGCTTTTAACCTGGGCCCATGTGCTTTGGTTTTGAGGGCACCAGGCAAGAGATAGTAGGAGACTTTCCCTGTCCCAGAAAATCTCCCTTGTGGATGAAGCTTGAAATTCCACCATTATAAATGTATTCCTTTGGGTTATAGTTTGTGCTCTCAAGATCCTTTTTTTTTTTTTTTTTTTAATGGATATATGCACCCAATCTTCACCCTGTGAAATGTAACCCTTTGTCTCTAACACACATACACACCTTTGTTTTGGGTGGCTATCAGAACTGTTTCCACCTACCGGTACTTTTGTTCAAGGTGATATTGGTATACGTCTGCTCAATTAAGTGAATGTTTACCATCAGGACTGACTCATTCAATCAGAATAACAAGTTCACCTGGGTGTGTGGGATCACAAGACACCAACCAAAATATCACCAGCACCAAAGAAAATATCAAACACACCAATGTGATTTTTTTTGCATGTGGGTATTGAAAAGCAATAAGCCTATTTTTTACCTTTTGACTAATATAAGCATTTTGTGTGGATTGCAAATTCAAATATAGAAAACGTGGAGAAGGGCCAGTTCAGGAAAAAGAAAGCAGCAGGAGGTAGTCTGCTGATTTACCGTCACGGGCATGCCCGGCCCGCTTTCCCTACCTTGTCCAGAAGGACTGTTTCCGTCTCAGTGTAAACGAGCTTATCAGACCTCAGTCTCCCAGATGAGAACACTTGAGAGGCTGAGAGGATCAGAGAGTTAGTAAAAGCCTGAGTTTCTAATCCCAGCTGGGTACCTTGCTAGCTGTGTGGCCTCGGCCAAAGCAATTTACCTTTCTGTGCTTCAAGTATCTCACTTATAGAATAGAGATGATAAGAGTACCTGGCAGGGTTGTGTGAGGATGAGGTGAGTTAATATACATACTACATTTAGGATGGTGACTGGCACGTGGTAAATCCTGTGTAAGAGTTAAAGAAAACCCAAGGGGCGAGGTCCCTGAAGGTGCATTTACAGACTTGGGAGGCGATGCTGAAGATGTTGCCCTTCCAACTGCCATCTTTCCCTCACAGCCTGTGCCAGCCAGGCAGTTGTCACTAATTCTGACTCGTGTCCTCATCCCTGCAGTTCATGACGAAGAACCCTCACAAGCGCCTGGGCTGTGTGGCAGCGCAGAACGGTGAGGACGCCATCAAGCAGCACCCCTTCTTCAAAGAGATCGACTGGGTGCTCCTGGAACAGAAGAAGATCAAGCCACCCTTCAAGCCACGAATTGTAAGTCGGGCCCCACACATGTTCCACACCGTGGGTCGGGCCTGGGCACCTGTGTGGCAGGCTGCGTGTGCCCAGGGAGAGTGGTCTGGGGGCATGTTTTACAGCCAAAATGACAAAGGCAGGAGGTGACCAAGACTCTCCCTGAGAGAGAGTCTCTTAGGCCCTAAGCATTTACAGCCAAACACGTGTAACCTACAGCAGTAACCGAGATGATGACTTATATGGGCCACAGAGGAACACCTTTGGTTTTAATAGAGATTTATTTATTTTAATCAAAAATTACAAATGATACAAGTTTGCCATGTGTGGTGGAGAATAAGTTTCTTTATAAATAACTGGGTTTTTCTAAATGAGCCAATTTAAAGGAAAATAGCATCAAAATAATAGTTGTGGTCATTACGTGGAACTAGCACAGAGCGTGAAGGTGGGATGTGGTGACTGGCAGCTGGAGAAGCCTGCTCGGTGACACCTCGCTTCCGTGGCCCTCTCAGAGATGCTCTCCATCCCCGCCCCACTCTCCCCTCTGCCTTCCAGGTTGATAGGCCTGTTGCGATGCCATTGGAGGGAGGGTAGTATTAGGTCATTAAGTATGAAATGTCCGATTTCAAATCAAAAGTGTAGTTTAGTATAGCTCAAACAGGAAGCAGTACAATCAAAGTACATGCCTAAACTATTGACACAGTTTTGCCATCTTAACGATAGCTTGCTTATGCCAGCGGCGAAGAAGCCTGGAAAATGAGTGGTGATGAAATCACCAAAGGCATTTTCCCCAGCTTGTTGAGAATTGAATATTTTTCCTTGCAAGAAGTGGTTCAAAGCCTGGAAGGAGTGGTAGTCAGTTGACGCAAGGTCTGGTGAATATGGTGGATGACAGAGAGTTTCCAAGTCCAGCTGCTGTAGTTTGAGCAGTATTGTTTGTGCAACATGGGGTCAAGCGTTGTCTTGCAAGAAGATTGGCCTGTCTCTGTTGACCAATCTCGGCTGCTTAGTCATAAGCATCCTCCTCATTACGTCCAGTTGGTTGCAGTAGACATCCACTGTAATCGATTGACCAGGTTTCATGAAGCTGTAGTGGATAATACCAGCACTGGTATTATCCATGGTACCAAACAGACACCATGAGATTTTTTTGATGACTAATTCGGTTTTGGACTGTGTTTCGACACTTCATCTTTATCCAACCATTGTGTTGAACGCTTGCAATTGACAAAAAGATCCATTTTTCATCACATGAAACAATACGGTGTAGAAATGTTTTGCCTTTATGTCGTGACAACAAAGAAAGGCAAGCTTCGAGACAACTCTGCTGACACTCGTTTAGTTCATGGGGAACCCATCTATCCAGCTTCTTTACCTTGCCAATTTGGTTCAAATGGTCCGATAGTGTTGTCAAACCTTGCTGCTAGTTCACATGTAGGTTGAGATGAATTTGCTTCCACTGCAGCTTTCAGGTCATTATCCACATTGCTCTCAGGTCACCCACACGGCTCATTTTCAAGATTAAAATCACCAGAATGGAACTTCTCAAACCATCAACATATCGCGTGTTCATTAGCCACATCCTTCCCAAACACTTCGGTGATATTTCAAGCTGTCTGCACTGCATTTGTTCCATGATGGAACTCGCATTTGAAAACAATGAATTTTCGACTTATCCATGGTGTTACAAAAATTGTGCTTAAAAAATTTTTGAAAGATAATCACAAGCCAGAACATGTGTTTGAAAGACTGAGGATGTACCTTCACAATACACATAAAACAAGAAGTGTCAAAGTGAAGTCTCAGAGATATCAACTATCAAACTTAGCACTTAAGGAAATCAGACATTTCATACTTAATAACCTAACATAAAGGGTATTTGAAGCTCAGAGGCCAGAAAGAGGAATAAACTTCAGTCTGGGCTTGACAGAACAAAGACCATGTCCTGGCGGTGGCCTTCTGCTAGAATGGGGAGAAGGTCATAGTGTACTCCTTAAAGTTACAGTGTGTGTGTTTATCTTAATTCTGTTGCTTTGTAACCCAAGGAGGCAATCCGTCATTCAGCCTGAAAATCAGGGTAGCCAGCTGGCAGGCTTACGGGGAGTGGAAGGGGACTGTGTAATATAAGAGTTGACTGGGCAGGAGCCCCAGGGCTGTGGGGCTGGGGTCCCAGGCAGGGAATACCTGAGATCATCCGGCCAGCTGTGGTCATTGGCATTCTGTCAGATGAGCCCTCCCCTCCCCACCTCCAAGTACAGAAAAGACCCTCCTGTGCTTTGTAAACCATCAGAGGAGAATTCCATTCTATTTGGGGAAGTTTTCTGGGGAGCCATTATGGATAACACGGGGATTCTTAGGCATATTCCGCAAGGGACATGGGGAGAGCAGCTCTCCGTGGGTGGGTGTGGTCCAGACCCCAGCCACACTTGAGCAGATGGGGTTGACCGTCTCTGGAACGCTCAGTCCTGTATTCATTCCTCATGTGCTTCCTCCTTTGGTCTTTATGTTTTTTGTTGGACAGCACACAGCCTGGAACAGGTTAGATTTATGTTCACCTTCTTTCTTTGTCAGTGTCACCTCCACTCCAGCCCACCCCCACCACAGCTCCGGGCCACCATGCTGAGCCCATGCTGCGGGTTTGGTAGACTGGGAGGGTTTGGGGCCCAGGCTCCCCAGGCCATTGTCCCCTGCTGCCCACAGGGATCCCTGCATGTATGTGCCAGCCTGCCCAATGGCTGAGGGCCTCTGGCCTTTTGGGACAGGATTAGCTGTGCCCCTGGCAAAATGGGAGGCTTAGGACACCAGAGGCCTAGCAGAGGAGGAAGAGAAACTACAGGCTCAGATGTGAGGGTGAATTTTAATTTCAGTTTAATCTAAGTTCATCAACCCAAACAAAAATGAGAAGTAGATCCAAGTAGAGAATCCAGGCCCAATCAACAGAAACCAGGATAGATTGGGGCTCATCAGGTATTGGTGTAGGTCTACAAAATGACTCAAATTTCAATCAAGACTCTAGGTCAACAAAATCCCTTTGAACTTGGCTTGTGGAGTGCTGGGCCCCAGCTGGCCTAGGCCAGGGTAGAGGAAAGCCCTCCTGCTTGGAGCAGGGTGGGGAGGACCAGGGAAGCTCTGCAGAGACCAGCAGCCGGGGGCGTGAGGGAAGAGGGCCTGGCGTGGGCAGAGGCAGCCAGAGAGGCCATGGGGAAGGCAGGAAGTAGGGAAGAACTTCAAGTATGGGTTCACAGAGAACGGCCTCTCCCTAGGGTATGACAGATTACAGAACATGGCTTGCCAAGGCCCTTCCCAAAGTCCTGGCAGTACCAGGAATTCCTCACTGGGGCTTGCAACCTTTGGTGTGAGACTTTGAGCCAAATGAAAGTGCAGACCTTCTGAGAGGATTCCCAGTTTGAGCAGTACCTCTGTGGGCTTCCCCACAGTGTGCGGGAAGAATGAGGACAGGCCACAGAGAATAGGCATGAGGTGAACAGGTGAGGCCCCGAGGGATGGGGAAGAACTCAGACACAGAGGAGAGAGGAAAAGGGCAAAGAACGAATTGGGAGGGAGGCCGGCCAGCAGCAACCAACTCCACTAACGTGCAGGATTTGCCTTGGCGCAGGCAGGTGGGGGTCCCGTAATGCTGTCCCTGGCAGGAGTGAAGGTGTTCCCATGGGCAGCAGTGCGAGGTGGCCCCAGGAACCAGCAGGAGGAAGTACATCCCTGGGTCAGGCGGTCAATCCCACCAGGGGGTCAGGTGGGACCCTGCGGCTACCCAGACACCTGAAACACAAGGCATCCATGCTTTCCTTCCTGGGCCTCTTGAGAGGCCCCCACCTGGGACCAGAGGGGAGGACCCTGCTCACTTCCTTTGCCAGGGGGCTCAAGTAGACTTTCAGGGGCAGAGAGAGAGGACGGGGCCATCCAGGAGCTCCCACTGATTTCAAAACTGTCCTAGTCAGATTTCCTAGAGACTGACGTCATCATTGTCTTGGAAATCATCTCCTGTGCATGTTCCTACTCTCCCTACCTCCCCGGACCTTCAGAGTTAACCTCGACACTGTGAGGGGTCAGGGGAGAGGGTATTCATTAGGTTTGGTTTGAATTCAGCTGGTAGGAGAAAATTAGAACATCTGGAAAAAGGAAAGATAAAATGGAAAACTGACATTGTGCAAGAGGTGTTTCTGGTCACACTCTGAGCTGAGTAATGTTAATCCTTAGCACATTCTCAGCTACAGGTCTTTAAAGACTTATTCAATTTATTTAAATGATCACATTTATGTCCGTGGGACTAGAGATTTCTCTCAGGAGCAATATCGAAATTGGAAAAGAAAAGAATATCCCACATGTGGTTAGCAGATTGGAAAAATGTCCCAAATCTGTCCCTCTGTTGAATGCTCTCCTCTGAAAAATGTCAGTGGTACCAGTCTGAGTCATCTGTGGGCTTGTGTATAGCAGAAATGAACTTGAAGTTGGATTAAAGCCCACTGCAGTGATGAACATACTATATTTCTCATTTCAGACAGCCTTGCAAACTAATGGGAAGCCAGGCATGGTAGCTTATGCCTATAGTCCCAGCTACTTGGGAGGCTCAGGCAGTGGGATTGCTTGAGCCCAGGAGTTAGAGACCAACCCGGGCAACATAGTGAGACCCTGTCTCTAAAAAAAAAAAAAAGAAAGAAAGAAAAAGAAAAAAATCAACTGGGCATGGTGGCACACACCTGTAGTCCCAGCTACTTGGGTGGCCAAGGCAGGAGATTGCTTGAGCCCAGGAGTTCAAGGCTACAGTGAGCTATGATCACACCACTGCACCCCAGCCTGGGTGACAGAGCAAGACTCTGTCTCTAAAGATAAATAAAATAAAATAAAACACAAATGGGAAAACTCACGTGAGTTTTCACCCTCTTCTAACCAACTCAGGGTTAACCCCAGGGGTGTGGGTGCCTGCCTAGCTCAGGTAACAGCAGTGAGGAGAGCTCTGTGCTCTGTAAGCAGAGTCAGCTTGACCACAGGCAGAATAGATTGTCACCCACAAGAGACCATTGGAGAGCCACTGGGAAGCAGGTATGTCCCCAAAGAGGTGGTCCTTCTATTCTTGGGGCAAAGGGGTCCATCGCAAGACAGGTGAGGCGTTCCTTGGGCTTAAGGCGTCATATGCTTTGAGGACATATCAGATGCCTTCCTAGGACAGCCGGGAAGGAAAAGGCTCAGATAGACAGAGGGAGGAGGCAAAGCTGGTTTGGAGCCCAACACTGAGAAGCAGTAACCAGGACAGGGGATCGCAAGCAGCCAAGGATGGTGTGAGGTTCTTAGATCCTGTATCTTAGCGACAGACTCCAAGTCAAGGGACAAACACTGTGAGAAGCGAAGGGACCAAATCTATGAACAAACATACTCAGCTTAACAATTTGGTAGCGGCCTCAAGGAGACACTGGGCTTGTGTTTAAATAAGCAAGGAAACCAGATGTGCAGGCACCCCTAATCTGGTGAGGCTGAAGACCTCCAGGGTGATTCTGTCCCATGTGTGGGACCTGGGAGGGAGCTGCAGGGCTGCTGTGTCTTGGGCCAGCTCCACTGCCTCCTGAGCCACGCCCTGTTAGCATCACACCAGAATGCCACCATCCCCAGGGACCTGCTGACTGCACTGAATCCGCATAGCCCAGGGGTGTCCTGCCTGTCTGATTCAGGGAGGAATTGCTTTTGTCAGGTGGTAGGTGCTGGAGGTGAGGTTAAGAGCGGTCATGTCACCCCGGCTAGGACTAACAAAGAGCAAAGACACAGTGGTGTGTTTCTCCAGAGCCCCTCTGTGGCAGAACCTGCCCAGGGTGTCTCGGCTGCAGGCTGGGGGTCCCTGGTCCCCTTCCCCACAGCAGAGGCTGAGGATGCATGTGGCAGCAGAACAGCTGTTGGGTCTGACTTCTGTCCCCTCCACAGGAGCCTTGCACCCCTGGAAATATCACCAAGGAGATTGTCCAGATTCCTAGCTGGAATTTGGCCTTTGGTCAGGTTCCATCACATACCTCAATTGGCTGCCGTCCCCCGCAGGCTTTCGGCTTCTTGAGATGTTTGCTAAGCTGAGGTTTCTGTCCCCGGGCTCCTAAGCCTGCCCGCCTAACCCCTGCCCTGACTCCTCCGCTGTCTTAGTCTCACCAGATTTCCTGACTTCAGGTCAACACCACTTCGTGCTAACACCACTCAGCACGGTTTCCAGCGGGCCCTGCTTCAGTGTGGAGATTTTCCTCTCGTTGGTCCTCCCAGCTCTCTTAGGTATTCTCCCTCCTCCCACTTGCTTGTCGGTGTTCCTCCTGTCCACCCTCTGTCCACCCACATACTCAGCTGATTTTGTGCCAGTGATATGTCATCAACACCAAACCAAAGATTTGCACCATTGTGGACTCAAATCAATTTTCGGGGGGTGGCTTGCTTCAGGGTAAGGGCACGCGGCGGTGGGGATGTTTGGTGCCAGGCACCCCAGCAGTGGGGGCGGGGAGAGTAGGAAAGCCAGCAAGGCTGGAGCCAAAGCCTTTGATACTGGAGAAAATCTCCAAGCATACAGTTCACTGGTCTGTCCTGTTAGAGATTTTGTCCCTAGATGGTGGCACTATCTAATTGCCAATAAAAGCACATTCAGCTTTTGTGTTACAGTGGGCTTGCCTTCTTTTGGGACCGTAGGGGGCAGAGTGATGTGTTCAGTGTGGCCGAAGGGCAGCATCTGACCGTGCAGGTCTTGGGGATGTTCTGCTCACTGCTGGCTTCCCTCCCGTGTGCCTGTCCCTTTCCCCCAAACGCGTCAGGCTCTGAGATTCTGGCTCCCAGGGCTTCAGCACTGGAACGGGGGGAAGCCAGCGTAGGAGGGGGAGACTTGCCTCCCCAGAAACCTAGCTGTCCTCAGTGGGAGCCAGAGGCAACGAGGGAAATGCTGGCCGAGTAAACTTCTCTTGTGTACGTGTTCTCTCTTTTCAAGTTTGCTTCAGTGTGAATGTCCCTCTTTAAGGTAAGGCCTCCAGAGTGGGGAGTCTCTCCAGGTAGGTGAGCCCTCAGGCCCGGTGACACAGAGGCCCCTTCCAACCTCATGATCCGTTTCCATCCAGCCATCCGCACAGCATGGCGGGACCCCTGAGGGAGGCCTCTCCTGCATGCTCCTGCATGACCGGGCTGTGCTGACAGAAAACCTGGGAAGTGGGCTTGAGACCCTCACACCTCACCAACTTAGCAGCCTGAGGAGGAGCCCTGATGAATAGGCAGCCCCTTCGCCCCAAGCCAGCCCACCTGCTCAGGGACCACCTGAGAGCACGGGGCAGAAGACCACTAGATGCCATCCTCATCCTCCATCCTGGCAGAGCAGGGGAAGGAGTGTGGCTGGGTCCTGTGGCCCTTCCTGAGGACATGCCCCTGGATGGTGTCCGTCCCATAGGGAGAGCCCTTACCATCCAATAGGCTACGAGATCCTTCACACAGCCAGGGCTCTGGCCCAGGGGTGGAGGACATTGGAAAAGTCCAGAAATATGTTTTTGGTAGTTGGCCCAGGTGGCAGCATGGTACAGTGGACAAGATACTGGCTTTGACTCCAGAGAGACTTGGGTGGGAATGAAATCGTTATCACAGGATCGCCACGTGATGCTGAGAAGCCACCTCACCCCAGCTCCTTGAGCCCCAAGCTCCTTATCCGTAAAATGGGAGGAGACAACTTCCCTCTTAGAATTCAAACAGCATTAGATCACAGACCTGAGCTCCTCTGTACGCTGTGGACTCTCAGTACATTTTAGTTCCTCTCTCTGCATTCGTCGCCTCCCACCCCAGCCTGGTAAGGCCCCCTTCCTCTCATCCCAGGACTCCAAGAAGCAAGAGTTAAGGATTGCAGGAGGTGGTGTGGTATTTGGAGGCTGGATTTTGGAATCAGATGCAACCAGGTTCTAAGTTGGGCTGTGGGATCTTGGGAAGGTCCTCGCCTCTCTGAGCTTCAGTCTGCTGATCCATAGAATGGGGATAATAAGTATATACCACCTGGGGTTGCTGTGAAGAGTAAACAAATGTAATTATGCAAACTGCTTAGCACAGTGCCTGATATCCACTGAGTGCTTGGGTGGTGTGGACGCTGACAGTGAGGGGAGTGGCGGGGGTCCGATGCAGAGGGAGGCAAGACTAGATAATACTCCTGTTCCCAAGGGGCACAGGGGCCGGAATTCAGACAAGGGGATGCACCATCCAGGAGGGCACCAGCTGTTACAGGGCAGAAAGGCGTCTGGTTAGGAGCACAGTTCAGAGATGGCTGGGGAAGGTGCAGGGGCGTCATTCTAACACAGCCACTGGTCGGAGCCGGCGGGTACAGGAGGAGGGAGGTGCTGTGAGAGCGTGACTCACCCCAGGTGCTAGCATCCCCCAGCCTCTTTGCTTCTCGGGATGGCACCCCAACTTTCACCAAGTCATCAGTCCCCCCTTCTATTCTATGAACTTGTGCACCACCTTTATATTTCCTGCCTTCGTTCTCAGTAGCAATTTTGCTCGGCACAACTGCAAGGCTGTCAGAGCCCCAGCCCTGAAATGGTAGTGGTCACCAACGAGGCCTGGTTCCAGCACAGCAGGTTCCCAAATATTTCTGAGCTAAACAGCCTCAGTGGAGAGGCTTTGACCCTGCACAAGAGATTTTGCTGTCTGAGAATTCTGACTGCAGGAGCACTCCTGTGGCCTGGGGCAGGAGCACTGGCTGACATGACGTTTTAGAGCCCCCTCCCCACCTCCACCCAGGGAGAAGTTTGAGCCCTAGGGTGGGCTGGCCTGGGCTTGGTGGGGCATTTCTATAAGCTCCTGAGTTTTCTTTTGAGACTTAATGGCCGTTAGGTTGGGTTAGGCCTTCCCGGGCTCCTCAAACTATCGTTTGTTGGATTTCATTTCCTCGCTGCCCCACCAGCACTTGGAGTAACACAGCCCACCTAGGAGCATGGGAAGATTTGCTGGGCCATGCCTGATAGAAGGAGAGGAGAGCAGGAGAAATCAGGGAAGGTTTCCCAGAGGAGCTGGGCCTTGGCAGAGAAAGCAGGGAAGGGTTAGGAAGGGAGAAAGAGAAAGGCAGGATCTGGATCAGGTCTAATCAACAGGGATTTATTGAGCATGTACTTCGTGCCTTCTGTGGAGCCCTGGAGGGGAAGGTCGACAACAGCAGAGAAAGAATCCCCTACCACTGCCCTAACGCTTCTGCCTTGAGAAGCTTAGATGGCAGGAGAAGACTTGGTAACGTGAGATGCTTAAGGAATAATAAGCAGTAGGGTCAAGTCCAGGACCTGGCTCCTAGCAGGGTGCTCATTTGGAAGAGGAGTTTTGAGCTTTGCCCCTCAAGGTTAGAGGCCAGAGGGTGAGAGATGGCATGAAGAAGCAGCCCCCACCCCCACCCCAAACAGCCGGGGAGTGGGGGCCTCTGGGCCTGGATATGTGTCAGACCACTTCCCACCCCTGGTCTTGCAGAACACCCCATCTAGGGCCCTCCTGTCCCTCTCTGTGACAGTGCTAAAGGACGGTCCAGCAGCCAGGAGCAGAGGGTCAGTGGTCACAGGCTGGTTCATGTGTGTCAAGTAAGGGCAGACAGAGCCTCAAAGCTTCCCCACAGAGGGGCTCAGCCTCCAGCCAGCATTTGCTGTTGGGAGGATACAGGCCCCAGGGGGCATTTTTCAAGCCGACAGGGTTCCCTTCCCACATCAACCTCCAAGTTTAGAACCTTAAATCTCCAAGGGCACATCTATCATGGAGGAAAGAAGCTCTGGGGAATCCAGGTTAGTAGTTGGGGTGCCTAGTGCCCTGTTTATTTCCTGTTATTTGTGCTTGTGCTCAAGGGGAAGAGGGTGGTAACAGAATTGGATTTGGCCTACATTGAACGTTCAAACATTATTTTAGGATTCTTGGATTTGACAAACACATGTTAGGTTTGCGAAGGTTCGTTAAGGTTCCACATCAACTTCAGTCTCTTCGAAGGGAGAAGGCCTGGTCACTTAGCTTCAGCCACTCACCCTGCATGTTGTTCTGGGACCTACTGCACCTCAAAGGAGGTCGTCTTGGAGAGCAGAGCTTGGATATCAAGGGAGAATTTCAGGTGTGCGAGTCCATCTGAGCGTGGAAGAGGGACCAGAATGGCTGGGCCAGTGAAATATGAAATCTACTTGCCCTAAGTAGGGAGATGGGAAGATAAGCCCTCCGGAGTGGAGCTTATCAGCAGAGATGACTTAGAAAATAAACCAGACCTTGACTTGGGGCTTTAGCCGAACTCCTTCCTCCTCCCCGCAGCAGCTGGCATCTCAGCTAGTGTTTGGCAGCAGCAGGATTCGCAGTCTTTCTGGGGACGCATGGTAGATTCGGACTACCTGGTGTGTGGGTGCTCCACCAAATTGAGAATATAGTCACCCCAAAATATGGCATTCCAGAGTTAAACACCCAGCCCGTATCTCAGGCCGTGAGCCAAGGGGAGGCGCTGGACCGAGCTGGGTGCTGATCCTTGCTGTCACAATCTCTGAGACCCTGAGCATGTCACTGACTCTCTCTACTTCCTTCCCGGAAAATGAGGGAATTAAGTAATCCCTAAGATTTATTCCATCCTCAGCCGTGTCAACACGCGCCATGAGGGTGGGGATTTGCAGGGTTTTTTAATCAACTTTATTCCAATAAAATTTACATGGAGTAAAATGCACCCATTTAAAGTGCACATTTTGATGTATTTTAAAAATGTATCCACCCATGTAACCACCAGCACAACGAATATATAGAACATCTATATCCTCCCCAAAAGTTCCCTGGTGCCCTTAGCCCCAGGCAACCCTGCTCTGCTTTCTGTCACCAGAGATTAGACTTGTCTTTGCCAGAGTTGCATGTAAATGGAGCCACATAACATGCACTTTTTCGTGTCTGGCTTCTTTCACTCAGCATCATGTTTTTGAGATTTGGGACTTAAATTTTTAACTTTTTATTATGGAAAATTTTGTACACATACAAAAGTTGAGAGAACCATTTAATGAATCCTTGTGTGTCCGTCACCGAAGGTCAACAATTCACAATGCCTAGTTAATCTATCAAGGGAGGGAGTCATATCTGTTTTGTTCACAGGTGTGTCCCCAGCAGTTAGAACAATTCCCAGCACATAGTAGGTATTTAATCCATATTTGTGGAATGAATGAATGAATTCTGTAGCTCTGTAATGTTTTCCCAGATCCATCTTTAGATTATTTTCTTACTTTTTATGGCCCAAGATCAATTCCAGTATATGCCTGGGAATTTGAGGTCATAAGGCCCTGCATAAGGAAAGCTTAAATTATTGTTGAATGGTGAGGGAAGGAGGGTGACCTCATCCTGACTTGAGAGGCACATATTAGAATGTTTATATTAATAGTTCCCATTTCGAAGCCAATAGGCAGCACAATAATAAATCCTGGGCCAAGAGAACTCTATCTGGAACATTTTCATAAATAAGTGGGGGAGAGATTGGTGCATGTAGGAACATGGACTTTGCCAGGACCAGATTGGAAAAGTTTCTCCTTTGGGTACCAAAAATATCCCTGGAATAGCTAAACTCTAGCAGCTGTTGACAATGACACTGCTTTGAAAAGTAGGTGAAAAATGAAAAAGGGCCCCCAGTTAGAAGCAGAGTGAGTCCAGGTTGCCACTGTTTGCCTGCCCGCTCCCGGTTGGGGACATGGGCACCAGATGCATCACCAGGCTTGGTCCTGCCGCCGCATGCCCTGCTGTGTGGGGCCAGCTCATGTTAGAGCCTCAGCCAAGCAAACTCAGGCCCCAGGCGAGCCCTGGCAGGCACAGTGCTGCCTCCTCCCAAGCTTTTGATTCCTGGAAATCCACATAGCCTTTTCTGCGTCATGTTCAGTCTCAGGCACCCTGAGGTGCCCCTTTAGTGGGTTGTAAAATCAATTTAGTGAATCAGGTGCAAAAAAAAAAAAAAAAAAAAAAAAGCTGATGGATAGGATAGGGTAGAATAAAAACAATAGAGTGGAATATAGCCTAGAACACCAAATGTGTCACACGCAGTGGAGATAAGGTATAGCTTGCTACATCTTTTCCTGGGGCTGGCACACTAGGTTATAAATAAAATATATCTCTTATTGTTGGCCACAATACACAATTTCAAAGGGCCATGCCCCTCTTCACCGTGGTATCAGAGAAATGACCCCAAAAGGCTTAGTGGGGATGGTGGCCTCTGCACCGTGAGGGGTACATGGCAGGATACACTTGTTTGTTTTAACACAGCAGCCCCGCTATTGACAGAAACCACCGAACTGGTACCTTGTGCTGGCCACAGTGCTTTGTGCCTTTGCACAGATGGCCACCATCAATGCCTCCCAGCAGTTCACAGTGGGAAGCAGGATGGCACACGCCAGGGACACAGGCCTCGGGGTCAGAGCAAGCTCACTTCAAGTCCTCATCCCACCTCTCGCTGGGCCTGTGCATGCCTTGGGAAAGCTGTTTAACACCTCCAAGCCTGCTTCCCCTTCTTTGCAATGGGGATGTGGCCGCATCGCCTCTCCGTAGGGTGGGTGTGCGGTTACAAGATTTGTGCAGTGACAGCACCTGGCAAAGTCTCCGTCTATGAGCTTTGTTATTTTTTCCACCTGAGGCTGTCACAGGCCCTGGCCTGGTGCTGGAACTACAGGTAGATGTCCGTGTGGAGCTCCTGTCTAGTGGAGAAGCCAGCGCCTACCTGAGCCATCATTTACCCCTCGTCACCAGAAGTGCCAGGAAAGAGAAGGGGGAGGGGAGTGTCAAGGTGCAGGAGGGGACTAGCCTGGCTTTGGGGGTGGTTCCCCCAGAAAGGGACATTTCCTTTCCCACATGGCAGCACCAGACTGTTCTCTTTAGTAGTCTCGGGAACAGTTTCAGGGCCCATTTGCAGCGTTTGAGAGGGAAACAAACCTTCCTACACTCTCATTTGTGCTCTTGGAGGGGTAGTGGGCTCCACTGCAGAGAGAAAGCCCATTGCTTTCTGCTGTCCCCTGGCGACTCCCAGGGTCTCCTCAGTTAGCCAGGAGCCCGCCAGCCTGGGCTGAGCTGGGCACTGCTGGAGACAGATGCCCCAGGCCCTCCTCACCCCCAGTGCTGCCAGCCGTGCTGGGAGCCAAGACTCCTGGGCCACGTAGAGACACCTCCAGGCCATGTATAAACCCCAGACTGGATCTCCACAGGGCCAGTGTGCACCGTGGGGACAACGTGGACTCGCTGTAATCGTGTGGCCCCAAATGCCTCTTAGCTGGAATTTGTGCTTTATGTTTTTGTTACCAAATTTTAGAGTCAACTGGTGTCGCAGCCAAAGCTGTGCATGCGTGTGGGCCTGGAGGGCCTGGGAGGGTCTGAGGAACAGGAATAAGCACCACCCTTCAGAACTGCCCAGAAATGCCTCCCTGCCTAAAAAGAATGGAGAAATGATGTGTTTGGGGCTAATGCTTTGAGATAATTGTCTTCACCTGCACTTAGATGACTCCCCTGGGAAGAGCCTAGATGCACAGTCTGCATCTGGGGGACTTTCTCAGCCATTTTCACATGGGACACTCCAGCCTTCCCCACAGAGCGCCGTATGGTCACTGAGGCCAGAGGGATGTGCTATGCTGGGGACCACTGTGGTCTGAAAGACTTAAGCCAAAGGGGACATTTCAGGTCCTGAAAATACTTCTCAGTGCTGGCTTCTCTATGTGGATTCCTCAGAGTTATTGTACCACTGAGAAAGTCAGGATTTTTATAAGGGAAATGTTTAAATCAGTGGTTCTTAATAGTGGAGTTACTACCCCCTTTGGGAAGCGGATACAGTACACTCTCCAGGAAAATCCAAGTATGTCTACACATGCAACACACTTGTCTGCAAGGTTCATGGAAGCCCTGGAGTCCTTCTCTGGGATGGGGGTCGGCAAGCTACAGCCCATGAGCTGAATCTGGCCTGCTATCTGTTTTCCTGCAGCTCAAAAATAAGAATGCTTTCTTTCTTTCTTTTTTAACATGGTTGAAGAATACCGTTTCATAACACATGAACATTCTATGAAATTCTAACATCAGTATCCCTAAATAAAGTTTCACTGGAACCCAGCCACGGTCATTCATTTACATATTGTCCTTGCTGCTGTTGTGCTACAATGGCAGAATGGGGTGGCTATGACAGAGACCCCACAAAGCCTAGAGTATTTACTATGTGCCCTTTCACAGAAAAATTTGACAACTCTTATTCTAGGGACGGGAACCCTGGTTAAGAAGCCTTGCTTTAAATTCTTTACTTTTGCTTAAGACGATGGAGCCATGTAATTTAGAGGTAGAAGCAGCTTTGAAAATTGCCTTGGAAAGCTCCTTCCTTTACAGTGGCAGATGAGGAACATGTTCCCCACTTCTGTGGGTGCAGAATCCCCCAAGGAGTTGTGTCTGGGCCTTCCTTTCCTTCTGTAGGTTTCTAGACTGGCACTGCCTTCCAAACCTTCCAGTAGTTGCCCCGAAGTTTTGTTTAAAGGCATCATAACAAGCATTGGAAGTTTGGTGGCAACTTCTTTATAACAAGGACACCTAGCCACTCTACGATGGAGACCCCCGAGTACTGTGGCTATAGACCCCAGCTAACTCACAGACAAATTGTAGCCAGCTAAACACCTTTGATCACTGAAATATTTGCCGTGTGCAGGGAACGAGGTTGGTGTTAGCTAATAACTGAAGTTGATTTTTTTTTCCTTTTTCTAAAGTAACTCTTCAAATGGAATTCGTAAAAATATTCATTTTTTATAGTTTAGCAAACAATAGAGAGGAGGGAGGGGGAAGTAGTAATAGTTGGATTCCATCGAACAGCTGACTTGACAGAAATCAGCAGTGGTTGATTATGCAGAATGCCTGGTGATCTGACGGACTTTGGTCCATTGCAGGAAATATATTTGTGCATACAGACTGCCTCAGAAGGAGTGAAGCAGCTTTCCCTCAGGAGTGTTTTAAAGAGGGGACCAATCGCTGTGTGGGGAAGGGGTGTACTTGGCCTGTGCCTGAGGCCCAGCCGCCTCCTTGCTCTGCACACCAGCGACAGAGACAGAGGCCGCAGACTGCCGGGACCCTCTCTTTCGGACCCGGGAATGGCCAGAACTGAGTGGCTTTCCATTTTTAAGTGCCATGAAGCTAATCATTTGTGCTTAAAGTACAAATGGGTCTTCATTTTCATCTCCCCTAAAATGTGTATACAAGCACCTTTTAAATAGAATAGCATAAAGGCTCCGAACTGGAGGACCGTGAGACCCATTCAGCCAGACCATTTTTTTAATTGAATTAGCTGGCAACATTTACAAAGTAAGTCAGTCTCTTACTTAAACAATCTCTGGAAGTGGGACCAGCATCACAATCATCTAAAGCTCCCCCAGGTGATTCTAGTGGAGACCCAGGTGAATTACATCTCAGGTTACTGAAAACTCTGCTGTGCCTGTGATGTGGTCATTTGGATATGAGGGGATAGAGCAGTGATACCAAACTCTAGGAGACAGGCCAGGAGTCTCCCAGTGTTTAGAAACTGGGAATATGTGGATTTGGGATTCTTTGAGATGGATGTTGTTAAAGCAAGTCTCTAGGAGTTTTTAACGTGATGATAGTTTATGGACATTTAGGGGGAAAATGGTAATCACTCAGAGCCAATTAACTTCATTTCTAACAAAGAAATGCTGCAGGTATTTTATATCTTTATCCCAGCAAAGCAGTTGAAAGAATCTCTGATATCATCCTCATAAGCAAGATGAAAAAAGTGACCGTGGCTGGTTAATTCTTAGTGATAATGTCCCCAGAGAGTACTGGGTGGGACCCATTGTCCCCTTTGCAAGAGGGCTGTTGTAGAGGCAGGTCAGAGGGCTCTGGGCCTGACCCTGTCCTAACCGATATTTTTATACATGTCTTAATAGAGAAATTGAAGGCATGCCAATCAAATGTTAGGATGGCATAAGGCTGAAGAATATAGCAGATAAGATGGAGGACAGAATTAAAATGACATTTACGTCCTGCTTTAGAGTTTACCTGGGCTTTACCTGTATGGTCTTATAACGCTCAGAAAGCTAGGTGTGCTTGTTATGCCCACTTCCTAGATAAATACACTGAGATCCAGAGAGGTAAGTTATAGAATCATTATCTATGGTGATCTTGACAGCTAGAAAGAGGTCCCAAAGGAAGAAGAAATCAAGGTTAAGTGTAAAGGATTACTGTTAGATTGAAAAAATCAGTTTCAGAAAAATAAGATTGGGGTTTATATTGGTGTGCCAGGGCTGCTGTAGCAGAGTACCGCAGCCCGGGTGGCTTAGAAAACAGAAACGTATTGTCTCACAGTTTAGGAGGCTGGAAGTCTGACATCAAGGTGTCAGCAGAGCCGTGCTGCCTCTGAAACCTGGAGGGGAGGGTCTTTCCTGGCCGCCTTGAGCTGCTGGTAGCGCGGACATTCATTGACCTGCAGCCGCGCAGCTCCGGTCTCCTCACGTGGTCTTCCCTGTGTATGTCTGTCTCTGTTCAGTTTCCCCTTCCTGTCAGGACACCAGTCCTATTGGATTAGGGCCCACCCTACTGATCTCATCGTACTTTGATCACATCTGCAAAGACCTTATTTCCAAGTGAGGTCACAGTCTGAAGTGCACGGGTGTAGAAGAACTTCAGATAACTTTTTTGGGAGACACAGTTCAACCCATGACAGGGTTAAATTGGATCAACACCACTAAGATAGCATCAATGTTTTATTAATAGCTACTTAAGAAATGAAAAAACATTGATAGTATCTTAGACAAACATCAATTTAAATGCTCCCAGCATGTTGAGGGCAATGCCACTACACTTAGCATTGCTAAGACCACAGAGTCAGGAATCGAACAGTCAGCTCCAGCCTCCACCTTCTAAGAAGAACATGGATGGAAAAACAATAGGGCGCTACCAAGAGCTCCTGGCAAGATTGGTGCTATAGAAAGTTCCACAGGCAGCCCAGTGCCCGGCAAGCTTTCTGCAGGTTTTGCCCCATTTTCTACAAAGAAAATCCAAAATTATGAATAATTCTTGCTTAACAAAATTGTAAAGGGGGAGAAGGATGAAGGATTATGTTCAGAGACATTTTTAACTTGAGAGTTAAATTCTGTTCCAACCCTTTTTTGCCAGGCGGGGCACTAACCGTGATACTTTGCTTATTCCGTTTAACTTCACACGTCACTCTGTACAGAAGCATGTACACGTACTCTCTGTGAATTAGAATGTGTGGGTATAATGAATATATGTATCTATTAATATGTTAAGGTCTAGTTAATCGATGTTGAGATGACATTCTAATTATTTAAATTATTTTTCTTGCAGAATATGATTTAAAAGAGAAAAGTGGAGCTTACATAAGAATATTGACATTTCAAAGCTAGGAGGGATTTGGGGGTTGACTTACAGTGAATAAAATTATTTCTAGCAAATGAACATTAAGTGTCCGCTGTGTCTCCTGCCTTGTGGTAGATAGAGAACCCTGAGAAGGGAACGTGACACACACATGCTATCAGAAGGGACCACATGCATGAACCAGGAGCTAGGAGCAGGGTGAGGTAGGATGAGGCTGGTGTCAGGGGAGATGTAAGGGGGCGTCAGAGCCTGACACGTGACATAGAAGGAAGCAGTGTGTTGGAGACCACGTAGAGACAGTATGTCCCCTAGTTCTGGGCATACCCATGAGGCAGAGGTCCCTTGGCTTGGGGTCACTCTGCTACTTATGCTCTTGCTGTCACGCCAAGCAGAGTTGAAGAGGAAGGCAGAGACCAGCAAGGCGGTGACATAAAAGCCAGCCCCAGGCTCTAGCCTATAAGATGAGGGAATTTTCTCAGTGCTGTAGGACAAAGTCACCTGCTGATCTGGTCATCAGATGAAGACAGAAGCAGCAATCGCTGGCTGCTCCAGAAGCTCTGTTTATGACAGCAGCACGGGGAGGGCTGTGAGACGTTCTGCCGGCCAGACAGGATGCGAGCATCCTGAGCATCTGGGCTGCCTGCCCATCTCCGTGCGGGGCCCAGCCGCTGCACCTCCAGGCCTCGGCAGAGGCCTGATTTATAAGGCGGCCCAGTGGCTTTGCTTCTCAGATGCAGTCTCTCAGAGGGATCTGGGTGGCCTGAGACTCTGTTTCCTTAAGTTCTACCTCCCTCTGTGCAGATACCAGAAATGTGTCCTCTCCCAAATGTCAGCCCCAGGTCTCTCAAATCCAAGACCTTGTTTCTGAAGAGATGCCAAAGGGCATAGGAATGCTGTTTTCCCCTGACACCAACCACAAGGGTCAGGGACATACCTGCCAAGTCTTCAAATGCATCTGTCTTGATGGAATGTTCCCTAACCCCGGTTGAACCTGTTTCTGTTTCTATCTCGTATCAGCAATTAGAGAACTCTGGTGCCCCAAGTGCTGGGAGAAGAAACCCCATGGGGCCTGGCGACGATCCAGGCTGCCTTGCTCCAGGCCCTGCATGAATCAGACCTCAACCTTCTCCCTCCTCTCTGCCTCCACTTCCCCAAATGAAAAAACCCTCTGGCAGGATAGCGGCCCCTGGCCCTGAACGCAGATCACTTTACTGGCTCTAGATAAAGTGGCAGCAGGAGAGGTGTATTTATTAATTTTTTCTAGCAGATGTCTATTGAGTGCTCAGGATGTGCCAGGCATGGCCCTAGGCTGGGGATAGAATGAGTTCAGCCCTGTCCCTGCCTGCGAGGAGCTACAGGTTAGCTGAAAGGAGGTGGCTCCTCAGCGTAGTAAGTGCTGTGATAAGTGAGGAGAGAGTCGAGCCAGTCTGGGGGGCACAAGGAGGCCTTCCTGAAGGAAGGGCATTTACGTCCAGGTAGGGAAATTGAGTAGACACAGGGCAGAAAGCAAGGAGGGGAGAGGGTGTTCCAGGCAGACGGCATCTGTGCAAAGGCCTCTGGGAGGAAGCAGGCGAGTCCGGAGAACCTCATGTTTCTGCAGCACCAGGGAGACGAAGCTGGGGCCATAGGCAGGAACGGGATCCTGCCGGCCTTAGAAGAAGGTGCGTGTATCCTGAAAGTGGGGGGCCATGGAGGAATCTCGGTTACTAGAGGAAAGCAGGGTGCTCAGGCAGACCCTGGCGCAGAGCTACTTCAAGATCTGGAGGAGTACGGAGAAGGATAAGACTCAGTCCCAACCTTCTAGAAGCTCATCAGTGGCAGATCACATGGACTGTGTTGATTAAGAAGCAAGCTGTACATAACGCATGTACCTGAGTACGCGCTCACGTGAGTGCTCAGATTCGGTGGCAGGGTAGGAGCTCACATCTATTGGGTGCTTGCTATGTGCCAGGGTCTGCAACAGGCACCTGATGTCACACCTCACTTAGTCCTCAAAGGAACCTGTAGGGTGCCTATTGCCACCTGCATTTTATAGAAGAAAAAAAAACCAAAGCTCAAAGAGGTTAACCTCGCAGTGTCATATAACCAGGAAAGGATCCTACCAGGATACGAGGTCAGCCAGTGATGTTTCTCCTACTCTATGCAGCCTTCCCTAAGTGTGGGCCACAGGCTGTAGGCGAGGCCTCCTGGGGGAGGTAAGGTCTGCAGAGTTAGAACGTTGTTTCATTTGTCCCGGCATCATCTCTCTGGCTGTGCAGAGTGTGCCGAGAGTCTGGCATTTAGGCATTAGGGGAGGCATGTGGATCATGGAGTGGGGGCGGTCAGGATAAACAAGTGTCTCTAAGAGTTTGCCCCTCAGAACTCTGGAGTTGATCCTTGTGCCTGCTCTGAGGGAGGTAGCAGCTTTTCAAAGAATAAAGTCAGTGAGTAAAAAATATAATCTGCAGTCCTTTCCAAACCTGAGGGTGCTGTGCTGCCTACATGTCGTTAATAGGGGATAGGTTTTCCAAGAGATATTTGCTTTGGAGAACCTCCCAGGCCTCTAACGCTAACAGTCAGGAATTGCACATACTGGGGATGTTGGTTATTTGAGTTGGGAATGGATAACTGACATGCACCTAAAATGTCTCCAAGGAAAACAGGGCAGGGGCCAATTTGTGTAGGGACGTGAGTAAACCAGGTCTCGAAAGCACAAAGAATGGCATGTTCTCTCAAATGCCGCACATGAGTCTGGGACCCCTGAGAATCCTGGAGCTGAGTTTCGTGGCTCTCCAAGCTAGCCTGCCATGGAGCTAGAGGTCCTCTGGGAACGACATCCCTAGTTGTATTGACTAGTTGTATTGACTGAGCCTGGGTCCCTGGTACACAATCAAGTTGTGAAATTCAGACATCCCATAGCATCTAGCTTTTCATTACTACGCCCAGTCAACCTCAGGAAATGGAACCAGTTTCTATAACTAACAGACACTAATGACCAGCAGGTGAAACACAAATAATTAGGTAAACAGGGAGCCAATGCTAGGGATTTTACAGGTTTTCTGAGGTTCTTTATACATGTGCTCCCCTTATTAGCGACTAGTTTAGAGGGAGCTAGGAAGGAGGTGTCCCTGCCCCTGAGAATACCATAGACCTGGGCGTGGCCCATTCTTAATGGTGGCACTGATGAGGTTTTCCTCCTCTCTTTCTGGACCCTTTTCCTCACCCTGCTGCCACCCCTACTGCTCCAGTGCTGGTGTGGTTGGCTCCCAAGACGATACTGGGAACAGCTGCCTTCCCACCCTAGTCCTTCCCTCTGGCCTCATTTCACCAGCACACAGGGCCTGTCCTCTGTGGCCCTCCTCAATCAGTGAATCTATCCCTCCTTCGATAGAGATCTTCAGAAGAGACGTCACCACACCCTTTCCCCAGGCACCACCCGCCAGCGTCCAGTGTGCCAATGTGCGTCACTGTGGGGATGGTCTTTGTTCCTCTCTCAAGTCCCTCTCCAAGCAGGACCCTCCTTTTCCTCTTGCTCTGTACACACAGGAGAAGGGGAACAGAGAGTCCTCCTGCCCTGGGCAGTCATCCTGGCAGAGATGCCCACCCCTGAGCTGTCCCATCTCAAGGGGCAACACAGGTGACCTTCAGCTGCCGGTCGTATTTCTGGAAATCCCGTGGGTTTTCTGTGTCTCCTTTCTGTCCCCCTTCCAAGGTCTTTGAGACCTACTGAACTGTGCAGCTCAAGCTCAGAGAGAAGACACCAAGCAGGACTGGTGGTGCTAAAGGATGGCAAAAATTAGCTCATCCATGTTCGCGCCATTTGTGATTTTGATCTCGGTCTGGGGCCATTTGAAAACAGACCCCTTGTGCAGCCCACCTGGCCCACCTTCCCCCCAACCCACAGCCCTCTCCTGCCGCGCTTGCCCACTAGAAGGTCTTTCTGGCTTTATTTTAGCCTCGGGGCTTCACCTAAATGTCTCCTGGTTGAACTTCAGCCTTGCTGTGTCTTCCCATTTCCCCACTGTCCAGATTTCCAGACCTTCCACACCATGCTGAGACCCAATTTGCCTTCTGGTTCTGCCCTTACCTAGCTGTGTGACTGAGCAAGTCACCAAATGTCTTTGAGTCACAGGTTCCTCATCATAAAATGAGGATTATAACGACTGCCTTTGCAAGATCAAATGAGCAAATGAATGTGGAAATGCTTTGTAAACTGTAAAGCAACACTTCCCAACTCATGTTCTACAGAACTCTGCTCTCAGCAGAGGTTGTAGTAAACTACTCAGGAAAAAAGAAAACACAAAGAAAAGTTTTATGTCAAGTTTGAGGAAGGCTAGCCTAAACAAAGAGAACCAGGGTTCCTTACTCTAGAATTTCTCAGAGACTTTAATTTGCCAGTGTTCATGGCAAATTTCCAAGAGCAAAGTACAAAATATAGCTTTGTCTCCAAACCACTTTCTTCATGGACTACTTATTAACATCTCTTAGGCGACTGGTTTCCATGGGGTATAGCATATATTAATATCATTTCTCCTACAAATAACAATGCTAATGTTTCCACAAGATTTATTCCACTATCCAGGTCACTAATCCTGGGTAATACTAGTTAATCAGTGTCTGAAAGAGTATTGCTGGAGTGTCTTCAATCTGCCTGCCATTGTGCTCTGTACCCGGGGGAGAGAGGACCCACAGTTGAAGGCCTCTGCCGCTGGACTCCAGCCTTGCCTCCCAACACCCCCACGCTGGACTCTGCCCAGCAGCTTGGCCAACCCATTGTCCTGCGTTTACATCTTTTGTGCTCCTGCCCCTGCCTTTGTTGTGTCTTTCTCCCTGCCAAGCTGCCTTCCTCCTGTCTCTACCAACACAATTGTGACCCATTCTTCAAGCCTTAGCCCAAGCCCTGACTTCTCCGTGGAAGTTTTCCTAACTAATGCAATGCGTTCTAGACGGGAATACTGACTCTCCAACTCAACACTAAGCCCCTAATGGCAGAGAGCATTATTTATACTTCCTGATTTTCTCCCCAAACCAGGATTTGTTTGTGAATTGTTTGATTTCTGCCCTCTAACCCCCCAGAAACCATAAGCCACAGAGTTAAACTTGGGAACTTGAACCTCCAACTAGGTATAGGTCCTTCTGAGCTGGAGAATCAGTAGTGAATTTTCTCACTTCATTCAGTAGACACTTATTGCAGGGGAACTGCTGGGAACCCAGGGTTGAATAAGACAAGGTCCCTGCCTTTAAGGAGCTTTGGTCTAGGCAAGAGCAGAAACACATCATGGAAAGTCAGTGCGTTGAGTGGAATAATAGAAAAAATGTGGGAGCACAAAATAGGGTTCATGGTGAGAGCAGGTGGGGGTCGAGGCAGGCTTCCCAGAAGATGGTCCTGCCCCACTCCCCATCCTTCTACTTATAGAGAGGATCCCACATGGAGCAGACATGGCAAGGTTATGGGGGTCTGCCTCTAGGGGAAAAAGACCACCGGAGACACTGTGGGAGGAGGATTCAAGTTTGCTCCCTGGGTCATAGGGAGGGAGGTCTCAGTGAAGCCAGAAAGCTACAGCAGTTGCTGGAAGGGGGTGTGAGATGGGAGCTTTGCATCCCACTCTCCCCAGACACGCACGTGTGCAGACACACACCCACACACACACGCACATACACACAGTCTGTTGGAATCCCACTTCCCTGCTTTTCCATCATATCCTCTCACCCCTTCTTCCTTCTCACCTTGACTCATTCTTCCTCTCCTGTTCTGTCACCTCCTGGTCCTGGGGCCATCCATCGTGACCTCATTGGAACAGCCCCGTGTCTGCTGTCAGTAGCTAGAGGCCCGCTTTGGCCACAGGCTGGTCAGCGCAATGCCCACTCCCCGTGGGGGGCCCCCAGGAGGGAGGTCAGCCTCGACTCAGTGCTTTCTCTTTTCTTCCCACAGAAAACCAAAAGAGATGTCAATAACTTTGACCAAGACTTTACCCGGGAAGAGCCAGTCCTTACGCTTGTGGACGAAGCGATCGTGAAGCAGATCAACCAGGAGGAATTCAAAGGCTTCTCCTACTTTGGTGAAGACCTGATGCCCTGAAGCCGCTCCAGGTGGAGTTTGCTGATGCTGCAAGAAGGGGTGCCGAGAACATTCCTGTGTTCCAGAGGCTCAGAAAGTCTTGAACTACTTCTCCTCCCCGGAGCCCAGTCCCACGTCCAGTCTCTATTTATTACATTCCCTCACCCCAGGCCACCTCCTCCCTCGCCCACCTGGTGACCAGAAGGCGCTGTTGGTTCTTGTCTCACCAGTAACACAGCAGTCAGCTGCACACGCTGCCGTGTTCGGACCATTGGCAAGCCTGGTTCCACTCCTTAGGGGCTCCTGGCAGTGAAGCAACTTGAGTTCTTGTACCACAAGGAAAAAAAAAAAGAAAGCAAACAAGAAGACTCTGGCTCTGCCATGGGACATAGAATCCTGACCCCCCTCGCTTGTCATCCCTCCTATGCCCTGGCTTGCCGCCCTGCCCTTCCGTCCAGAAGAGACGGGTGCTGCTTCTGTGAGGGTCGGCGCCCTCGGGCATGCCCAGGAAGGAGGGAGACGGAGATGCACGGTTGGCTAGCTGTTGGTTTGTTCTGGAATGGCTGACTCTTGCCTGCTTTGGTTTTAGCTGTTGAGCATGCCAAAGTCATGTAAGTTTGTATCTTGTGGGAAAAAAAAAAAATCACTCCTTGTGGAAAAAGAAATTTGATTTTGAACTCTATTAACATTTGAAAAATAGATTCTTAAATTTGCTTTCTAATTGGCCAAAATATATCAATTCCAATCTGAATACAGGTAGATATTAAAGGGCTAATGTACAATGAGAAACCAGTTGTTCAAGGTTTATGCTATCAGTGCTTTCGTGGCACATGGGGACTGTGTGAATTGAGAGAAAAGGAAACAAGTAGTAATCCCCATTATTAAAGTTCTCTCTGAACACCAAGGCCACACAGCAATGGCCAAGACCCTGGGGTTCTAGCAAAACTTGGCTCCCAAATTCTCTAAGTTCCTAGCGTAAACGCTATTTATTTTCTGCAGCGGTGTGTTATTTTTTGCGCACTTCTACAAAATGGTAGTACTACTGTGTCGTGGTTTTTAAAGATTAAACATGTAAAGTTATGTATGAAATATCTGCTTTTGGAATAAGCAGAATGAGGCTACACATGGGTTACGCAGAGGGTATCAGGAGACTGCAAAGCGGCTCGTTCGAAAACTGACAATGTGCAAGATACACTCAGAGGTTTGTTTTTGTGTGACATGCAATGGCAACTCATGTGGACACTATTTAACAGCTGTGATGTTATCTCCTGTAGATATGCTAACAGTGTTACATTCTTTCATTTCCAAGGGTTCTCTGTGGCTTTGTGTATATGTTTCCTGGAGGTCATTCGATTACCTATTTCACTGAACTAATTTAGCAGGGAATGGAATCCATTCCAACTATTGCACGTGGATTTCCCAGCTGCCCCTAAATATATATACTTGTGAGTGGCAAAGTGGCACTAATGAAGCTTTTTGCCTTTTGTACATTTGAGATTTTTGTATATACTGTTTGCTGCAAGGCCTGTGGAATTAATTCATTGAATATAGAGGTATCAACTGCTGCATGTTCAGGCATATTATAAAACTTTAGTCTATGAAAGAATAATTATAATAATGTCTAGGTGCAATACTCTGTACGCGTATTGGTTCAAGTTACCGAGAGATAGGTGTGTTCCTTTTTGGGGGAGGGAGGGGGAGGGGGTTCTTTGTATTGTTTATTTCATTTTGGTTTATTTTAAAAGATGTAAACATATATTAAGCTATATTAAATCTCACATATACTTCTCCTGTGCTCTATTGTTGCCTGATAGAGATGGGGAGAAAAAGGAATGTTTGTGACGGTAGTTTCAAAGCTTGGACAGTGACGATCTCGAGCCCATGGAGAGTTCGTGTCTATATTTGCATCTGGTTGGTCATAGCCTTTGTCACTAATGATGACATTCAGTTCTCTTTTTTTTTTTATTTTTTAAAAACTCAGGTGTAATTATTATCTGTTCTTACGATAACTGCAAATATTAAATATTATGCTACATCAATTCATGTGTTTGGCATACCAGTGAAGTGATGAAGAACATTAGATTAATTTAATTTATCTTCGGTAACTTGACATGCTGGGGAGAGACTTCTTCTGGAGTTGAGTACAAGCACAGAAACATCTTCACGGTGGTATCATCTCATTTTTTAAGGAAGACATGACAATACTGCCCATCATACTCACGTGTAACTACTGCTCTGTCTTTCTTCTGCTTCCGTCACCATTATGAACTCTGGACGACCAAGCAAGTTCTAAGTGCAATGCCAAATGGCCTTGGCCCAGGGCTTGGTAGTGTTTGCATGGCAGCGGGGGTTGGGCCCTTCTTACAGGACAACTGGCAATTTTGCTGGGAAGTCAAATACTACATTCCACCCAGCAGCTCTAGGCAGGCAGCCAGCCAGATCCAGAGAGTCCCCCTTGCACACCCAAAGCCAGGCTGGCTGGGATGCCTCTGGCTGATGAAGTTCTCAGGCAGACAGATTTAAATCCAGCATAGGTCTATAGAAAAAGACTAGTGTGTTCCTCGAGTAATCATTGTTTCATTTGCATTTTCACAAGAGTTTGGAAGCAGACACACTGTTACACTTCTGCCAGTTCTTTCTACTCTTTCCAACACCCACCCCCTTCTCTCTCTCTCTCTCAAAAAAAAAAAAAAAAAAAAAGAATGCAAAAAAAAATGCCAAAAAAATATATGAAGGATAGTTGTTCTCCTGTGTTCTCTCAGTATGGACCTTATGAAATGGAAACATTTTTTTTTCCTCCAAAGGTGAAAAAACAATGCATTCTTGCTTTAAAAATAAAAAAAAGGAAGGCTAAAAAAAATTACCTCTTTTTAAATTATGTGCAAAATAATTCTGGCTATAAAGTGTATTCAATTTTAGGGATTTTTTTTTTTTGTATTGTGATGCTTTATTTGTACATTTTTTTTCCTTTCTGGGTGTAATTTTAATCTCTTGCCATTCATTAGTGTTATTTCATTGTAAACATTATTGTGCCAAATGTACTGTATTCAAAAGGATGTGAATGTGTATTGTTTCAGAACCTAATAAATACAATGACATTAAGTCTTATTTCTCAGTCCCAATAAGGATTTTTATCTGTTTTGCGAGAGGCAAAGTGGCACTAATGAAGCTTTTTGCTTTTGTACATTAGAGATTCCAAAATTCCAAAACCTGGATGTGGTTCTAGCTTCCTCCTCTGAAGATCCACAGAGGCTGCCAATGACCATGTCTGCCTACTCCCCTCGCCCACCCCTGCCCGCCTCTCTGCTGCTGGTGCTGCCAGACGGGATACTGGGGACTTGTACACATTGGACGTAGCTCTCCACGGACGTGGCCTGTCTGCCTTGGGGTGCTGGGGGCTGGCCAAGAAAGCAGAGGGCACTTGTATTTCTATCTTTCCAGAGAAGCAAATGCTGGACCTCCTTGCAACCAACACCCATTCAAGCCTTTTTGGGACTCAGTTTCTGGCCTGCTGTTCAGAACTTCAGGAATTAGGGGCCAGGAAGCTCCTCCTAGCCTGGGAGCTCCTTGCAGGCTGGCCTGGAACTCGGGCTGGCCAGAGGGGCTCCATGCTTAGCTCGGGCCCACCTCCCCTGCTCAGCCGATATCTGTGGCCATCCTGATGACTCCTGGGCTCTTGGCTCTGGGGCTCCTTTTCTGTCATTCCATTACTGCTGCCCTGGTTCTGCAAGGCGGCTCCTCTTCTTTCTCCAACACATATTTTTCAAGAATGTTTGAAACTCACAAGCATACTCTCGAGTACACCAGAAATTTCAATTGACCAAAACTCCTCCTTCCCTAAAAGTTATGGAAATGATTGCAGCTTTACTATTTGTCATCCTAAGGTAAGGGGGTGGCCTAACTTGTCACTCTTTCAGCCCGCAAAGTCACTTCTTAAGTCCTCCAAGGCTTTGGTGTGTCATCCGAAAAGGCCTTTACCCTCATAGTGTTCACCCTCTCAGCAACATCAATTGCCTCCCGGAAGATGTAAGCATGAATTTCCACACCCACCCCAAGAAAGTTGTGTTTATCACACATTTTTCTCTCCGATTCAGGCAGCTCTTTCTAGGTAAGTGACCACCCAAGGAGAAGCAAGCTTCCTACTGGCTTGTCTGTCTTTTCATGAATTTAAACAAAAATTAGAAGAAACATTTACTCATAGAAGTAGAGGATAGAACGGTAGTTGCCAGGGGCTGGGGATGGGGAGATGTTGGTCATGGGGTATAGAATTCTGGTTAGGATAAGTTCTGGAGAACATTGTACAGCATGGTGACTATGGCTCATAATGCACTGTGGATTTGAAAATTGCTACGAGAGAAGAGCTTAAATGTTCTCACCACAAAAAATAAGTATGTGAGGTGATGGACATGTCAATTAGCTTGATTTAATTATTTCACAATATGCATGTATGTATGTATATATATCAAAACATCACTTTGTGCACCATAAATGTACATAATTTTTCTTTGTTAATTATAACTGAATAAAGCTGAAAAAGATCAGGAGAACAAAAGCTGTTCCAGGAAGGTCAGAAGACATCCGCAAGTATGTCACTGAATGAGATATGACCAGTCTTTTCTTCCCTTGCCTAGTACCCTGGCAGAGAATAGCTCCGAAGTCCTGGAGGTGAAGGAACTCATCCTCTCAAATCTTGGTGCTCCTCAAATCCCACTGAAGCTGTGAGAAAGGTCAGTTGCTGTCAGTGTCCCTGCTTTGGAAGGGGACTTCCACTGCTCTTCCCACCTTCAACTATATTCTAGGAGAGAAAGCCAGGTGCTTTCTACACTGTAAAAAGAGTAAACGAATTGTGAAATATGCACGCAATGCAACACTATATAGCCATGAGAATAAATGAGTTGCAGCTAAATGCAACAACGCAGGTGAACCTCGCAACATAATGTTGGGTGAAAGAAACCAGGCAGAGAGGAGTATACACTGCAGGATTCCTTTCTTATGAAGTACAGACAATGTATGCTGCTGGAAATCAGGCTAGTGTTTACCTTTGTGGAGAGGAGGGTCATGACCAGGAGGGGACACAAAGAGGCTTCTGGGGTGCTAGTTCTGTTTCTGGAACTACGAGCTGCCAAACAGGTGGGCTCACTTGGCCCCTTGGAAAATGGAGCAGTTGGAGAAGGACTCCCTCTAAATTGCAGGGCCTGGGGCGGATCACTCTGCCTGGATCTGGAACTGTCCTGAGAGGTGGCATGTATGATGGAGAGAAGGAATAAAGCAACACCAACGGGATCACAGGGAGGGATGAAGCGGCTGTGATTTTCCCTAAGGCTGAACTGTGTTCGCACGCAATTGAGAGAAGGAATGGAAACATACGCTCCCGGAAGTAGACTGGAGGGTGAGGTAAGAGAAATGGGTAGACTCCCCAACGCACACCAGGGCTTGCTGGGCTTTTGTTTTTCTGCTGGGGTCTCAAATCAAATGGACCCTCCCAAAGACCCTCCTTTGAGATTTTGAGCCCATCCAGGTGGTGGCTTTTCCTGGAGCAAAACAACATTGTGATTATGCAATTATTGCCCACTCTCATCTGTGAGTTCTCAGGGGTCCTGGAGGGCTTGGTTTTCTAAGAGAACTTCCGTCAAGCGATACGTTGATCCAGGGCCACCAGGGCTGGGCCGGGCTCTGCCTCCACCCAGGATATCTATGCACGTAGGCATCTATAATATCAATAGAAATTTTCACATTATTGCCAGATGTACTAAACCTACCTTACTCCTTGCTTTATTGTCCTGAAAAAGAAAGGCAGGGGGGCCAGGAGAAGGCAAGAATGAGGGAGGAGAGAGACTAGGAGGGGTGCTGGGCTGTTCACTGCTCAGGTGCACTATAGGCCTCAGGTGGGCACTGCCCTGGGCGGTGAGTCAGTTGACTTGGTGCCTCCAGCTGCTCTAAGGAGGCTCCTTTCCAAAGGCAACGATGAGAGCCCATTCTAGTGGATACCAGTCACCTAGAGGCAAGGGTAGTGACACAAAAAACAGTACACCAAAGGCTAGGTGAACCCCAAGCATTGGCCAGGCTGGTGGTCCCTGCCCACCCTCCCTCGCAGCCTGCAGAGCACAGGTGGGGGAGGCTCCTCGGTGATCCCTAGCAGGGAAAGAGGAACTGACAGTCTCAGCTGGTGAGGATAAACGCAGCTAAAGGCAAGGTGGGTGGAGCCAAGCAGGAAATTCCGTCTTCCCACTGCCTCTCTCTGCACTTACCACCCAATGAGGCAAGAGCCAGAGCGGAGCTGAGTGCGGAGTGGGGACCAGAGCGAGCCTGCAGGGGTAGGAAGGACGCCCGAGGAGTCAGGGGGGACAGCAGCACCAGCCCAGAGCCCTCACTTTGGTGGAAGTGGAGCTGCTTGGATTGTTGGGGGGACAGATGTGTTTTGTGTCCCTCTCCCCTCTGCACTCAGCTGGAAGGAAGGAGACTTGCTTCTCATTGTGCATGCCATAGGCCGGGCACTATTCCTCCTGGGGGGTGGCTGTTCCGACCCCTCGCTTTAGAAATGAAGGCTCTGAGGCTCAGAGAGGTTGGGCAGCTGTTCAAGCAGCACAGCCAAGCTCATGGGCAGATCAGCACTCGAGCCTGTGATTAGAGTCTGGATCTGGGTGACACCAAAGACCCAGTTCTTCCCAGCGCACTCCTGGTCATTATCCCAACACAGGTCCTGCACACTTATGCTTTCTCCAGGGAAATTTCACTTCCGTGTGAAACACACATGACTGTTTGATGTGCAATTAGACTTGTGTTGCTCTGTCTAAAGGACTTGGACAGGAGCACAAAGGCACAGCCAGAAAACAGGCCGAGGCGCCCGGGGGTTCTTTCTCTCCTTTCCCACCCTGCTTCCCGTGCCACTTCCTAGCAGGGCCCTGAAAGTTTGTCCTCAAGTCCAACAAAGCCTCCACCCCCAGACACCCCGCCTGCCATCAAAAAAAGAAACCATCCCTATGGACTGTTCTAAGCAGGAAGCTGAGTTTTCAGCTCACTGGAAAACAGGAAATGCCTCCAGGGGCCTGAGGTCTCTTTAGTCGCTGTGCACTTCATGCAGGGTCTGAGTCCCAGGCCAGCTGCTGAGGACAGCCCTAGAAGCAAGGCCACGCCAACCTGAGAGTGTGATCCCATCAGCTCCCTCTACCCCAGGGGTGGAGCTGACTCCTTCATCCCCTGCTCAAGAAACCGGGCATTCGGGATGCCAGGGACACTGCATGAAGGACCAGAGAGGTTGATCAGCTTTGCAAGGAACAAATGCTGACTGTGGACTGAGACCTCACCCAGCTGACCTCTCACCCCAGCCAGTTTGACTTTTAAACCCCATCAGAGATTGGCTGACCACCCCCCAACAAAGACTGACTTCCCAGCTCTTTTCTATGGTTGACGCACCCATCCTGGCTACAGACCAACCCTCTAACCTCGACCCTGTCAGAAACTAACCTTTAATCCCAGCAGCCTAACCCTGGCCACAGACCAAACTTGAACACAGCTATTCCCCATCATTTAGTGAGCTGCTGCGGAGCACCAGGTGCCGTGAGCCCAGTACAGCCCTCACCGCCACTACGGCAGGGGGAGGCGGCCGGCCCCACTGTGAAGCTCTAATCTGAGGCAGATCGTGGGGGAAGGCGAGGAGCGGCAGTCTTGTTGGAGACCCCGACACTGTCTCTACCTTGCTGAGTGGCCTTGGGTTGGTCACATCATCCCCAGGGCCAGGTCCATGTGTTCTTCTTCATTGGCACCATGTGCCCAGATGGTCTCTATGTTCCTGTCCCCTCCATGGCATATGCCAGCAGGGCAAAGCAGGAAGTGGCCAAGGACATGAGGCGTAATGGCCAGGGCTGGCGTTACTCTTGGGGCAGGATGTGGGGCGCAGGCACATCCACTTCTGCACGGCAGACAGGGGTTCAGGAATCCCTCCGTGTGAATGGCCTTTTCCTGGTCCTACCACTGTCCTGACTGGATTCCATGGAGTCCATTGAATCCTGACCGGATTCTTTCGTCTGTAAGAAGAGCTGTGAGGCCGGCAGTTCAAGCACTGAGAGGCTGGACAGACGGACCTGTAGGAACATGTGCTGATTCAGATAGGAGACTTTTCACCCACTGGAGGACAAAGTCAGATTCCGGCCATCTATGTGTTGACCCAGAAGGCAGAAGAAATGGGATGATGGTGCGCTTATGGCCGCCTAAGTCCCAGCATGGGAGTTGCAAGGCCACAGTTGATTCCCCAGGGAGCACCGGGCAGGGGAGAAGGAGTGGGCTGGCTGAGGAGGAAACGGGCCACTCCCTGGAAACCTGCTGCACACTGCCTGGAAGTCCACCATCAGGGAGCAGCAAGGTGACGTGCGGGCACTGCCCCGGCCCTGGGGTTGGAAATGCACCTCCTGACCTGTCACCCACACAGGGCTTCCCGCCTTTACTAGTCTTCTTCCCCATATCAGCTGACAGCAGGACGCTGAAAGAGGAAACAGACGCTGACTGTGAGCAGTTGAAGACAGAGAGTAGCAGTTCTCAGAGTGAGGTCTGAGGACTCCTAGAGATCCCCAAGACCCTTTCGTGGGGTATATTATTTAATATAAATCACCCCCAAACATAGCAGCTTAGAACAACAAACATTTATCTCACGGTAAGTCGGGTCTGGGCGTGGCCCAGCTCGAGGCCTCCAGGTCTCCCACAGGCTGCAGTGCAGGGGTCAGCTGGGGCCGCAGTCTCATCTGAAGGCCCTGCGAGGGGCATATCTGCTTCCACACTCACTGCAGGTATTGGCAGGGCGCAGTTCCTCACCGGACATTGGCTGGAGGCCTCCCTCAGCTGCTTGTCAGGTGGGTCCCTCCACACACAGCATAGCTTGCGACAGGCAGCTGACTTCCCTCAGAGCAAGAGAGCAAATGAGGTGTGCTCAAGATGGAAGCCAGTCTTTCCACAACGTAGTCTTCAAAGTGATATCACATCGCTTTTGCATCTGTATTCCTTAGAAGCAAATCGCTAGGTCCAGCCCACACATGACAGGAGATCACACAAAAGGAGAATGGGGGGTGGAGGTGGGGGTGGGGGGCTCACTGAGAGACACTGGCTGTGGGATAAAGGATCCCCAAAGTCCTCTCTTTCCAGCTATGTATCTCTGTGGTGCTGGATGTTCTTCATACGCTGCAACTAAAACACATCTTAAGGCAGTTGATGCAGAGGCAGATATAAGAATCCAGCTGCCTTCTATTTGTCTGCACATGAAAGAGATTTATAAAAATGTAAAACAACGCCACTATGTCAATAGATACAGCTCAGTAAATAAAAGCTCTTTGGGGGTCCTCATAATTTTCTAGAGAGTAAAAAGGTGAGGTGAAAAGCTCGAGAGCCACAGGTCTAGAAAGACAGAGCTAGGGTACCGCTCCGGGAGGGCTGCCCTGGTGGGCGTGGGGACACCCCCATGAGAAGCCTTCTAGCAGCCAGACATCACCAGAGGGCAAGAGCCCTGGGAAAGAGGTGGGCAAGAAGGAAAGAAGAGGAAGGGCCTAGATTGCAACTTTCACTTTCTTTACAGTTTTGCACACACGGTGTCTCTGAGTATGTTTGTCTTTTCTGCATTTGCGTGCAAATAGATTCAGTCTGCACACGTGAGTGTGGCACGGGTGTGGCATGAGTGTGTGCATGCATGTGCACACAGGGGTGCATCTGGGCAAGCATTTGCCGAAGTTGTCATTTGTGTGTACCTGTGTGCACATGTGCCTGTTTGAGCACAGTGTGCCGGGAGCCCCTGGGAGTAGACTGTGCCTAGCCAGCAGATCTAGGGACATCCCATGAAATGAAAGGATGGTAGAGGGTTGGGTGGCCCAGAACACCAGCACCTCCAAAGCTGTGTGTCCCTGAAATCCCCCAGCCCTCAGCTCTCAGCATGACTCTCAAATATTTTCATCTTCTCTGGGAACTTCCTGTCCAACTTCCTGTTGTTCTTGGACTTTTCTTTTTTAGCTTTTTTTTTTTTTTAAGATTGTAATTCTTCAGTCTGCCTTTTTATTTTGCCCAGAGAGGCACAGTGGCCCCCAGGCACCTCTGAGAGAGGGAGAAAAAAATCTTGCCAGAACAGGCTAGGTCTTTGGCCAGAGTTAAAGGCTTCCAGGAATTGAGCACAGGGATTGAACTCCTGTTTCCATCAAGATAAACTAAGTCTTTTAAAACCCTAAATTATTTTGTAGAAGATGCGGAAGTGCTTCTGCCAGCTGAGCAGCAGTGTGGGCGGTCATGGGAAGGAACGGGGCCTCAGGCGGGTTTCTCTGGGGTCAGGGAGGGCCTGCCCCGAGGTTTGCAGAGCACAGCAACACGTCAGTTCTGCCCCTCCGCCCTCCTTTTCCTCTGAAGCTGCCAGATGGAGAGCGGCACCAAGAACTCACAAGTGCCATGGGCCAGAGCCCAGCTGCAGTGCAGCCCAAGCAAGGCCCCAGCCTCAGCCCCTGGCCAGCCCACCCGCCCCCACCTCCCCATGTCAGTTCCTCTGCAAAGTCCAGTGCCTGTGCCCTCGCTGGCCTTAGCTACGCCCTTCGTTTTCCAACCACCCTCCACTTCATCAGGTTGTTCTTTCTAGTTGCCATCAAAAGGCTTCTGGGAAGCCTTCCCTGGCCCTCCCCAGCCAAGGCCAAGGGGGTGCTTTGTCCATAGTGCCCCCTCCCCAGGCCCCCTCCCCAAGGCTCCACCCCATCTCCCTCTGCACTGCTCCCTCTACCCGGCCCAGTAGCTGGCCCCGTGGTTGAGCCGTCCTGGTCCCTCCAGATTCCCCGTGTGCTCCCGCTGCAGGAGATCCGGGCAGGCCACCCCAGGCCTCCTCCTCCTGAGCCGGATTCTGGGCTCTTCTCCCCACTTCCGCCTAGTTGCTTCCAGAGCACAGGTGCTGTCAGGTTTTCTCACAGTCACTCTTCCCTGCCCAGGCGGGGACCCGGCACCACTAATCCTAAGTAAGTATTGGCTATTCTTGTTTCACCTCCAGCCATGCATTATGGTAAACTCATCCCACTCAACTGTTACTGGCTGATGTTCCTTTCCCTAAACCCCCCACCCACTCCCTCAGCTGAGAGAGCTTTGAGTTTTAGCTGGAGACAAACCTTAACCCAAGGAATGAATCTCTGACAGTGGGATTTTAGGCTCCCAGAGAAGGTGGGGTGGAGGGTGGAGAGGAGCTTCCACCAGGCCTTGGGCTGCCTCTTCCACCCCACTGAGCTGCAGAAGACCAAAGCCAGGCCACTCTGCTTTTTAAATGGTCTCTTTCAGCTGCTAGTGGCCCAAGAGGGCCTCCCCACCCTATACAAAAGGCAACTTCCATAAATTGAAATCATCGTTTCCAAATATGTTCAAGTGAAAATGCAACTCTTGGGCTCCACCCCTTAGCGCATGAAGTAGGAATTTGAGGGTGGAGGGTTTTAAAGGTGAACTCATGTGAACTAGGGCTGTAAAACTTTGTCCTCCTGTGGATGGGGTGTCCCCAGGTTCTAACTGAGTGACTGCCATGGTGCCCCCTCACATTTGAAGAATCGAATGGGAGGCAGGGAAATGGAGTGCGAGGAGCCCGGGTCTAAGGGATCTGCCACTTTCTATAAACCCCGGGCACGTTCCTTGCATTGGCAGAGTACAGACACTCACCCCTACCTCACAGAGTTGTTGGAGGAAAGAGACTGTGGTGCCTTGAAAGACAGGGCGCAGGGCGGTGCCCAGTGAGGGTGTGTAGGGAGAAAACTTTCAGCCCTGTCCTTGGGAAATCAGGGAAGGCAGGCAGCAGCCATTTCCTAGGGCTTTCCCTCCCCGGCTCTGAGGGTTCCTTGGAACTAGTGTTTATGTGAAGCAAGTAGCATTCCTGGAATCTGCTGTTTATTAGCGGGGATAAGAGGACAGGACACCACTTGCTGGTTAAACCGTCTCCTCTAGACCTTATCTCTCCCCAGCGCCTTTAAACACAACCTTGCTCTGAGTGCTGCCCTGTGAAGCCACTGCACCGGATGAGGTGCGTTTGGACCATGGGCCTGCTGATTCACGCCCACCTCCGTGGAGTTCTCGTTCGTGCCCTTCTGGCTCTCTCTGGAAACTTCTCTCAGAACCCCTGAGGGGAACTTCTGCCAAGCCAGCTCAACCTCCATTGATAAGGCTATTGTCACCCCCAGGCTCAAAGCCCCCAAGACAAGGATTTAAGATGGTAGTTTAAAATGTTTTCTCTTCTCCTAGCCCTCCCATGAGACTGACTAACCTCCTTTTGCTGCCACCATCACCAGAAGCCCAGCATCCTCCCGGGGCTTGCTGCTCTGATCGTTCAGGCCTAGTTTTATCCAATGCTCTGCCTATTCCCCCGTTCTCAAATCCCCTTGGACCTCCACAACCTCAAGACCACCTCGGCAAGCCCCACCTGCCCTGAGACCCCTTGTTCCTTCACGCCCTTACAGAAACCCGCCTGTCGTCCGCAGCCCTCTCCTGTGGAGGCCAGTTTCCTCTGGCTCTAGAAGTGGGGTAGGTGTTTTCCTTGCCCTCTGTTAACATTCCCAGGCCTTGTCCTGCTTCCTTCAAGATCCCAGCTCCCGTGGCTCTCAATCCATTTCCCCATGTTACGTGCCATTGCCCTCCCCCGGCTGGCCTCAGCCCTTCCCCTCTGTCATTGAAGACTGTTTCTCTCTCCTGACTTTATTCTGTGAGGCCCTAACATCCACCTGGCCTCCCCCTCTGACACCCTGATCCTCTAGTTCCCTCTTTGCTTCCAACTTTTCTTCAACCCTAACTGGGTCACCCTTCCTGCCCCCAGGGTTGGAGCATTTCTATTCAATACCAGTGACCACAGCACTTCTGAAACGCAACCACGAGCCTCCCATCCTCTTGCCACAGCCTTCTAGCCTAAAGTGCACCCACTTTTGTATCTTCTCGATGAGTTTTCAACTTCATGAAGACTTCCTATCGGTTTTTCACCATCATCCTTTTGTCTTCACATGCCTCTTTGCCCAGCTGAGACCCCATCATTACCCTCTTTGAAATACTCTCAGCTTCCTGGTGACTCTGTGTTACAACCTGTCAAAACCCTAAACTTGGTTAAACCCAACGGTTTCACAGTGCCTATCCCTGAGCAACTAAATACTGGTTGAGAACATCGCAAACTCTAGCTCACAGGTTTCCGCTTACATTCATCACCACCAAACACAGTGGACACTAACTTTTCCCGGCAATCTTTTGGTGGTTCCCAAGTAAGCGTGCTCTCCCACTCTAGAAGATGATCAGTCAATACCCTCCCCTCGCCTCTCATCAAACCTCTGACAGCTTCTCAGCCACTTTCAGTTGATGACCTTGCCTCACACTTCATGAGAAAAATAAAGCCATTAGTCAAAGAATTCCTTATCTTCCTACCTCCTCCCTGGTAAGGACAACCAGGACAATTTGAATAGAAGCCATTATAGTAGACATTCTTGATTTGCTCCCGGTTTTAATGGGAAATCAATAGCTTCAACATTAAGCATAATGATTACTGTAGGTTTTGGAAAGATGTCTCTTTTCATCTTACTTTCTAATATCAGTGTGCTGTGAAGTCTGTTTTGTTTGTTTGCTTTAATGTAAGTGAGTGTTGGATTTTATTAAGTACATCTTCTATATTGACTGACATAACTATATGGTGTATAGTGATCCATAGACAACAGAGTGAGAATTGTTGTAAATCACTGAGATTCAGGGTGTTATTTGTTACAAGGCATGAACAAAGCAAAACTTAACTAATATACTTTGGGAAATAAGTTGTATTTTTTTCTTCTTTTTCTATTCTCTGAAGCAATTTATATATTTTTCTATTCCCTGGAACAGTTTCCATGAAAACCATCTGTGCCTGGTGCCTTTTGGGAGAAGAAGGCTTTTGGTTACTGATTCACCTTCCTTCAGTCTCATTGGTTTGTTTGTTTAAGTTTTCTTCAAGAATTGGTCCTTACCATTTCTATGTTAAATGGGATGTATTCATTTAAGTTTTCAAATTTTTTAGCATTGTTTATTTTTTAAAAAAGTTTTTAGGTGAGTGGGGCATTCACAACGCTCACAAATCAAAAGACATAAAAGGTTACATAATGAGAGTTCCCTTCTGATCACAGTGGACTAAGTAACTCTAAACTACCCTGCTGCTAAGAAAAATTAAAGAAGCAGCATATATCATTTTAAAAAAATCTTCTTAGAAGCCTCAAAGAGCCTGCCAGAGGCTAAGGAATTATCAGGAGAGGAAAAGCTTGGAGGTTAAGCCTGGTCACTCCAAGCTACGATGACCCTGAGATAATCTACCTGAGTAAATAGCTGGGAAGAAGACCTGAACCTCTGGTTGCCTTATGTAATTCACCGTATTAATAATTACAAGCCAAAACCCATATAATAATTTCAATAGATGCAGAAAAATGTTTGTTAACAATAAACAACCAGTTATGATAAAAATGCTTAACAGGTGAGGGAGACAAGTGGTGCCTCACAAAGATATGGATCTTCTTGAGGATCTTGGCAAAGCCATCATTCCTTCCCCTTCACACAAAGGTCAGCTGCACTATGAAGAATGTCAAAGCCAAAATCCAGGATGACGAAGGACAGCGACTTCCTAACCAAGAGCCTCTGATTTTGCTGGCAAGCCACTCAGGGATGGCGCCACTCTGCACTCTCAAAGTACAATACCCAGAGAGAGTTTATCTGCCCCATACTTGCTGCCGTGTCTCTGGTGCAGCATCACTGGGTCCCTGTCTGCCAGGCTATGCAGACATACCACTGCAACAATGATCGACCGAAAATACCACACCTAGCCGAATACCTTGCTTCAACACAGCCAGAAGAAGTGCAGTCAGCCGACAGTTTATAGCCCAAGAAAGTAAATAAAGGCCCTTCTCCTTTGTCTAACAAAGGTGGCCTCAAAGGCTCCATAGGACTGGGGCCTTGATAAAGCTCCCCTTTGGTTGACACTAGCAACTGAACAACAATATCAATGATAACCTCTTAGCAAATTAGGAAAAAAGGAAATTCCCCAAATTTGGCAGCACATGTTATATATGATAAGTAAAATGCTTAAAGTTTTCTCTTCAAAATTGTGAAGAAGATAAAGATACCTGCTGTCACTACATAATCATTTCCTTTATTGAGCACAGTGCCTGAATGTCCCAGCTTGTGCACCAAGGTAAAATAACTGACAAAACAAGTAAGAAGAGAAAAATAAACGACATTTATAAGAGTAGGAAAAGAAGAAACAAAAAACTCTTTTCCAAAACAGGTGATTGTCTGAGAAGTAAACCCAAAAGAATCTGCAGATGATTAGAATTAATAAGAAAGTTTAGCAAAATAGGTCCATACAAATACAATGATCAAAAAGAAATTGTATTTCTATACATCAGCAATAAATAGGTAGACAATGAAATTTTTAGAAAGATACTATTTACAATAACACCAAAAAAAAAAAAAAAATCAACTACCTAGCTAGTGGCATACAATACCAAAAAAATAACAGAACATTAAGAGATATTCAAGAATACTTTAAAAAGTATTTCTCATGGCTAAATCTACCATGGTCATAGATTGGGAAATTTAATTCATCCAATGTGGCTGTGAAAAAATCTGAGCCTACCTGATTTTTTTTTCTCCCTTACAAGTGACATAATCTTTTTGCATGGCTGGCTAAAAAGATGTTCTTTCTTGTTGCCTTGATGACTGTGTCCTCATATCGACCAGGCCGTGTCAGTTTGCTCTGGCATACAGTGTGTCCTTTCATTATGTAGATTCAAGTTGCCTTTTCTTGCAAGATTTCAACATTTTCCTGAATTCTATCTTAAGATCATCTAAATATCAATTCCACTCCATTTTTTTTCTTTTAATCATCAGTGACTACAATGGTACATACGTTGCTCTCCTTTGCCTGTCTTCTGTATTCCTTACTCTTAATCCTTTGAGAACCTTTATTTCTGTTTCACTTTGGTCACATTTTTTTTTTATTTCTGACAATTATTTACTCCCTTATTTTCTGCCGCGCCTATTTTATCTTATTCCCTTTTTAATTTCATCTTTGTTTCCGTGATAGTTTCTCTTTCATTCCTGAGAGCTGCCAGCTCATGTTTCAGTTTCCCTATTATTTCACCATCAACTGTTGATTTCTTATCTCTTCCCTGAATTCTTACGCTTTTTTCTTTGTGGCCTCTTTTTCATAAAAACTATCACTTTATTAGGTTTTTATTTTTAAATTATAGATAAATGTTTTTGCAGAATTTTTGCCTCTCCCTTGGCAATATCTTTCTGACGAGTGTTCTGCATCTGGTAAATGTTGCTCCCCTTTCCCAAATGAGGTGTATTTTCCTAGCCCAGCTATTTATAAGAGGTAGTTTCATGGAGTTATTTTTGCTGGTACTTTCTGCAATATGCTATCCTGAGACTGTCTTATTATTCTGTGCACATTTTGGTGCACTTTTCCCATGCCTCACATACTTCCCCCCACCCACCCACCTCTGCCCATGACTTCTATCTCATTTCTGCCCTGTCCTTCTCAGATCTTGACACGTGTATTTAAGGATACACGCTTACCACTGCAAGGTGGAACTCGTATTCCCAGGAGTAAATCTCTGACAGAATTCTCTGAGATCCACTGCCCCTGAGCTGTCTGGAGATCGTCTGTAGGTCTATGTTATACTTTTCCAAATGTTCAGAGTTTTAGAGTTTCAGAATGTGGATAAGGATTGTGGGTCTTCATTTCTTTTGTTATATCTACCTGTAACTGGTTTATTTTTGCCTATATTTTCTCTATATTGATAAAAGTCATTTTTTAAATTTGGTTCTTTGACTACCCTAAAATACATATTTTAAAGTGTTTATCAGATTGTCTTAGAAAACAAACAGAAACAAATGGAATGACTTGAAGATTCTTGACCACTATTTTTTCAAATGTTGCTTTTTTTTCTATTCTAATTCCCTTCTCTTTCTGGGATTCCAGTTATATATATGTTGGATATTTGTTACTGTGTCTCATATCTTTTCTATGCTATTTTCTGGATTTTTCCCATTTTTTTCTTTCTGTGCTTAAGTTTAGATATTTTTTTCTGAATTTCTCCTTGAGTTCTTTAAATCTGTCTTCTCTGTATCTAGTCTATAGTGCAGCTTGAGAATAAAAACATTCCTATTTTCTTATGAAGATACTATACTCTCCAGCAATAAATAATCACCAAAACTGGTTTTATAATCATCCCAATTGACTGATTACAACTTGTTTCAATAACCATGCTTCTCAATGCCAATCAGCAATAGCCTCACTTAAGAATCTGTGCTTCCATAGCCAAAAGCCAACGATTTCCTGAATATATCTAGTTTTGAAACTCTGCCATTCCTGAACTCCACCCTTCTCCAAACTTATGTAAAAACAACTTTATGCTTTACTCAGAGATAATATGTCTTATAAAAACTGCACAATAACTTCAGCTTTTTGTCATATAGCAAATGATGGCATCTTCCTTTGACGACCTAATCCAATGAGTTCTTAATTTCAGATATGCATTATGCTATTGTTAAAAAGTCCATTGATTTTTTTAGTGATTCCAATTCTTTGTAGAAATATATCATTATTAATCCCTTGTTCCTATTTTTTTTTATTATGTGAACTGTGGTTATTTAGAAATCCTTGTCTGCTAACTTCAATGACTATATCTTCTCTGTGTCTACTTATATTGACCCTTTTATCTTTTGATTGATGCTCCTCCTTTCCTGGCTTTTTTGCATGATTACTAAGTTTTTAATGCAAGTTGGATGTTGTGGATGACACAATTTAGAAGCTCAGGATTATGTTATCTTTATCTAAAGCAGGGGTCTGCAAACTATAGCCCACAGCCAAAATTGCTGCCTGCTTTTAAAATGAAGTCATATTGGAACACAACCATGTCCATTTGTTTGCATATTGTCTGTAACCGCTTTCATGTTATGAAGGCAGAGGTTAATAGCTGTAATAGAAATTCACAAAGCCCAATATATTTATTCTCTGGTCTTTTATAGAAATATTTGTCAACCTCTGGTCAAAGAGTGTTGAGTTTTATTTGGAAAGGCAGTTATTTTACTGTGGATCACCTTGATCCAGTTGAAGCTTGATTTTCACCTTTGTTGGGGCAGGTCTATTTGAGTTTTGCCATTTTAAAGCACACCTCTTACTTCTAGAATATGGCTTTTCTGTGGCTCTGTTGAATGTAGAAAATGTTCATCAAAGCTTCTTCATTTGGGCCAGGAAGAATCTCTAATGTCTCCCCAACTCTAGACAATCTCTAAAATCTCCATTCAGTTCCTAGGCCCTACCATACCTCTTTCCTTTAGACCTCCCAGAGTTTGTGCATGTACATCTGAGGATTAAGCTAAGGATTCAAGAAAACACTTACACAGATTTTTGATACTCTTTCTCTGTGACTTTCTTATCTTTAGTATCATACCCCTCCAAATCCCAGCCTTTCTCCTAGCAGCCCCAAACTCTAATATCTGTTTTCTTCACCCAGCATGACTTCCTCTCTCTGCCTGGGCTCGACTTTCTTGCATCAAAGTTAGAAAAATGCCTCCAGGAAGGAAGCCAGAGTAAACGTGGGGTTCATTTTGCATGTTTCCCTTTTCTTAAGGTTTTCAACCTTGCACTGTTAGGTATCCAGTGCCCCCCACCACCACCACCAAAAAAGTGGTGGTTATATTTTTCAATATTTAGTGGTGTGTGTGTATATGTGTGTATGCGTGGCAAACAGGTTAGCCTCATTAGTAGATGCTGACTACTTCATCATGACCTTAAATGGAAGGATTTAAAGATGAGGAAATCATCAGGAAAGCAGAATGAAAAGACATTGAGATGATAAATATGAGTACAACAATTAGAAAATTACAGAACTAGTTCAGGAGATCAAGCACCCAATAACTGGAAGTTACGGAAAGAGAGTATGTATTAATAATCTATTGCTGCTTAACAAATTACCCCAAAACTTAGTGTCTTAAAACAATAATAAACATTTTTATCTCTCTCAGTTTCTGTGGCTATGAGTTCAGGACTTAGCCAAATGATGTGGCTCAGAGTTTCTCATGGGGTTCGGTTGGACATTGGCCAGGGCTGCAGTTTTCTTAAGGCTGACTGTAGGTAGAGAATCTTTGAAGGTGACACACTCACATGACTAGCAACTTTGTGTCCTCTGTTGGTGGAAGGTCTCAGTTCCTCACCATTTGAGTTTCTCCATAAGGTGGCTTGAGTGTTTTCATTGCATGACAACTGGCTTTCCCCAGAGTGAGTGATCCAAGAAAAAGGCTGAAATGTCTTTTATGACTAGCATGGATATCATCCACTGTCACCTTCACAATATCCTCCTCGTCATGTAGGTCATCCCATTCAATGTTGGAAGGGACTACACAAATGCATAAATAGTGGGAGGCAAGGATCACTGGGAAGGGGCAAAAACAATCAAAGAAATAGTAAAAGAAAATGTCCTATATGAGAAGATCATGAAATTCCAGATTAAAGTGCTCTTCAAGTTTCTAGCACAGTGGACCAAAGCAGACCCTCCTCCAAAGCACAACATCATGAAATTTCAGGACACCGAAAGTCTAAGAGAAAATCTTACAAGATTCTAAGAAGGAAAGAAAAGGATGTCACATACAAATGTTTAGAGTCAGAATGACTTCATAACTCTCAAAGTCAGTGTGAGACAATGAAGACATAATAAAGCAATGTCTTTAAAATTCTGAGAAAAAAATAATTTTAAACCTATAATTTAATACCCAGGACAAATCATCAATCAAGTTTTAGTGTAGAATAAAGACACTTTTAGATATGCAAGTTAAGAGAAATTATTTGCCACACACCCTTTCTCAGAAACCTTGGGAAAACAGAGGATCCAGGAAACAAGGGATTCAATACAAGGAAAAGGAGAAGGAAATCCCCAGAATGATGGAGAAAGGATTTCCCAAGAAAATAGCTATGTGCCAAGATATTTTGGGGTAGGGCTGTTTCCCTGGCATTCTCAGATCTCATCTTGTGAAGCAGTGGCCCACTGGGTCTAGGTGTCCAGCCTGCCATGGTTGGGCCTGGGCCCCTGCTGTTCTGAAAAGCTATTTAGAAGGAGTTACCTTTCCTTCTCCAATTGTCCTCACCTCGAGGTGGGACGGACTCTGTCTACTGCGGTCCGACTGCTTCGGGTTAACCCTTCTCCTGCCCTTGCTCAAGGACATAACAGGGATGTTGCAGAAGAATGTGTCCCCTTGGCTTGAGACAGCACTTGGAGGAACAGAGAATAACTTCCTCTTTTATGTACCACTTGGGTCGGTTCATTGAGAATGGACCCTGCGTAGGTTCACAGAGTAGAATAATTGAAGAGTTTGAATAACGGTTAACCAGGATGAAGTCCCATCCAAACACACCTCACCTCGCCACTTCTCTGATGCACTCCTCAAAGCCCAGAGTCATCGTTCTTTCTCTGTCCATCTGTCTTTCTTGGTATCTGTCTCTCTTTTGGCAGCCCTTAGGAGTATCCATACACGTACACATCTGTAATAGTTTTTCTTCCTCCCTCCTGTTTTTCCAGTCTCTCTCCATCTGTCTCTCTCCCCTCAGTTCTCCCTGAGCCCTTCTTACTCCCCTTGTCCTCATGTCTTGTCCCTGCTTTGGTGGCCTCATTGTAGACCTGCGTGCATTTAGGATTCACTGTTCCTATTGAAGAGATTCTCGAATCACTTCTGTTAAAAAGTAGGTAAGTTGCACTCTGTATGCCAAGGGGAAAAAAAATCATCTTAATTTAACTTTTTTTCTGGACATAGGCCTGTGGATAGAGCAAAAATAGGTTTTCCCACTTCTGGAGCACACACTATCCAACCCAAGCTGCAAGCCGGCCCAATTGGCAGACACAGCTGCGGGGGCCAGTGCCAGGGCCCCAAGTGCCCAGTCAGGCCTCTCAGCCAAGGCCGCAGATCACTCTGAGGCCAGAGGGGGCCCCAGGGGCACAGCCTAGGCTCCTGCCCACTGGGCCCTGGGGCTATGGCTGGTGCTGGTCAGCCACTTCCTCTCCTTCCCCAGGGGAGCTGCAGGAGGGCTTTGGCTGGAGCCCAGCCCCATCTCAGCTTGTCACCTATGCCTGGTGGAACCTTGCTGCCCAGGTCAAGCTGTCAGGTTAGCACCTAGCCCAGCACCATTAAACTTATTGGACTAACATTTGAGTTGGGATTTAGAGTTACATAATGTTTTTACCTCAAAATACCTAGTAAAAGAGTCTTTATTCCAAATTGAGGCTGATGGAGGTTAAGTTATACAGTTCATCAGGGATGGGGCTGGTACTTAGGACTTAGGAATCCATTACCCAAATGTTCCCAAACCAGGTTCTAGGGCCTGCATGGGCTACTTCCCCAGGCCCATCCTCCTAGGGTGGACAGAACCATGCGTCCTCATCCTCTATAATCTCCAGGGAGGCCATGGGGCAAGTCGGCTGGGGTAAGGTTGGAGCTTGGACACATAGGCTGGAGCGTCCCCTCACACGAGTGTGAGGTCCTCTGCAGAGGGCAAGAATACAAGGGGAGTGGGATGGAGGTTGAGGCCAGGGGCCTCCTCTTCCTGAATAACACATTTGGGCATGGAACTCCCAGGAACCTGAAAGTTCTGAATTTGAACCTGGCCTTCCTGTGAATGTATATTTGCAAAGTTAGGAGGATAGAATATATTTTACTTAATAATTTGTTAACTCAATAACCTTGAAATATCGAGACATGTTAATTGGGCTGTAGCTAGACTTAGGGGTTCTGGACCCCACAAATATTAGAAATGGGCCTGTTGAGCACCTTTTCACATATTTATTGGCCATTTGGATGTCCTCTTACATTAAGTTCCTGTTCAAGTCACTTGCCCATTTTTTAGGTGGGTCACCGCCACCACTGTTGGATGTCTTTGTGCCCCAACACTTTGGAGCCTCCTTACCTAGACCCAAGAGGAGGGGCAGGGTTCCAGCCAGAGTCATTCAGCTGTGGCTTCAACTCGACCCACCTGAGACGTTGATCAGGCTTTGTGGTCAAAAGCCAGCTTCTGCCTTGCTCCAGGGGAGTCCTTGGCTTTGCTGTGGCCTGGATGGCTGGAAGGCCACCACTGCAGTCCCACGGGGACACTGGCAGGGCTCTCAAGTCTGGGCAGAGCTCCTTCCCCTTCATCCCTGCCATTTTTCTATATCCTGGAACTAGGTTTAGGGAAAATCCCATAGACAACCAGAGGCCCTGGGCAAGGGCTAGATGGGAGGGGAGGGATGACCCCTTCATGGACAAAATAAGTGGGTCTGTGGGTCAATCCTAGGCACAAATTGGGATGGGTGGAGTTATTTCCTTCCCCCTCTAACCTCATTAGGCCCCTATTATCAAGAGCCCATCCATCTCTCCTCTTCCTGCTAACCCCCAGCTGTCTTAGAATGCCCTGGTTATGGGTCGAGTTGTGCCCCCAAAAGACCTGTTGAAGCCTTATCTCCCAGTACTTGTGAATATGACCTTATCTGAAAAGAAGGTCTTTGAAGATGTAATTAAGATGAGGTCATTCGGGTGGCCCCCATCCAACGTGACTGGTGTACTTAAAAGAGAGACATTTTGATACAGACACAGGGAGAATGCCACGTGCTGTGGTTTAAATGTTTTGTCTCCTCCAAAAATTCATGTTGAAACTGAATCTGCAAAGCAACAGTATTGAGAGGTGTGGCCTTTGAGCGGTGTTTCAGTAATGAGGGCTCCATCCTCATGAATGGGATGAGGAGCCCTTATAAAAGGGGTTGACAGAGGGAGTTTACCCCTTTCGCCCTTCTGCCACCTGCCACGAGAGGACAATGTTCCTTCCCTCTGGAGGAAGCAGCAACGTTCAAGGTGCCACCTTGGAAGCAGAGACCTGACCCTTGCCAGGCAAAAAATTTGCCTGTGCCTTGATCTTGGCCTTTCCAGCCTCCAGAACTGTAAGAAAACAAATTTCAGTTTTCTATAAATTGCCCAGTCTCTGGTATTCTGCTATGACAACACAAACAGACTAAGACACCATGTGATCACAGACATTGGTGTGTTGCTGCTACAAACCAAGGTCCTACGGGAATATGGCCCACTGACACCTCGATTTCAGACTTCCAGCCTCCAGAACTGTGAGACAATACATTTCTGTTGTGATTTAAGTCACTCACTTTGTGGGACTCTGTTACGTCAACCTTAGGAAATGAATACGGCCTCCTTCCTTCCCACTCTGTCTTTGGAGAAGGCCAAGGAAAGAGAATGGGTGCAGACTTCTCGCTTCTCCCACCTGTCTTTGCTGTAGCTCCAGACTTCCCACACACCTTCTATTACCTGCTGACGTGAAGGAGGCCTGGGCTCCCCAACCTGCACGCTCTCTCTCTTCTTCCTTCCACCCTGACCCACTCCCCAGGCTAGCGCCCTGCTTACGTCACACACAATCATGTCTTATAAGGTTCTCCAACTCTACCTATTTCCTCTCCCCAAACCTGCTTCTCCTCATGGTTTCTGCACCTGGGAGGCTCTGACTGTTTCATCTCTCCCCCAGTGCCCATCCACCTGTCACCAAGTCTGGTCTATGCTGCCTCCTTCAGTTTGTCCCCCGCAGCCCCTGCCCCAGGTCCCCTTCAGATCCTCTAGGGGCCGGGGAGCGCCTCCTGACCGCTTTCCATTCTGGGGCCCGATGGACCTTCCCGAACACCTCCAAAACCTGCTCAGTGCCCCACTGTCCTTGAACTAGAACTCCAGCCCTCAGCATGCCCTTCTAGGCTTGTTCATCACGATGCTAATTGTAAAGATCAGGTTGCTTCCTGCAGTGGGTTGGGGGGTCAGGTGAGGCCGCACAGGGGGATCAACCTGTGGCTAGACCGTCTGGCAAAAACTGAAACAAGCCATCAAGAAAGGTCAAGGTGGACAGCAGGGCCAGGGCTTGCGGAGACTGAGGTACAGATGGGGGCTCAGAGGTGGGGCTGCCCCCTCCTCAGCTCTGTGCTCTGCCCTCACAGAAGGACGCACACCCCTCTGCCTCTCTCTTTGCCTTTTCCCTTCTGCTCTCACCACCAGCCAACTGTCTTTCTTTTTCTATCTCACTATTCAAAATCCCCCGGGGAAAGGATCTATTGATCCAGTGAGTCCCAATACTCCTTTGGGCAGAATGTTCTCACCAGGCCCTGATTGTACTTGGAGCAGGTGCCCAGGCTGTTCCAATCGGCGAAGAACAGGAAGGTGGGTCACATGGTTTCTGAAGCTGGTCTTCTCATCCTGGGGTGGACGGGCCAGCGTTCTAAGGGCCAGCCCCGAGGCACCACCTCCAGGGGACCAGCTGCTAAGATCACGTGGCACCCTTCCAGCCCTCTTCATCTTGCTCATGCTCTTCCCCTCACCAGGGACACTCAGATAAATGCTACCCCTCCTGCTCCTCCTAGGCAGCCTCCCCGAAACCTACCTCTCTAGCTAGAATACACCCCTCATTCTAGGACTTTACTAAGCTAGTTGCTTACAACTTTTTGTTATTATTACAACTTTCTTTCATTACTGTGAGTTGTTACCAGTCTGTCCCCTTCACTGGGCTGTAAACATTGTGGAAACGTGGACTATTTTACCCATCTTTGCATACAGTCCAAGTCCCTGACGCAGAGCACTGCATATAATAAGCTTTCAGGGCAATATTTTGTTGGACAAATAAGTGAATAAATGATCTGGATAATTCCACACAATAGGTGATCCCAAAGTTCATTCTCTTTTCTCTTAGATGCATCTTATAATTTTTTTTAAACACTAAAACCCTGAGGGCTCAAAGACCACCCCCTCCCCCCTCTCACCCTGCACCAGCTCCTCCTCAGTCAGATTCAGGGTCCTGCTCTCTGTCCCTGTGGGCCGCGCAGGAGCCTGAGTGCCAGGGCTCTGCATGGAGGTCCTGCCAGGGCAGCCTGGGATGTGGCTGGACGGCTGCGGTGGCCTGGGCGGGGTGGGAGGCGTGGACAGCTCCCCCGTGCTCTCCCTCACGTCCTTGAAGTTTCCCCATCCTCTGACTCAGCTCCAGCATCTCAGTTTGTGGATGAATGCCCCGCTCCTAGACAGAGAGCCGATTCAGCCCAGCAGGGCTTCTGGAGGGCTCCCAGGAGGGGGAGGCCAGGAACATGGCCCGCAGACAGTGAAGCTGGGGTGACGGCCAGTTCACTCCAGCTGCAGCCAGGGCATATTCCTCTCGGCCCCCTCCCCCACCCCACGTGCTGCCGGTGCCATCCATGGTGCCCGGCCCTCTGGGCAAACAGGAGACTGGAATATACCTGAGAGCTCAGCTGCTAGCGTCCCACAGCTCCTCCGCCCTGCCTCTCTCTCCCTGAATCTAGGTGTAGGTGTGTACACGAGTGCGTACGCTTGTGTGTGCTTGTGTGTGCAAGGGCATACGCCCCTGAAAGCAGAGGCAGATGAAGCCTGTACTCAGGGTCCCTACACCTCCCAGGACTGCCACCAACAGACCCCACTGAGCTCAAAGAGCCCCCAAAGGCAGGCTTAAACTTCTTTTTCCTATATAACTGACATAATTATTTCAAAACTTGGTATCAGTTGATAAATTAACATACACTCAAATGTACATATCGATTTGATAATTTTTGACAATCTGGGTGCAGCTACCATCCAAGTTAGGGAATATTTCCATCTCCCCAGAAAGTTCTCTCATTCCCAAAGAGAGAGGAACACCATGGTGCAGGGAAGGGCTCTGATCGCCTAAGGGAGCTCATGGCCAAGGGCCTGGCTTGCCGATCGCTGGCCTAGGCTTCTCATGGAAGCCTACTGTGACAAAGCATGAGGCAGAAGGACAAACAACCCACCCCAAGCCCAATCCGAAGGGCCCCCCACTATGCCGTGTGGGTCGGCCTGGGGGCCTCTGTGTCTGCACCCAGGTCTGTGCTCTCTGGGGCAAGCGGGGGTCTCTCCATGATCGCAGGGAGGCTCTGTTCAACCACACAGCGGTCTGGGCATCTCTGTGTGTCTGCTGTGTGCATGCGTGTCCCACTGCGTGGGCCTGTGTGCATCTGCACCTGTGTATGTGTCCATGTCTCGGAGCATCTGTTTTTTATGAAGCAGTCCAGGATTTATTGCGCCTGCTAAATGGAAATGCGGCGCCTTAGTCTCTAAGCATCTGAAGGCATGATGACTGTTGTGGAGTGTGGGTGGAGTGTCCACAAGGGCTTCAAAACTGTTCCTCGACACAAACGTCTTAGCCTGGCGCTCAAGGGCCTGTGCAGCCTGGCACACAGGGTGTCCCCAACACAATTGTCCACTCTCGCTGGGCACAGACAGGAGAGACTGCCACTTCCTGGCTGTGTGACTTTGGGCTTGTCACTTTCCCTCCATGCCTCATTCTCTCAAATGTAAAATAAGCTGTGAAAAGCGTCAAGCATGACTTGCTCATGAGGGATGTTTCCTGTAGCTTCCTGGCCTTTGGTACAGAGTTTCTGTTTTACAACATGAAAAGTTATGGAGCTAGTACTGGTGGTGGTTGCGCATTATGAATGCACTTAATACCATTTAACTGTACATTTAAAAATAATTAATATAGTAAATTTTATGTTATGTGTATTTTACCAAAAAATTGGGGAAAAAAAGGACTTATGTCCACGATTTGGCCCTGTGTTGTGTATCATGAGGGAAGCAGGGGATGGCCTTGGTCTTCAAGGCTCTCTGGAGAGATAAGGTTGGTCTCGGTTACAAGACAGGCTCTGGGGAGACAAAATTGTGCCCTGGCACAGTCCAGGCTGTGTGGACGAACTGCAAGGGCCAGACAGCAAGGACACAGCAACTCATCAAAGGGGTACCAATAAGAGCCAGAGAAGCCAGGAGGTACTTGCTGGAGAGGCTGGCACTTGAATGGAAATTATAACTTTCTTAAAATGTCCAATCATGTTTCACATGGATGATTTTTCTGCCCATCTTTTGAATTTTTTTTTTTTTTTGGGGGGGTAGAGCTGGGATCTTGTTCTTTTGCCCAGGTTGGAGTGCAGTGGCCTGATCATAGCCCACTGCAGCCTTGAACTCCAGGGCTCAAGCCTCAGCCTCCTGAGTAGCTGGGACTGTAGGCACATGCCACCATGCCTGGCTGATTTTCTTTTTCTTGGTAGAGGTGGGGTCTTGCTATTTTGCTCAGGCTGGTCTTGAACTCCTGGCCTCAAGCTATCTTCCTGCCTTGGCCTCCCAAAGAGCTGGGATAACAGGCATGAGCCACTAGGCCTGGCCTGAATTTTTTTATGTTAGTGTGTTATCTATTGCTTCCTAACAAATTATGCCAGAACACAGTGGCTTGAAACAGCAAGCACTGACTGTCTCATAGTTCCCATGGGTTGGGAATTCTGGCTTGTCTGGGTAATTCTGGATCAGGGTCTCTCATGAGGTTGCAGTCAAGACGCGGGCAGGGGCTGCACTGTAATCTGAAGGCTTGACTGGGCTGGAGGACTCACTTCTAAGTTTGCGCCCATGATTGTTGGCAGGAGGACTCAGTTCTGCACTGGCTGTTAGCCTTAGGCCACAGTTCCTCGGCCAGTGGGCTGCTCAAGTGTCCTCACAACATGGTAATTGGCTTCCCTCAGAGTGAGTGGCCCAAAGACAGAGCAAGGAGGACGCTACACCGCCATTTATGACCTAGTCTCTGAAGTCACACACTACCACTTCCACTCTGTCTTGTCCATTAGCAGCCGTCACTAAGCACAGTCCACACTCAAGGAGAGGGGAATTAGACTGCACTTATGCAAGGGAGGAGTATCATGGAATTTGTGAACATATTTTGCAACCATCACAATTTTGGGTTTTTTTTTAAACCGGGAAAATTTCAAACATGTGGAAGCACAAAGAACAGCATAATGAGCTCCCATATACCTATCATCCAGCTTTCAATTATGAGCACAGGTCAAGATTTACCAGCTTTAAGGAGGTATACCTGACCTACAATAAACTGCAGATAATTAAGTGCACAATTCACTAAATTTCGACATATGTTTACACCTATGGAATCATCACCACAATCACGGTAATGAGCATATCCATCACCACCAAAAATTCCCCTGTGCCCCTTTTAATCTCTTCCTTACCTCCCACTTCACTTCCGTCCCCAGGCAACCACCAGTCTGCTTTCTCTCATTACAAAATGGTTTATGTTCTCTAGGATATTATATAAATAAAATCATACAATATGTACTCTTTTTTGTTAGATTCTTTTACTCAATTACTTTGGGATTCATTTATGTTGTGTCTATCAATAGTTCATTCCTTTTTATTGCTGCATAGTATTCCATTGTAGGTACATAGTACTATTTGTTTATCCAGTCACCCATTGGTGAACATGTGCATTGTTCTAGTTTTTGGCTATTACAAGTAAAGCTGCTATGAACATTCGTGTACAAGTCTTTCTGTACATATAGAATTTTATTTCTCTTCAGTGACTATCTAGCAGTGGAATGACTGGTTTATACAGTAGGATATACTTAACTTAAAAAGTGTTTGTACCATTTTACATTACCTCCAGCGGTGTATGAGAGTTAGTCGATCCACCTCCTCACCAACACTTGATACGATCAGTCTTTTTAACTTTAGACATACTAAAATCAGCAGTGGCATTTCACTGTGGCTTTAATTTACATTTCACTAATAACTAATGAAGTTAAACTTCTTTTCATGTGATTATTTGCCACCCATATATTGACTCTGGTAGAGTGTCTGTTGACATCTTTTGCTTATTTTTTATTGTATAGCTTATTTACTTTGTACACAAGTTTTTTTTTTTTTTGAGAATGCACCCAGAATTGTTTTTTAAAGCACTTTATTGATCTGATTGATATACAAAAAGCTGTACATATTTAATGTCTACAACTTGGTGAGTTTGGAGATAAGTATATGCTCGTGAAACTATGACTACAATATATGGCATAAATATATCCATCACCTCCAAAAGTTTCCTACCACTCTCTTTACTTATTATTTTTATTATTACTATAATATTATTATGAGTCTTATAGAGTTTTAAGAGTTCTTCATATATTCTGGATATAAGTCCTGTCTCAGAAACGTGATTCACATATATTTCCTCCCAGTCTGTGTGTTACTTGTCTTTTTATACTCTTAGATGTCTTTTAAAGAGAGACTCTTATTTTGATGAAGTCCAATTTATCTTCACCCTTTTTTAAATCCCCTTTTAAATAAAAGGGAATATGCCTTTGGTGTTGTTTCTAAGAATTCTTTGCCAAACCCTAGGTCATAATGATTTTCTCTTATATTTTCTTCTAGAACTTTTATAATTTCAGATTTTACATTGAGGTCTATGATCCATTTTGAGATAAATTTTGTATATGGTTCAAAGTATGGGTCAAAATTCTTTTCTTTTTCTTTTTTGCATACATATATCCAGTTTTTCCAGGGTCATTTGTTAAAAAGGTTGTCCTTTCTCCACCTTTGATGAAAATCACTCAGCCATACATCTGTGGATCTATTTCTGGACTCTATAATTTCCCATTGATTTGTCTATTTTTAAATCAAACACACTATATTAATTATTGTAGTTTTATAAATTGTTTCCTGTTCTTAAAAATTGAGATATAATTCACATATCATATATTTATCTTTAAGTATACAATTCAGTGGGGCTTATATATTGACAAAGTTGTACAACCATCACCACTATGTAATTCCGGAACATTTTTATCCCTCCAAAAAGAAACCCAGTACCCATTAGCAATCACTTCCGACCTTCCCTCCCCTCACCCCTTGGCAGCCATTAATCTACTCTGTCTCTGTGAATTACATCCAGTGGTGTGGTCACTCCTCACAGCTAACGTTCCCTTCCTTGACACCACATTAGGTAGTAATACTAATCCTAAATCCTGCATCCTTCATTCCCTTGCACTCCTTTTTAATAGTCTTATTGTATTTTCCTAAATGTTATTTTTTAAATTTTACCTATCTGTAACTTTGCAAAAATTATGTGCTATATGTAATTTGGGGGCACTTACTTTTTTCACACGTTATACAACTGAGGTTTATTCGTATTGTCTACAGTTTATTTATTTTAACCCTTATGTGAGAATAGACCACAGTATAATCTTGCACTCTCTGTAGCTGGACATTTGGACTATTTCCAGGTTTTTGCTACTGTGAAGGGTGCTGCTATGAATACTCTTGCACATGTTTCCTGAGTACATGTGAGTGAATGAAAACCCGGGACATAGATTATGTTCATTTGCAACTTTAGAAAATAACACAAAACTGTTTTTTAGAAATAGTTCTACCAATTTATGCTCCCACCAGCTATGTACAAGAGACCCTATGGATGTGGATCCACATACTCTAAAAATTCGATATTGCTAGACTTGTAACAAATGTACCAATTTAATGGGTGTAAAATAGTGTTTCATTATGATCTGATTTCTTGATAACCAATGATGTCAAATGTCTCTTCATGTTTATTGGCAATGTTTATGGCTTCCTCGCTGCGAAATCCCTGTTCATGTCTCTTGTCCATCTTTCTGCTATGTTAATTGGGTCCGTCTTCTTATTTAAAAACATTGTTGTTTTATATTTACATATATATAATATATATATATATAAATGTTCTTGAAACTAGTCCTTGTCAGTTGTGCATGTTGCAAATATCTTCTCCCAATGTAAGACTTGTCTTTTTTACTCTCTTTAAATTGTCTCTTGAAAAACAAAAATTCTTAATTTTAATATAGCCAAATTAATTCATCTTTTATATTTTAGCCAATGCTTTTTGTGTTGTAAGAAACCCTTTCTGGCTGGGTGCAGTGGCTCATGCCTGTAATCCCAGTACTTTGGGGGGCCAAGGTGGGGGGATTGCTTGAGCCCAGGAGTTCAAGACCAGCCTGGGCAACAATCCTGTCTCTATTTAAAAAAAAAAAAAAGAATAGAAAAGAAAACAAAAGAAGAAAGAAACCCTTTCCAATCTCTAGGCACAAAAGATATTCACAATATTCACATATATGGCTGACTAAGAATATTAAAGTTTTGTTCTTGACATTTAAATTCTAACCCACATGTAGCTATGAAGAAGGAATCTGATTTAATCTATTTCTATTCAGGTAACCATTTTTTCCCAGTTTCATTTACTGATTTATTCCTCTTTTCCCCACTGGTTGAATGTATGACATCTACCATATACAGGAGTCCCATGCTGCCTGAATCTGGTTTTGAGCTCTCTGTTGTATCACACTGATCAATTTGTCTATCCCTGTACCACACAGGGGTGACACATTGTCTTAAACACAATAGCTTCAAAATAAGTCTTGATATCCAGTAAGATATCCTGCTCATTTTATTCCCAATTGCCCTAGCTATTCTTAGCCCTATAGTTTTCCAAATAAATCTTAGAATTGTTTTCTTAAGTTCCATAAAAAAATAATCTCTTAATGAAGTTTCAGTGGAAGTCCGTCTAATTTACAGATCAGATTGGAAAGAATTGACATCTTCATGATAATCAGTTTTCTTGTCAATACATACAGTGTTTTCATCCATTTATGCTTTTTAAATATCTCTTAATCACATTCCCCTGTTCTTCAACATCTTTTGTCAGATTTATTCCTGCATATTTGATATTCTTTAATGTTATTGTAAATGCTGTCTTCTCTTCAATTGTGTTTTCTATTATTTGCTGCTAGTATTTACAAATGTAACTTATTTTTGAATATTAATTTTATATCCAGGCATCTTGATGAATTTTCTAAGCTGTTAGAATATTTGTTCTTGCTAGTCTTAAATTTCACTGTCCTATAGATAGGTTTCAGTCTTCCTTTTTTCTCCTCTTTGGCACTCTGCAGGTCCTTTCAATCTGAGGTTGCTCAATTCTTTCATTTCAGGAAATACATTTCTATTATTTCATAAGATATTTTCTCTTCTCCCTTCTTATTTCTGGTAACACCTATTATCCAGACATTAGCATTTCTACCTCTAAAATTCATATCTCCTACCTTTCCTTGTATATGTTCTATTTCTTTCCTTTTTCTGTTTGAGAGTTTTTTTAAAATTTCATCTTCTGGTTTTGGAATTCATTTCTCAGTTGTAACCATCCTGCTATTTATCCATCTATTGTGCTCTTTAATTTAAATAGTATATACTCATAGTTAATATTTCTACTCAGTCCCCTTTTTATGAGCTTTTCAAATGGCTGCCTATTTTGGCTGGGGGCTCATTTTCTCCAAGGGGTCTGGCTACTGCGGCAGGCATGCCATGCAGGGAGGGCCAGACTCTGTCCATGAAGATTCCCGAAGACTCAAGAGATGGCAATGGATAAACCTTAGGGTGGAAAGAGTCTCAGGCACCTGAACACCACAGTTCCCACCTGGGACCAACTTATCCATCAGCCACAGCACACACAGTGCCTAGGACCCACAATATTTTTAAGTGCCCACAGAACTGTTTTATTTCTAATTTATTTTAACATCAAAAAAGAAATGTATAAAATAATAATGAATAAATAATAATGAATCCACCCTGGATTATATTCATCTTTATATCAATGCAGCTGTGAAATATAATTTTTAATATATTTTATGAAGGAAGTGTGCCCAGGACCCACTAAAGTCATAACACAGCTCTGTCCTCACCCCATAAAATACTGTCAATCACTGCCCACTCTACAAAACAACTGTCAGGTCAGGTCTGGCCTTCACCCCTCCTCTGAGAAGAGGAAGAGCATTCCAGAGAGAGCATTGCCTTAGGAGGAGACACTCCATAGAGTGTAATTCCCCTGCCCTTGGGGCTGCAAGGAGATGGAATAGGAATGAGGCCAGCTGGTCCCCATCTGTTTTTGTCAGCTGCTCTTGAGCCCAGGGCTCTTGCACTGCCCTGATTTTACTTCTGACCACCAGATTTGACTTATGAGGTTGGGAGCAGCACCTGTTCGGCCCAGGGAAATGGTGGCGAAGCAAGAGCAGACCGCCAACATTTCCCTTCCCATTTTATCCTCCCAGGGAGTGCTGGAAGCTAGAACACTTCTAAGCTCCACGACAGTCACTACTTCCCACACCACAAATCAAAACAGCTGCTGTCATGCCAGGGGGTCCCCACAGTTCCTCCTGGGTGGATCTTGGGGGAAGAAAGCCAGCAGCTGTGCTCCTTAAAGATGCAAATCTTACTCTGTTACCCACCTGGCTAAATAGCCTTTGGTGCTTTCCCATTGAGCTACTGGATTCTTATTGACTCATTTAGGAGAAAGGAGAATTTGTTACAGCCTATTCCAAGTTCATCTCTGCTACTTCTTCCCAGCTCTCTCCCAGGGAGAAGTGCTAACCTGAGTGCTCCGCGCTGAGGACTGCTGATTTGGTCCATACAGAGGTAAGAGGAGAGCTGAGCATTAATGGATCACGAGCATCGTGTGTTCTCCAACCAGCTGGTGGGTAAGTTGACTTAGTAAATTGAGCCAGATCTTACTCTACAAACCTGGTCATATTACTCCCCTCTACCCTTGACTTCTGCCATGCAACCCCAGCCACGAGTTGGTGAGCTCACAGACTTTGGATCTGGGCCTAGGGAGAAATAAGAAGTCTTATTCAGCTTAGAGTTTAAGCCTCTTGCTCCAACTCACCTTTTGCCCAAGACTTGTACTGGTGCAGCTATTAAGTGCAATTTTGATTCCCATTTCGTTCCTGTTCCTTCCAGCAGGAACTTTCTAGAGCTAAGAGGAAGAGAGTAGCAATGATCAGTAGGACAGGAGTCTGACTTTCCAGAATTTCTCACCCTATGCCACCAAATGCCAACCGCACCTCTTCCTCTGTGATGGTAAAGGCTTTCCAGCCTCTCCGTGAAACGGCTCCTACCCTATCACTCTTCCCATTTTGCGTCAGCCTGTGGTGTTCCTGATATAATGGTCCTTCTTATGTGTCTCCAACATTTAGCATGGTCCCTGGCACTTGGCATATATATGTGGAACAGACAAGTTAGACCCCCACTTCCTGGAGGCAACTCAGAGAAGCTAAGTGATTTCCCCAACGTCACACAGCTAGTAAGAGTTGGATCTGGACTTGACATCAGGCTGGCCTGATTCCCAGTCCCTGCTCCTGTCCGCGGGCAAGGCAGAGCTGCTTTCCCTGGCATGGCCCCATTTGTATCCGGAGAGGGAAATTTCAGCTCACGGGGATTACATGCTCCAGCACTGACAGCGTGTTCATCTCGTCCACTTATCTGCTGTCTATCTTCCTTCCTAGCGGAGGTACTGTGGGCATAGTTCTTATTAAATTAAGCATGAGATGAAATCATTTATTTAAAGCCTCTTACCTGCCCATTTCCCCAGGGCAGTTCTTTATTAAGCGATTTCTCACATTTTCCAGGTGACTCAGTCAGTGTGATGAGTGCAGAGCCAGGGGAAGAGAGAGGGAAGACAGAGACAGAGAGAGCCAATAAAGGCTGCCTGGGTAGCTGGTGGGGAGAGGTCAGTGTCCATGGCATGGGGACAGAGAGGGTGTTTGATGCTTACTGGGAAGGCCCTCGGGCCCCAGAGAGCTGCAGGAGCTACCCAAAATGCCCTCGTGAGAAATTATGCCCTTCTGAGCCCCTCACTCTTAAGTGCTGATTTCTCCCAGGAGGAAAAGCACCTTCTCTGTGCCTCGGGGCAGGTCCTGTGTTCCCAGAGGCCTGGGAAGCGAGATGGAAAGGCCTGGAAAGGAGAGAGAGGTAACAGCAGAGGCCAGACTTCTTCCAGTGTTGAGGGCGCTGGGCCCCTGCGAGGGAGCAAACCTCCCTCCGGCGGGATTCAGGGCCTGAGAGAAGGCGGGGCAAGTAACTGAAACATGGCCAAAGTCTCATGGCCGGTGCTGTCAATTCTTTGAAAATCCAGGAGAATTTGTGAAAAGAAGAGGCAACTGGGCTGGAATTCAAGACGCCAGGCTGGGTGTCACTCTGCTCTCAGGGCTCAAAAGTCCCGTATATCAAACGGGGGCGTTAATCTGACAGCTCTCTCAGGCCCTTCAAGCCCGAGGGAGGGTCTTCTGCCTGGGTCGATCACATACAGGGCACGTGAACCTCAGGGTAGACAAGATATTTTCTGATATACCTCAGAGCTCAGGGCAGGCTGGTCACCCAGGCAACCTGAGAAAATCAAGATCAGGACACCTGGACCCTAATACCAGCTTTCCTGTTTGACTTTGGTCAAGTCTCTAACCTTTCTGGGCTTCCACTAGAAAATGAAGAAATTAATACTTACCCTCCCTACCCCGTGGGGGTTGTGAGATCTAAATGGAACCAACTGTGAAGGAGCTTAGAAGAATACAAAGTTCTCCTGCAGAGAAAGGTGTTATGAGCAATACAGGCATTACCATGCACCTGTGAAGAGGAGACTGCAATATTTCAGAAGAATAGATGCTCAGTTTTGTAAACAAAGAGGTGTCTTTCTTGGTTTTATTTTACAAGTGTGTCATTTGCTTTAAAGAAAGGGATCATCCCAGAGTGGCCATACAAAGTGTGGGTCAGAAACACGTCCCCCCATGCAGACGCCTGGGTGGCTGTAGTGCCCATGCCCTGGGAAGTTCCCAGTCAGGGGGTCATCAGGCTTGGTGCCCATGACACCCCCAATCTGGCCACAGCCAAAAAGACAAGGCATAGGTGTGGGAAACCCTAGGCTGGCCAGGTAGCAGGTGTGAGCTCTCTGTCCCCTGGGGCTGTGCTCAGCGGGATGCTGGTTGGGTGACCCATGACACATGGTGTTCCATCCCCATCCCCCAACCCCAAAACTTTCCCGCTACCCCAAACCCTGTACAGCCTCATTCTTCTGCTCCACTTTATTTCAAAACTCCTCAAAAGAGTTGTCTTAATTCACTGTCTCCTACAAGGAGGAGCTCTTCTCGAGTTACTTCTTAAACTCATTCCAGGTAGGCTTCTGCCCCTGCGCTTCCGCTCCCATCGGAGCCACCACTGGCCGTCGTGTTGCAGAATGATGCACGGTGGTCACTTCTCGGTCTTCATCTTCCTCCGCCTCCCAGCAGCATTTGACTCAGTGGTTCAGATCACTCTCTTCCTCGAGGCATTTCTTTTCGATGTCCAGGAACCCCCTTTCTTGGTTCCCCTACACCTTCACTGGCTGCTCCTTCTTGGTCGCTTTTGCAGGATCCACTTACCTTCTTGATTTTTGAATGTTGGAGGATCCCAGAGTTCAATGCTGTTTCTCTTCAGTATCCATACTTACTCTCTAGCTGAGGTCATCTGGTCCCATATTCGACCATGAATATCCTGATAATCCCAATGTATACTTTAGTCCAGACCTTTCCCCTGAACACCAGCCATGTATTCAATTCCTGCCCAAAATGTCCACTTGGATGGCATCTCTAAGTATGTCCAAAACCGACTCCTGACATTCCCCACCCCTCATCTCCAATATTTACCCCCCTTCATGTAATCTATCAGCAATCCCGTCGGTTCCCCCTTGACAGCCACCGCCCAGTCCCAAATCACCTGTGCCACACCCAGAGACCTGCAACGGCCTCCCGTCCTCTCCTCGCTCCATCCTCGTCCCCATCTGCCCGTCACAGCAGCCAGAGTGATCCTTGATGACAAAAGTAGATCACGCCAGGCATTGGCCAAAACTCAGAGGCTATACTACACAATGGGTGACCCCCACTACGAACCGTGGATTTAGTTAACAATAACATGTCAGTACCGGTTCATCAGTGATAAGAAATGCACCACACTAATATGAGAGGTAACAATAGGGGGAACGGTGGGTAGGGGGTATGTGGGAACTCTGTACTTTCCCAGAAATTTTTCTGTAAACCCAAAACTGCTCTTAAAAAATTAAGTCTATTAATTAAAAAAATATATATATATCACATCACTCCTGTGGCCTAAACCCTCCGGAGGCTTCCATCTCTCCTGGGGAGGAGGGAAGCAGAGCCCCTAGGACTGCCCAAAGACCTCATATGGTGTGGCCTCTGTGGCCTCACCGTGCCCCGCCACACGGGCCCTTTGCTCCTCCTCAGACACAGCAAGTCCCCGCCCCCCATCCCGGCACTGGCATCCTCCCCGTTGCTGGGCCAGCTCCTCCCCGATGTCTGCTCGCCGTCCTCAGACCTCACCTTGAAGTTCAGCCTGTCAGAGGATGCTCCCTTGCTGCTCCGGGAGACTCAGCGCCGCCCCCCCGCCCACACACACACACACACACTCCCTTTCAGACGCTTTGTTTTTCTGTGCATGGAGCACCCCTGACTTTTTTTAATTTTTATCTTTTAGTAAGAATATCACTGTATTTTCCTACAGATCATTTTTCTATAGCTGTAACACTTTCTCCTCAAAACAGCAAAAAATTCCCAAAGTTTAGAATTGGATCACTGGAGCCTTTCTCCTCTTATCTCCTCCCAATTCAAAGCGCCTGCTTCTCTTAATGGCCAGCGTGCCCCAGATCCGCAGTCAGGCTCAACACATTCAGCCTCAGCGCAATCCTCTTCGAGGTTTTAGGCTTGTTCTGGAAAACTGGCTTTGTCTGCCCACCCAGCCGCTCTGCGTCCCGTCACAGCAGCTGCTTCCCAGGCACACGGGGAATCCCTGCCCTTCTCACACTGGGTCACTCTGTGAGGCTGAGGCCCACCCCACCTCTTCCAAGTTCTGTGGGTTCCAGGTACATTGGCACCTTTGCAGTCCCGACGTCTACGCAATCAAAATGGGGGATTGGGCGTCTGCCCTCTGCACCTGGCTCTGCTCGAGCCTCCCTTCTGGTATGTGTGTGCTGTTTTCTGCCTTCCTCCGCTAGAGTGTAAGCACCTGAGCACAGGGGCTTTGTGTGTTTCGCTTAATGCCACATCTTTGATGCCTAAGAACAGCCTGCTACCTAGTAGGTATTTAATAAATATTTTTTGGTTTAATGAATTAAAAAACTATTAGGGCAAATGAGAGTCCTTCCGGAGAATGTGCCCTGGAAAGGCTCAGAAAGTCCGTATCAGTAGGCTCAGGGCAGCCAGAGGACCAGAGTGGCCTGTCACCGTAAGCCATAACCATGGAGCTTGACAGAAGGAACTTCAGCATCTGTTGCTAAGGGGGTGACCGAATGCCCATGTTGCTCCAGCTGTGTTGTTCCTAAACAATAACATATTTTCCAATTGGTGATTCAGGCTCCCTGAGATCTGGCTGTGTAGGTGCATTTGAGGTTGTTTCCTGTTCTTTACTTGCCTGTACTCTTTCAAAAAAAACCCCTCATTTAGCTGAGTTAACCTTCATGTCTCCTTTATTTGCGAAGAGAAGGACCCAATTCACACAGAGAGGTCAAGAACCATCCTCACGCTCAAGTCTAAAAACTTAAGTTTAAATTTTTTTACCTGCTTGTTTTCTTAGTTTCTTCTTGACCAGCTTCAACTTGTTCCAGCTTTCAGGGAATCGAAAACAACAGATGATAATGTTGTCTCAAAAACGTTGACGTTATAAATAACATCTTTCCAAATAAATCTTTGCTTGCATCTCTGATCATTTCCTTCGGCTCTCTAACAGTAGCATGATGGGGCCTGATTATGTCCAACTGTAACGTAGGGTTTTCTCTTTTAAGGTAAATTGTTCCTCAGAAAAGAAGAAATCCTTCATTGTCAAGTGCTTATAAATGCTTTTATTAGCAGCACTTTTAAAATTATAGTTGACCCTTGAACAACACTCAAAAATCCTTATGTAACTCTTGACTCCCCCAAAATTTAACTGCTAATAGCCTATTATAGACTGGAAGCCTTACTGATAACATAAATAGTCAATTAGCACATATTTTGCACGCTGTATGTATTATATACTGTATTCTTACAATTAAATAAGCTAGAAAAAGTTATTGAGAAAATCATAAGGAAGAGAAAATGTATTTACTGTTCATTAAGTGGAAGTGAATTATCTCGAAGGTCTTCATCCTCATCATCTTCACGTTGAGTAGGCTGAGGAGGAGGAGGAAGACGAAGGGTTGGTCTTGCAGTTTCGGGGATGGCAGAGGTGAAAGACAATCTGTACTTAATGCGTATAAGTGGACCCGCACAGTTCAAACCCCTGTCGTTCAAGGGTCAGCTATACTTTATTTTTAAAAGCAAAGAGCTGTTGGAAGGAGACACATAAATCCAGTGCTTCTCAACCCTGGCTGGAATCTTAGGGGTGGAGGGCTAAGAAAATAGTGATGATTGAGTCCCACGTGAGAGCAATGATATTGGAATCTCTGAGGGTGGTGCTGGGCATTGGTATTTTTTTAAAAAGCTTCCCAGGTGTCACCAGCGTACAGCTAGGGCAGAGAGCCCCAGGCCCTGAAATGACCTCAATTCTTGCTAATTTTGTATATTTATAAAAGTCACTTCTCAAAGTCAATGCCTAAGGAGCTAAAGAAATTTAACTTTGATTTTGTCATTATTCTTGCGGGTGTGATTTCCTTCTCTTCTTATCAACCCATTCTCAGGAAGCTGACAAGCTCAGCCACGCTGAGGTGTTAATGACTGATAACACTTCATATGCTCGTTAGCTTTTTAACAGGACATCCCTGGCCCTGAACAGGAGAAGCATGCACACCCCCTTCTTCCCCCGCCTATGGGTGACCAGCTGCTTCCTGTAAGGCCTGTCCAGATTCCTGAAAGAAGCTTTAGGGCTTCCAGCCATAAAAATAGAGCGTTCCAGATCCATAACCAGCTCTGGGCCTGTGAGCAGGGCAGTGTCCCTTTAATTTGTTGCTGGAATTGGGCAGCATCTAAGATCAGGACCTTTGAAATATTTATCTGCTTGTTATTTATCTGGGCAGGGTGCAGGGGAGAGGGGGGAGTCTTGGGAACTATATCCAGAGCCAGAGATAGTGCAAGGAAAACTTCACTAAATTTGTTTTAATAACTTCCATTGTACTTTTTTCTTAATATAAAAGTAACGAATGCTTACTAGAGAAAACTTGAAATACACAAGAAAGTGTAGAGAAGGAAACAAATCATCCATAGTCCCACAACCCAGAGATATCCAGATGTTAACTGTTTGGCTTATTCCATCCAGAGCTCTGTTTTAATCACACACGTGTACTGTATGGAACTATGTAGGGTGTCGTGTCCTCTTTTTTTTTTTTCTTGAACATTATATCATAAGCACATTCCTGTGTCATTAAAAGCTTTTTTAAAACATAATTTGGAATGGCTCCATAATGTTCCCTCATTTGATATCTCAAAATTTATTTAACTAGTTTCCTACTTGTTGGATATTTAGGTTATTTCCAAGTTTTTACTTTTATGAATTTTAAGAGTAATGGAACTGGCATCCATTCACAAATCTGTTTATATTTCTGTTTAATTTCTAGTTTAATCTTTGACCAGAAAGTCAACATGGCATTAAGAAAATCACGCTCTTTATTTTTGCTTATTGTTTTTCTTTTTCAGTTGAGGGAAAATTTATCCAACATAAAATTCACCATTGTAACTATTTTAAAGGGTACTTTGTATGGCTTTTAGTACATTCACAATGTTGTGCAACCATCACCACTATCTAATTCCAGAACATTTTTCTCACCCCAGAAAGAAACCTGTATTCATTAGGCCTGGCGCACTGGCTCACACCTGTAATCCTAGCACTCTGAGAGGCTGAGGTAGGAGGATTGCTTGAGCTCAGGAGTTCAAGACCAGCCTGAACAAGAGCCAGATCTCGTCTCTGCTAAAAATAGACAAATTAGTCAGGTGTAGTGGTGCGCACCTGTAGTCCCAGCTACTCGGAAGGCTGAAGCAGGAGGATCAATTCAGCCCAGGAGTTCGAGGTTGCTGTGAGCTATGATGATGTCACTGCACTCTAGGTGGGGCGGCAGAGTGACACTCTGTCTGAAAAAAAAGGAAAGAAAAAGAAACTATACTCATTGAACAGTCACTGCACATACCCCTCCCCCCAGCCGCTGCAACCACTAATCCGTTTCTGCCTCTGTGGGTTAAGGATTCAAATCCTGATTCACCTGCCGACTATGCTTATGACTGTAGGAAGTTAGCCTTCTTCAGCCTCAGAATCCTCATGTGTGAAAACTGAGCTCTTGGCAACTTAAATGAGATATAATATGGGAAAATTCACTGCACATAGTAGAGGCTCAATAATTTAAAAAATGAAAATATTACAGCTAAAATGGACTTTTGCAAAAAATATAATATGATCTGTGCTACAAATGAGGAAACTGAGGCCCGGAAGGAGAAAGTAAGTGTGGCCATCCTGTGTAGCTATAATTGAGCTTATGTCTACACTACTTTGCATGCATGTCCAAAGTGTGCTACTATAATCCAGTTTGCCCAATGTATATAGCTACAGTCTGATGTAGCTGCACTTAAGCTTATGTCTACACTACTTTGTATTTATGTTTTGGACTGACAATGCTCTGCTTTTCTATAAAAATACAATTCTCACTTCCAGTGTTTACAGACAGCCCTCAAGCCCAGGGGCCCCAGCATGCAGAGGCACTGGGGTTCCCATGCATCTGGCCTCAGATTAGTGTTTGGGAACCCAGGCATCTGGTAACTGTTGTACCATTGTCTCTTTTTGTGTTCCCAAGACACCTGCAAAGGTGCTAAATGAACCAGAGGTGACAGTCTCAAAATATTGCGTATTAGTTACAAAGGGAAAAGGATTACTTTACAATGGAGAAAGTCAGTGGAAACCACCTTAACAATGCGGTCAAACTTGTCCCAGCAGGCTGGGTGGTGGCTCACGCCTGTAATCCTAGCAGCCTGGGAGGCCAAGGCAGGAGGATTACTTGAGGTCAGGAGTTCGAAACCAGCCTGAGCAAGAGTGAGACCCTGTCTCTACTAAAAATAGAAAAAAATAGCTGGGTGTGGTGGCACGTACCTGTAGTCCCAGCAACTTGGGAGGCTGAGGCAGGAGAATCGCTTGAGCCCAGTACTTTGAGGTTGCTGTGAGCTAGGGTGATGCCACGGCACTCTAGCCTGGGCAACAGAGTAAGACTCTGTCTCAAAAGGAAAAAGAAAAAAACTTGTCCCACCAATAATGGGACAAATTGACATCATTTACCTCCTGATGTGATGCACAGAGGAGGACATAACATTACCACATTACCTATGTAGTATTCTTGCCAAAAATATCTGACCTTCTATCACAAGAATACATGTGATAAATCCAGACTCAGTCTTCAAACAACTGGCCTGGGCTCTTCTGAACTGTCAGTGTCTTGAAAGACAAAGAGGGCAAGGGAACTGTTAAAGATTAAAGGACACTGGAGGGGCTTGACAGCTAAGTACAATATGTGATTTGGGATTAGATGGTGGATTTAAAAAAGAAAAAGGAAAGTATTATGACAATTGGAGAAGTCTGAATATGAACTGTGTATTAGATAATATTGCATCATGGTTAGTTTCTCAAATGTGACATTTGTATTACGGCTATGTAGGAATATGTCTTGTCATTAGGACATATTATGCTAAAGTACTTAGGGGTAAAAGATCATGATGTTTGTAACTTACTCTCAAACCGTTTAGCCAAAAAGAAAGTGCACGTATAGAAAGAGAGAAAAAGAGGGATTAAAACAAGTGTGTAAATGTATAAAATGCTAACAAGTGTAGGCAAGTGTAGGTGAAAGTAATATGGATATTCATCTTACTCATCTTTCAATTTTCCTGGATTTGAAAATTTTCAACATAACAAGTTTGGGGGGAAAAATCAAATCTAGCTTATAGAAATGTATTATTTGAGCTTTACAGTATTTAAAACTTGGGGGGCCAATATTTAAATATTGGGAGATTTCACTTAAAAATCTAATTTCTGGTTGGGTGCAGTGGCTCACGCCTTTAGTCCTAACACATTGGGAGGCTGAGGTGGGAGGATCACTTGAGAGCAGGATTTTGAGACCAGCCTGAGCAATATAGTCAGACCCTGTCTGTACAAAAAAATAAGAAAAATTAGCTGGATATAGTGGTGCATGCCTGTAGTCCTAGCTACTTGGGAGGCTGAGGCAGGAGAATCACTTGAGCCCTGGAGTTTGGGGCTGCAGTGAGCTATGATTGTGCCACTGCACTGTAGCCTGAGCAACAGAGTGAGATCCTGTCTCTAAAATATAAAATTTTTTTAAAAAATATAATTTGCAACTATTTTAGAAAATTATCAGATCTGGCCATGCTAACCCCACGTTTTTGGCAGGGCAGTGGTTGGTGCTGCTAAGTGGTTTATTTCTGCTTTAAAATGTCCCCTGCCCCACTCTAAGAATGCATGCCTAGGCTCTTACATTGACTGGTACAGGAGCAGAATTTGACCAGGAAAGCCTAGATGAAGAAGAATTTTCACATCAGGTCTTATGTGGGGAAGGAGAGGGTTCTGGACCAAAAGCCCTCAGAACCCTACAGAGCAGGTTGTGTGGCCAACCAAAGCAGCATCACCTGACAGCATGAACACACCACTCCCTCCACATAGGTGGCTTGCTAGGACAGGGACTGAGCCTCCTCCTTCAGACAGGGGACCCTCACCAGATGAGAGGCTTCCTGAGAGCAGAGACTGTAGACTTCTGCCCTTATATTATTTCCAAAGACAGGTATTTGCTAAGGCACACATAATTGACTGCAGGCACCCAAATAACATTTCAGGAATCTTGGCCACACCAACATCCATAAATACCACTCCCAACAAAATATTTCATGCAGAAACCTGTGGGCTATTGGTGGCCAACATGTCACTGTGGTGCTCATCGTCTTGGCCAACCAATCACACATCAAAGCAGGCTGGGGCAAGAGCAACACCTCATGTCCTCCCAGAAGATTATGATGCTTAATTGGCTAGGATGAATCTAATTAGGAGACACATCCACATGACATCATCATAATAGGATAATGTCCTTGTCATTGGTAGAGGAGAAAGAAAATTCCAACTCTGGTCTCAGCTGCACCACTGACTCCCTCTACAAGGTTGGGTGAGACACTAGCCTATCTGAACACAGATGCTTCATCGATTAATTGGAGATAATTGTCCCTGCCATGCTACTTAACATGATGTCGTGACAAGAAAATAAGATAATGTGTAGGAAGGTTTTGAAAAATATTTAAGAAGTACTGACATGATATTGATGTACTATTTGGGGACTGTATTGTTATTTTTTTTCTCCCTAGAGATATCTTCCCTACTCCAAGGTCATCTAGTCTATATATATATTTTTTTCAATTATCTCTCCTTACTTCAAACTTTCCCTAATCCCATCCTGGAGTTCTTAAAGCTATCAGGAATGGCTTTCCTTGGCAACTCTGGCCTCAAAACCTGCACGGTTGAGGCCTAGGCACTTGAGCTGCAGGACTTCCACAGGAGCAAGAATGGGCCTTCTCTGTCTCCCTGGCCCTGCACGGACAGTCAAGAAGCTCCACCCTGGAACTGGTTTCAAGTAGGAGCTCAGCTTGTGTTTGTTGAGACAATGAGTTGGTGACGCAGGGATGTGGGTGTGTCCCTGCCTGAGGAGGTGGCACAGGTACCAGCAGCCAAGTTCTTCTGCACAGTAGGATGGTGCAGGGAGCAGAGAGGAAGGGCCTGAGTTTGGGCTGAAGGAAAGAGAGACCTGCTCTGTAGTGAGGAGGAACCCTTGGGCAGCCTTCCTCTCTCACACCCCAGTGATGTGGGCGCCAGCTGGGCAATGTAAATGGATCAATAATGGCCTGTAGTTAGCAGGGTTGAGAAACTCCACAGCTCACTTGCCACCCAGCAGAAGGGCCTCCAAAGCCACTGTGCATGGATTCACCAGGTGAAATGAAAAAAAAAAAATCCCTCACTTTAAAGCTACGCAATTTCACTCTGGGTTTGTCTTACATTTCTTTGGTGGAAAAGATGTGGACAGGAAGCCTTCGCTGTTCTGCCTAGGTACAAAATCTCAACTAACTGGATTCAGCTTTGAAAACAGTAGGTTAAGCAAGGTGAAAGGGGCCCTGCTCTGCGAGTGGTGGGGTGTGTGCAGGAGGTGGTATGTGGCCAGCTTCTGATATGTTCCAAAGTGAAACCCGCAGTTCCTGCTGATGAATTGGATGTGGATGTAAAAGAAAGAAGTCAACGGTGACTCCAAGGCTTATGGGCTAGGCTACGAGAAGGGATGGGTGACCAGTAATTGAAGGGAAGACAAGAAGGGCTGGTGGAGCCTGGGGAAGAGCAGGAGTCTGGCTTTAGATGTTTGAGAAATCTCTTAGGCATCCAAGTGGAGATGTCAGGTAGGCAGCTGGATATGAGCATGGAATTGTAGGAAGTGGTCTGGGCCAGAGACATTAATTTGAGAGTCATTCAATTTATATTATTTGTATATGGGTAGATCCATGAGGGCAAAAAAACTATGTCTTATTCATCTTTGAACCCCCACATGACCTAGGAGTAGCTTGCTTACCCATAGTAGACACTCAGTAATATTTCTAGACTACATGAATATATATCTGTGAAAATGAAGTCAAAATTATTAATAATTGAGTGTGAAAACAATGGCACCCTCACACACACACACAGACACGTATGGATAATGGCAAAAGCACAAGCTCTAGAATGACTTGACCAAGAAAAGAGTCCTGATTCTGCTGCCTGTAACTGGGTAAGCCTGGGCAAATCATTTAACCTCTCGTAGCCAGTTTCCCCATCTGTAAAATGGGAATAACCTCAATAAGTACCTCAAAGGGTGGTTTGGAAGAATAAAGGAATTGTGAGTGTGAAATAAACAGGCACATTGTAGATGGTAGTGACTAGTTCTGAGAATGAGGCAGAGGTTGGTGAAGACATGCATTCTGTTCCTCAGGCCTGCTGCTGTCTTTTTGTTCATCTGAAGGACTTTGAGTCCTGGGGTCCTTAGGGACCCCAGTGGCTGGGATTCAGGGTGCAGTGGGCTGGCCTCTGCCTGGCCAGACCCTCCCCACTGCTAAGGGGCCAGTGTAACAACATCACTCCCACCCCACACCCATCACCCGGGTGCTTTGCTGGACTCATCTGGCAGAGTTTTCCATCCTCTCACCCCCTAAAGCTTTGGTCTCAAAGAATCAATAGTTATAATATTAATTATATTAATATTAATAATATTGGGGTAAAGCTAGAAAATACCAGGACATTTACTCGCATTTATTTTTATCTTAAAATATAAAGAAAAGTTGTTCAACATCATTAGTCATCAGTGATATCAAATTAAAACCACAATGAGATACCACTACACACCCATTAAATGTACACAAATAATACAAAAGACAACTACAAAATCCCTAATAATACCAAATGCTGGCAAGAATGTGGAGCAATTGAAACTCTCATATATTTCTTGTGGGAATGCAAATGGCAAGCCACTTTGGGAACAGTCTGTAGTTTCATATAAAGGCAGCATGCACTGACCATGTGATCCAGATCCTAAGTATTTACCTTAGAGAAATGAAAACTTATGTTCACATAAAAACCTGTGGCTAGGTGCCTATACCAGCTTTATTTATAATTGCCCCAAACTGGAAACAACCCAGATGTCCCTCCAGCAGTGAATGGACCAGCAACTATGGTACAGCCATACAATGGATGGGCTACACTCAGTAGTAAAAAGGAATAAAGTATTGATTCAAACAACAACATGGGTGAATCTTAAATGTATTTTGTCAATGAAAGAAGCCCGGGCCAAGAGTCTCCAGACTGTATAATTCCAATTATATGACATTCAGGAAAAGGCAAAACTATAGGGGTGAAGAACAGATCAGTGGTTGTCAGAGGTTGGGGGAAGTTGATGACAAAGAGGTAGCATGAAGGAATTTGGGGGTGATGGAACTGTTCTGCATCATGTGTGGTGGTGGATACACTACTCTATGCAGTGGTGAAAACCCATATAGAACTATACGTTACAAAGAATGAATTTTACAGTATATAAGTTTTTAAAAATCAGGATATGGGATGAACTCAAAATAGGACACATATTGTAACAAATGAACCTAGCTTTAGTATATATGAATAACCTCACCACACTAAAGGGGGTGATGAGAAAAGAACTAACCTAAGTAAGGAAGCAGCATTTTGACAGGATATTGTAAAGTTAAAGAAAAATGAACTGTGCATAAATAATGTAGCTAGTAAGTTTGTTTCTCGCAGGAATATGCATTAGCAAATCTGAAAATGGATATACTTAGGTCGAACAATAAGTAAATGTATTAGAGATAAGGAGAGCCTAGTTTCTTCCTATTGGAAAAAGAAGTTACAAATAAAAAGAGGGAAGGCTAGAATGAACTCCATGTTGTTGGATTGGATTCAGAGGCATTAGCATGAACTCATGTTAAAATACATGCAACATAAATCTATCACTTTAACCTTTTTAATTGTAATACAATTCCATGGCATTAAGCACATTCACAATGCTGTGCAACCATCACCACCATCCATTACTAGAACTTTTTGATCATTCCAAACACAAACTCTGTAACCATCGAACAATAAATCCTCATTCCCCAACCCTTCCCAGCCCTGGTAATCTCTATTCTACCTTCTGTTTCTGTGAATATGCCTATTCCAAGCACCTGAGATAAGTGGAATTGTACAATATTTGTCATTCTGTGTCTTGCTTGTTTCACTTAGTCTACTTACTTGTTAGGTTCATCCATGTTGCAGCGTCTGTCAGAATTCCCTTCCTTTTTAAGGCTGAGTCATATTCCATTGTACTATGTATATGCCACCTTTCGTTCATCCATTCATGTCTTTATGGACGCTCATGGCCCTTTAATATATACATAGAGAGAGATAGCTACAGAAATAAATATAGACGCATGTGCGTCCATGTGTCAGTACACATACATAAATCTCCTATCTCTGTCTGCTGAAAGAGCCTAGAAGCAGTGAGCACACCAACACCCAGATGTCGGTTTATAAATACCATTCTCCATAAAAAGGAATCAAGGCTCTTTGGAGAAGTGAATGATTCCAAGGCTGGGGCAGGAAAAATGCAAGATGATCCTGAATCATCTGTGGTTCCAGAAAGATGGGAGCCAACACAAAGGCGCTCCCAATAGCCAAAGCTGGAACGATTTGAGGAATAAAATAAATCATAATATTAGATTATAACCATATAAATATCTGTGAGTTTATACTGATATAAATAAATAATTGAAGAAATAAATGGGGATGAAAGGACATCTCTTCCTTTCAGAAGAATTCCAACTATTAATGTAGAAGGAATGAAGGAAACAGAAAAATTGCCATTAGAACACTACAGTGATGCTCACTGAAGGCAAGATCCACAACAGATGTTAAAATTAGTAGGCAAAAGTTTGAGGAGAAAGAAGATATTTGCGAAGTCTCAAAGTGTCTTCCCCAAAATATTTATTCATTACAAATTAAAATGGTAGCTTGACAGTGGGGAAACCCAGCAGACACCACCTTAACCAATTGATCAAAGTCAACATTACCAGTAATAAAACATATGCCCCTCCCCCCACCCCCATTAGCCACTGATATGATACACTGAGAAGAGCACATTGGCTCTGTGGTATTCTTGCCAAAAATATGAAACCACAATCAAAACCTCAGAAAACCTTATACAAACTCAAATTGAGGGACATTCTGCAAAAATGTCCCGGTTATAAAAAACAAGGAAAAACAGAAACTATCCCAGAGTGAGCCAAGAGGCTAGTGACAGGACAATGAAATGCCATGTGGGATCCTGGCTTGGATCCCAGAGCAGAAAAAAGATATTAGTGGGAAAACTAGAAATCCAAACAAAGCCTGTAGTGTGGGTAATTGTATTATACCAATGTTATTATCTTAGGTTTGAAAAGTGTCTTATGATTATGTAAGATATTAACATTAGGATAAACTAAGGGAAGAGTATATGAAAACTCTGTACTATTTTTGCAACTTTTCTATAAGTCTAAAATTATTTCAAAATAAAAAGTTTTCAAAAGAAGGAATAAAAAGTTCACGGCTCTCTGTATGTTTTCTAATATACATAATATATTAGTAAAGTGGTATAAATGTATTAATTTTTTTTTATTTTTAGAGACAGGGTCTCACTCGGTCACCCAGGCTAGAGTACAGTGGTGCAATCATAGCTCACTGCAGCCTCGAACTCCTGGGCTCAAGAACTCCTCCCACCTCAGCCTCCTGAGTAGCTGGGACTACAGGTACACACTACCACACCTGGCTAATTTTTTTTTTTTTTTCACTATTTGTAGAGACAGGGTATTGCTATATTGCCCAAGCTGATCTCAAACTCCTGGCCTCAAACAATCCTCCTGCCTAAGCCTCCCAAACTGCTGGGATTACAGGCTTGAGCCACTGCACCCAGCCCCTAATTTATAAATTAACAATTATAGATATATTGGTGGTATGTGTGGGATAGTTAACTGGTAAGAGTTCATGGTTAAAAATATTTGGAGACCACTGTCCTTCAGCATGAGCAAAAAGTTCTACAGATACCCAAGAGCAGTCAAGCTCATAGAGACAGAAAGTAGAACAGTGGTTCCAGGGGTTGCGGGGAGGAGAGAATGGGGAGTTATTGTTTAATGGGTATAGAGTTTCACTTTTGTAAGACGAAAAGAATTCTGTGGACAGAGGGTGGTGATGGTTGCACAACAATGTAAATGTTCTTAATACCACTCAGTCGTACACCTAAAATGGTTAAGATGGTAAATTTTATGTTATGTGTATCTTATTTTTAAAAGAAAGAAAAGGACCGCAGAGTTTTTCACTCAGTTCTGCACTATCTTGCTTCCACATAGTTCTTGCCGGTTGGATTTTTCTTCCCAACGAGTCTCCATGTGATCTGGGTCTGGAACGCACCTTGTTCTGTGAGGCAGAGCCACGGGGCTGGGTATCAGCTTATGCTCAGTCCATAGATAGGGATCGACAGGAGACGGGAAAGGTCAGAGTGCAGAAAGGAAAGCTTTCCATATTTGTCCCTTTGGGGGAAACTATTAACAAGGTTTCATTGAAGATTATCGTAATCTCCTGGAGACAAGACAAGCCTTCTCCCTCAGATATTTAAGGCCTGGCCTCTCTGTGCTCAAAAGTAACCTGGGAGACACATACCAGCCCTCCATCCTCCTTGCCCACCCCCCTGAAGGGACTTAGCCCAGGTTACCTGTGTTCCTTGATTCTGTGGGATCTTCCTAGAGGATTTACGCTTAACCCATTTATATTCATGCATGAACCCATCCATATAGGCAAGGTTATGTCATGGTGACAAACAATCCCCAATCTCAGTGGTTTCAAACAACGGAGGTTTATTTCTTGCTCATTGTACATGTCTACCACAGGTTGGCGGGGGGGTTCTTCTCGGTACCATGATCCCTCTGGATCCAGGATGATGCTGCAGCCACTTTCTGGAACATTGTGGTGACTGCGGGTGCTGGCTCTTACAGCCTTTGCCTGGAAATGACCCAGGTTGTTTCTGTGCACATTTCATTGGCTAAAACATGTCACATGGCCAAGCATGACTTAAAGTAGGTAAGAAATTATAATCCTCCTGCAGGGAGAGCACTCTCTATTATTGGTGAACGATAATACAGTCCACCACTCCATCCCAGTACCCCCCACCACCACCACCCAAACACTGCCCTCCCCACCCCACTGGGGGAATAAGTTTTGGGGCTTGAGAGAATGCCAGCCCCACTCCCAGCCTCCATACACTCTGCCTCACTGAGAGAACCCTCAACGCCTCTGCCTCCTGGAGCTGAGACCACAAAGCCCAATTAGGAGAATTTGTTTTGGGTTTAGAGATTGCACCGTTGTCCCCCTCGGAGGGAGTCTGTTCATTTCCTATTCCTATTCCATTTGCACACTCCAGGCTGGATCTGCCCAGATGGCTGTGGGGGGGTCCCACCCTGCTCCTTCTGGAAGAGGACTCATGGTCATGGGTGAGGGGCACATGCAGGCTGCCCTCAGAGCCCCGCCATGACTCACTGCCTTCCCAGAAGCGAATCAGCAACTGGTCATTAGTGATTCTCCAGACTGTTTCCCCTTCTCACCCTACTGGGAATCAGTAGCTGCAATCCTGGAAGATTAGGAGAATCCCTATCCATCATTTGCATTTTTAAAGGCAACAGCACTAGTGATTTTTTTTTCTTTTTGATAATGTAATGTAATCTTTATTTGAAATTGGATGCTTAGCAACAGATAAAGACAAATGTGGGAAGGTACAGTCAGTGTATCTGTGCATGTGTGTAATTTCTGTGATTTAGCTGGATTTTACCTTACACTTATTGAACACATTATTTACTTTCGATACGAATTCACTGCATTCTTAAAATAGCCAGTTCTCATTGTGCATTTAAAATACCAGATTGTTTCATTAAAAAATGTGACTTACACCCAGCTTTTCGGGAGCATTGTTCCTTCATAAAGCAAAGCCTTACTTTGTTGACGTTTCTCAGCGAATTCCTAGAACTACAGACAATATGGAAATGGAGGGTCTTGGATACAACAATTGGAATAATTGTGACTCACCCAAAACTTGCTTCCTTTTTGGGATGGGGGATTTCTGACAGGGAGGAAACAGATTCATTCATTTGTTCAATAAACATTTGTTTCGCTGAATGGCTTCTAAGTGCCAAGGGCCCTAGAAGATTCAAGGACTGATTAGTACCCATTACTCCCTGCTAGCAGTTTAAAATGTGGCTAAAAGATCGCATTTCATTTGCATGACATCCTCCCTGGAGAGGTAGCCTCCTGGCTAAAGACCTAGAGAGGAAAGTGAGACCCAGAGAAGTTAGACCTCTGGCCTCAGGCCACACAGCCCCTGGCTGAAACCTCCTTGCATCCAGCTCCACAGGCATCCCCCTGGACAAACCCCTCAGTAGCTAGAAGCTGCTGGGCTGTGTTTGCCTTACAAACAATTCCCATCCTCTCCTCCCCCACACACTTGCCCTTGGAAATTGTCCTCGGCTGACATGACCCAACCCTGTGGCCTCGCAGGGCCCAGCCCTGCTTAAGAACAGGCTGTGGCCCCAAATGAGACAAATCAATTCTGCACACGGAGTGTCCAAGCTCAGGTTTCTCCATGTGCTTAAGTTAATCCCTTGTTATTGTTCAACATTAACGTCTTATTAAATCAGGGAGGACCTTAATTGGCATGTGAGTGCTGGTAAGAGTAATAGCTGTGCAGAGCTGGCACAACTGTGTTCTGGGCGAAGAAGCCAGCACCTTGGTTTGCCTGGGTGTAGTGGCAGCGGCAGTAGCCTGGAGCGGTTTGTCAGGACCTGGGAGATCTTGTCAGTCACTCTGTCAGGAGGTGTGACTGTTGTGACTGAGAAGGGCCCCTGTACAAGGTTGGTCCCTTCTCTAGGGTTAAAGCACATGTTGCCCCAAAGGGAAGACAATTCTAACATTAATGGGGAGAATACTAATAAGTTGAGAAACTTCCACAAACCTGATATGCCATTTGGTTTCAAGGCCTCTTCTGGGGAACAGTTTTACAAACGGGTTGGAAAGACAACCTGGGCTCCTTTGGGGACTGATCTGAGGCCCCTGAAGCTTCTGCAAGAACACTTAGGGAGCAGATCATCTTAGAAGGCCATGAGAACACACACACACACACACACACACACACACACACACACACACACACGCAAGCAGGGTGCCAGTGTCTCCCGAAACCCTGCAGGAAGCAGCCACACTGAGTACAGAGGTGTTGGGTAAGCAGTCTGGCTGATTTGCGACTTGTGTGGGACTGTTGTTTCTCTCCTTGAGGGATTATTGCTCTAAACATAAACACCCCTGCAGTGACAGTCTGGGATTTTTAAGAGGTGATCTAACTAGCCTAGTCCCCAGCTTCTGGACAGGATGTCATTTATGCTATGTGGTTTTCTCAACGCAGAGGTGCTTTCTCCCTCACCAGGCCTCGGCCGCCATATCTGCTCACCTTCTTCAGAATGTCTCCTGCAGGAACGTGGCTTCCACCCCTCTCTCTGCCCCTTACTCATGCCTCAGTTCCAGGCCGCACAACGCGACTTGGCAGTAGTTGAGAATGTAGAAGGCAGAGATCTTGCATTTGTTGTATTCCAGATCCTAGCATGGTGCCTGGCACAAAGTGGGTGTTCACGGGAGTTGCAGAATTGAATTGAATTCCTCCCTGCACGCCCGAGAGACTTGACGGCCTCCCTCAGTGGCTGCTTTCCAACTCCCCCCAGCCAATTCCTAGCCAACATTCCTTACCCCACATCTCAACCTTCCTTTCCTCAGAAATAAATTACTAGAGATGGGGTGGCTTCTTCCCCACTCTGGTTTTCACGAGGAGGGAATTCCAGGCTGCTTACTCCGCCCAGGACCCCGCCAGGACACGCAGGTGAACTGCCTGAGTTGACTGAGTGAAGAGCAGGACCTGGCCAGACACGCCTCACAGCAGGCGGCCTGCACTCGTGCTGCTCTAGCCGGGGCTTCACTGAAGGACCTACCCTGACTTGGGGGCTGGTAGTTGCGTGGGCTGAGGCCGGGCCTCTCGGGGACCCCATTAGGAAGTCCTTGGTCCTCAGCAGCTCTGTGTCCAGCAGAGCTGACATTTTTGCCTCCATCTACTGATTCTGTATTTCAGAACTTGGGTGCCCACACAGGCCCAGAAAGAAACCAAAGAGGCAATTTTAAGAAGTGTCATGTGGCCCAGAGGCACATGGGAAGCTGGACTCCCATTTTACAGAGTGGCTGTTTGGCTTTCTAAATCTGCTCCCTGACACTGTCTCTCCCGAGGCCTCTTAACATGTACAGATGCTTGGCTGGGTGCTGGGAGCTGCAGAGTGTTGAATTAGACACTGTGCTCAGCCCAGTGTAATTACCCAGGGTCAAAATGAGTCAGCAGGCGGCCCAGATTAAAAACTGTGGCTCCACATTCGGACCCTCCCTCCTTGTGCCCGCAGTCTCCTGAAGGCAATCTCCGGGCAGAGGGGGAGATACCAAGAGGCCACCAGGGAGCTGAGCTAGATTCGGGGTGAGGCAGGAAGGAGGATGAGGTGGCTTAGGAAGAAAGTCCAGACACCCCTGCACCCTTTCTTCCTTTGTAATTGGAGCCCCCACCCAGCCAGCTCTCTGGAGATTAGGAATACTGGCCAACACTTCCTGTTCAGAACAAACATGTGCTAGAGCTGAATTCTGTGTCCAGCCCCTGAAGTGGGTACTTAGGAAGGGCCATCTGAACCTAAATGAAACATGTATCTTAAGGATTTTAGGTTGGACTAAACTGTCAGTGTGTGTATTTTCTGAGCCAATTGTGGATTCTTAGCTTTCCATTTTCCTGAGGAATTAATACTTGAAAACTTTCGTGGAGCAATGATTTAAAAGCTATTCCTGTAAAGATGTCCTGAAATTTCTGAGCCCAATGTGAGCCCCAAATTAAACAATTTTAGGAGGCTAGTCTATCTTCAACCAACTCTATGATCCAGCTGACCAGGAAGTAAATAGCTCTGGGTGATTATATAGCTTGGTTAACCCCAAGCCTTCACTTCCTTGGCTAGTGGATTGATCATTTACCAATCTTCAAACAACAGCTCTGTTAAGCAAGCCTTCCCCGTCCTTCTCTGATGTGTCAGAGGCATTTCAGGATCTCTTAGGATTTCAGAGTACTGTTGGGATTATCATTCGCATTGCATAGACACGTCCACTAAGAAAGTAGGAGGCTTATGGGAGGCACCAGGGCATTTATCTAGAGAAAGGACAACTCAGTCTGCAAATACGAGAAGGACTAGACAAATTTGGTACATCCCAGAGAACAGAACTATGTCCCTGGATGGAGGGTGGGGAGAGCTTCCTTCCATGGGAAAGTTCAAAGAAAGACTGCATATGCATCAGTCAGGATGTACAAAGGGGGTGTTGATGTCATCCATGAGGGCTGGTTTCCAAGATACTTCTTACCTGTTATGGACTGTGTTCCCCAAAATTCATATGTTGAAGTCATAAACCCCAGTGTAGTGGTGTTAGGAGGCAGGGCCTTTGGGAGGTAATTAGGCTTAGATGCGGTCATCGGGGTAGAATCCTCAGGATGAGCCTACTGCCCTTATACGAAGAGGAAGAGACACCAGGGCTTCTCAGCCTCCGGAACTGTGGGAAATAAATGTCTCCCAGTCTACGGTTACAGCAGTGTGAGTGAAATACCACCTGAGAGTCATTGTTTTCGTGAAGGTTAAAGAGATGGGGCTGAGTCTATACCAACCTTAGGAGAGCCTATGAGATGCCCTGAACATTATTAAAAAACAAAAAAAGTTTACTCCCTTGTCTCCTCACAAAATCAGGAAAAAACTCCTATGGTTTGCACTTGCATTGGATTGTGCATAAACAGGGATCTGCTCGTTTTCATGTGTTTCCTAGAATCTGGAGGGTGCTATTTAAGACTGGTCTGGGGTGGGGGTATGCTGGGTGTCACTGGATCTCATGAGTCCATGAACACCCTTATAAATGCCCTATCACTTGGAGATTGCGGTGATAGACACGGACCTGAATTACCAGGAAGTGACGCTGGCTGCCCCTTATTGCCAGAGACCACTCTCAGGTTTTCTTGTTTTCTGCTCATCCAACTCCTCTACCATCTAATTCATGTGGCGATAATTGAGGTCTAGGATAGAGACAGAAAATAAAACATGCAGGAAGCCAAAGCCTGGCCCTTTATGTGGGAAGAGCAGGTGGCTCTGTGCACAGTGAGACTCGGGAGACACTTAGAAAGTGCCTTTGTGTCCCACCCTATCCTATCCCGACCCCCCACCCAGCAAACCTCCTCTGCCCCACCACGCTGTCATGGTGCCTTGGTCTCCAAACTGGTTACACAGCAAGGCCTGGCTGGAACCCAGGACATTTATTAATGCAGCAAACCTCCAAGTGGTCTTCATGGAAAAGAAAATATGAACTTTCTTGCTCTTCCTTAAATGTATTTTATTTTTAATCTTGAGTTATTTTAAAGTTACAGAAAAGTGAAAAGAATAATATAACTATATATTTTCATCATCTAAAATTTAAGCTAGGATTTCTTTTTCACATTTGTTTCCAATCATTTTATTTTGCAAGAAACAAACATTTCAGATAGAGCTAAGTGTCTTTGTATTCATGCCCCGATCCTATTATATATGTTTGTGTAGCTTTCTTTTTATATAAATAAATATAATGTAATTCTAAAATCATGAATGGGGACCTGGGCACCAGATATTTTCAGTGCTTGGGGCCCTATTTAGAGGGAGTGGGGTGGGAGAGAGACCTGTCGCACAGCGGAGAGGTGACTCCACTCACCCGGACTTTCGCATTAAGACGCCAGTTCCCTCCGCGAGGCAGACCCTGCAAGGCAGGCAAGGGCCGCTTCCTAGAAAACTCCGCCCAGGCTTCCTCGGCCGGCCGGGGACCCATTGTCGCGCGCTGCGCTGGGAGGACCGCGCCGGGCTTGCAGGGGAGGCGTTTCCGGGACGCCTGGCCCTGCCCGGGCAGCCTGGCAGGGCGGCCGCGCCGAGGAAGCGCTTTATTCTCCGAGTGGCACGTTCGCTGCAGGCCATGCCAAGTGCCCTGCTGGGCGGCGGAGGGTGGGGAGAACCCGCAGCGCGTTGGGGAGCCCAAGCCAGGCCTCGGGGTCTGCTGGGGAGCCTGGGGGCACTCGGTTGTTGGCCCCTAATGACAGTAGCATTTCTTACATACATACACGTTTCTTATAGCTCTGTGTTGGACACCGGGATTACAAAGATGGTTTCTGCCTTCATTCATTCATTCACTCATTCATTCGTTCCACAAATAGTTATTGAGCGTCTGTATGTGCCAGGCACTGTTCCAGGTGTTGTGATTACAGCTGGGGAACAAAATAGGTAAAGATCCTTGCTCACCTGGAGCTTTCATTCCAGCAGAGAGAGACAGTAAATAATAGACATAATAAGTGAGTATATTCTACAGTAGATGTTAAGTGCCGTGGGAAGAAAACACAAAAGAGAGAGGAGGGCGGGGGAAATTAGTAACAGAGGGGTGGCGGTGAGAGAGCTGCCAAGTAGGTGTCTAGGGGACAAGCATTCTAGGTAGAGGAGACAGATCGGGCAAAGCCCCGAAGTGGGAGGCTGCCTGGCAGAAGGTGAGTTACACAGAGATGGTTTTCTCCCTCAGCCACCTGTGCCTCACCGGGACTCCCAGAGCTCAGCCAGAGGAAAAAATATTCCTGAGGCGGGGCCAGCAGTGAGTGGCCACGTCTGAGCTCCAGTGGCCCCCAGGATCCGCAGGATAAGACTGATGCACCTTGGGTTGGCGCAGGTGTCCTTGTTGACCTCTCCAGTTCCATCCACCCCACCCTCCTTTCCACTTGCACTGTACCCTGCAGCCTGGCCTGTGACTTGCAGTTCTCTGTGTGCACCACGATGCTTCAGGCCCTAGCACAGGAATGCAATATACCTGACAAGCCCCTACCATTCCCTTCGATTCTGTTCACCGTCTCCGTGAAGCCTTTTTTCACTTGCCCCTGAATGTTCCAGCTCCATCCTCTGTTTATTTGACACCTGGCAGAGAGGTCCACTGACTGTATGGCCACAAGTGTCTGCCCACATTGCAGTTGTGTGTTGGCTTGTCTGCAGCCCCACTGGGCTTGGCTTTGCTCCCTCTGTGTCCTCAGGCACTCGGTAAAGGTACTTGGCTGCTTGGGGCCCCTGAGAGGGCCCTGGAGGCCTGCACCAGGCAGCCCCGGCCTGTCTTTAGCTATTTAACAGACTGTATTCACAGCTGTGAACTCCCGGGACACGGATTTCCTGTGGGTGAGGGACTGGCGGGGAGAAAGGCCTTCATTCTAACCACAGAAAATGGCTGGCTGAGGCGCATTGTTGTCCAAGAGAATAGGAGAAGCTGCCCCTCTCCCTGACTCCACCCCTGCCCTGGGTGCCAGTCCCGGCTGGTGCACAACTCCTGGAAACTCTGGTCAGAAATGTGCTTCCTCTCCCTCCCCCAGGGACTCTGAGCACTCCTGGGGCAGTGGCGCCTCAGCAGCTGAGGCCAAGGTACACCCAGAGTGTGCCGGGCTGCCAGGCTGGCCCCCACTCAGTCCCCAAGGCCTGACCAGTCCTCCCTTGGAAGTCCCTCGCCACTGTCCTTTTCTTCCCATTCCCACCTCCACACTCCTAATCCATGCCCCCATCATCTCCCCTGGATGGCAGGGAACGTCTGACTCACCACCTTGTCTCTAACTCCCGTTAGTTCCTGCCCTCTCCTGCCAATGCTAGAATCACCTTGAGAGACTTCTCTTTGCCAAGTCACTTCTTTGCCTGGAAACCTGTAGGGCCTCTCATTGTCCAAAGGACAAAGTCCAGACACCTAAACCTGGCATCCTAAGTCCTTTGAAAACTCAACTCCCTTGAGTGCATTTTTTCCTACTACTCCCTTTCACCAACCTCCTTCCAACAGTCTACACACGGTCCCTCAAATATTCTCTCAGCTCTGTGCTTTACCTGTCCTGAATGCTTTTCCCAATCCTCTGCGCCTACCCAGTCCTCATAATCCTTCTGTGCACGAAGCTTTCCTGGGCAGTCCTGGCTCAAGCCATCTCTGAGCCCTGTATCCCTGTGCTTATTATCACAACAGTCATTTGACAACCAATTAAACAGTCAACCTGGAAAGCTTTTAAGGCCCCTTCAATCCTGCAGTTCTATTCTACCGTGTGTTTTTGCTCTTATTTTTCAGAAGTTTGTCTTAGATCTCTGTTTACAGAGTCAGAGACTAGGGAACCAGACCTTGCTTTGTATCAGTCTGCATCTTCTATGATGTAGCAGTGTCTGGCACACGGCAGGAGACTCCCTACGAGTTTGCTAATGGAAAGATTCCAGACCCTCCTCCCCAGGTATGTTTATTCTCAGTAGTTCCCTGTTCAGCTCCCACATGCCGGGCCTCTCACATACCTGCCTTCTGAAGGGGAGCTCATAAATGTCTGCATACTAAAGGATCACAGCCTTAATGTGTTTGTCCACCAAAGGGAATCTGCATTGCACACGGTGCATGGGAAGAGTATTACGTAACCATCGTTTAGCTCTAATGGTGGGATACCAGTTATTGGCGAGGGAGGAACGGTTGGCAGAGGAACCTTTCTTGGAGCCATCTCCCTGCCTTCTTTGCCTGACTGTTCTGCCAGCTCTAGACTGAAGGGGAGAAAGAGGGGAAAGGAACCATTTACAAGGAAGCTCACCTCTCACTACGCTCCACGCAAACCTTACCTCCCTAGATGTCACCCTGAGAAGAAAACATGTGCATAGGTTATTGGAGTGGAGGGAAGCAGGTGTTGTCCCTATTCTTCTATCCCTAGTCAACAAGGCTGCCTGGAACTCCTGCTGGCACCTTGCCCTGAAGGAAGAGCTGTGGGAAGGAGCTAGCTCAGTCCTCTTGGGCCAACAGACCCGCTGGGGAGACAAATGTTACTCAAGTGAGGGAGAGTGAGACAGACTGCCAATGGCACAGGGAGTTCATTCAGAATGAGGAAGATGAATGTGGGAATGGAAGGGGGGAGGGAATGAACCTGCATTTACTGAGCAGCTGTTATGTGCTAGTCACATTCATGCATGTTACCTCATCGAATCTTCTCAGCAATCTTGATAATTGTCATTAGCTCCGTTATCCAACACAGAAGTTTATTTCCTCTTCCACCCTTTCTCCATTGTTCTTTTTTCTTTTCTTTGTTTTTTTTTTTATAAGGTCTGGTCATAAAGTAATTAGTGTTCATTATACACATGGTATATAAAAATGAAAGTATATGGAAGAAAATAAAAATCATATATAATCTCATGATAAACCACTGTTAGCATTTAAGTATATATATTCTAGGTTTTAAAATTGTTTTAAACATATGTGATATCATATTGTATATATAATTTTATATTTTTTTAAATGACCTTTATAACAAAAATATTTTCATGTCATTAAAAATTCTAAAAAAGCATCTTTAGTGCCTTCACAGTGTCCCATTATGTGGACACACAACTAGTTTCTTAACCATTCTCTAACTGCTAGATAACTGTTTTTCTATCTTTTGAAATTATAAACAATGATTCAATAACATCTTTGTACCAACATCTTTCACTGAATTTCTGATTTTTTTAAAGGATAGATTTGAATAAGAGGAGTTAATGAGTCAAACAGTGTAATTGTGATTTTAAACAGCAGTTTTATTTTCTAATTTTACAAGTAACTCTTGTTTATTGTGAAAAATTTAGAAAATATACTTCACCACGATGTGCTATGTCATATAACAAATCTGCACTTGTCCCCTCTCAATCTATAAAAATTTTAAAAAAAGAAAATATCATCCATAACCTTTTAAATTACTAATATTTGGGGGCATTTATTTCTTGATCTTTTTTTCCTAATGGCATACATATATGTGTAAATAAATATGGCTGCATAAAATTGGGATTATACATTATATACAACACTATATCCTGCTTAGCAGCAAGCATTATATTATAATCAGTGTATTATTAATCTTTAAAAATATTATTTCTAATAGCTGTGGAGTCCACTTTAAGAAGGTATTATAACCAATTTAAGCATTCTTTTATCGATGGCCATTTATATTTTTGTTTCCAAAAATTTCCTTTTAATAGCTCTATAATGAACATCTGAACATCTGTGAATATTAATCTTTGACCTCATCTCTGATTATATCCTTCAAACAGATGCCTAGAAGTGAAATCACTAGGTCAAAGTGTACAAGCATCGTTAAGCTCTTGGTGCATATTGCCTAATTGTGTTCCAAAAAGCATTCCTAATATCAATTAGAAGATTGTCCTTCTTACCCCACACTTGCCAATACTATTACAGATTCATAACTATAGTAGCCTTTCATAAGCAAAATGTGCTTCATTTATTTAATTTTCACTTTTATTATTAATAATGTTAAATGTTTTGAAATGTATTAGCTACTTGTAGTTAATCTTTTGGAATTATCTGTTCATGACCCTTGTGTACTTATTGTTTTTGTCTTAGTATATTTTCTGTCATTTCAGATGAACTCTTTACATTTTAAGGATATTAACGCAATGTCCATTATATTCATTCTTGAAGAATTTTCCAAACAAAGAAGAAAATATCCCCATTTTTACAGATGAGGAAGCCAAGCCTCAATGAGGGAAGTGAATTATTCAAGGTCAGCCAACTGGTAAGTGGAGTCCCAACTGGCTGGGATTTGAACTCAGGTCTGAGTGGCTCCAGAGCTCTTGATCAGAAAAAAATAAGAAGAGGAAAGGAAACAATACCAGTAGCTGTGGAAGCCTTAAGAGTGGAACTTGAGTATGTTCTCCAAGATAACTAGAGGTCAGCTGTTAGAGGCGTTGAGGACATTTATGGAGAAAGAGAAGGAACAAAACGCTGGGGACTCGTGAGCCAGGAAGGGGCCTGGCCTGGTGCCAGCTGTGCATCTCTCTGATCATTGCCTCCAAGCTTAGGGACATGCTCCTAGTATCCCTCGATCCTTCATAACCCTTCAGAGGATGGCCCCCAGCCATTCACCCATATCCTCACCAAATCTGCCATATATACAGCAGCACAACCTTTGATTCACCCTCACCTGTAGATTCCCAAGGCTTTGAGGGGGCCTTTTCTTATCTCTTGCACTGATATTTAGGGATGGGAGGGGCCTCAGAGGCAACACCCTCAGCAGAGCCCAGAATCCAAGGACTTCTTTTGACCATCTTCCCTACCTGATCATGTTTATTCCAACCTGCCATTCTGCTGATCTTTGCTAATTGGCAGGGAAAGAACGGGGAAGAGGAAGGAGAAGCATCGGGAAGGGAGGACTGGATTGCTGATTTCCTTGGGATGGGTGCGTGTGATCTCCCAACTAGTTTGCAAGCTTTGACTTCCCTGCAGCCGCTCCACCTCCTCTTTTCTCCTCACTACCGAGGGCCTGCGCTGAGAGGGGCTCGATGAGTACCCGGGGTGACCGAAGGGGATCAGACTGCTGCCGAAAAGGGTTTGATGCTCTCCTTTCTCCCCCAGGAAGGAAAGAAAGGTGAAAAGATTATAAATCCAGTGGTTTAATCTTATATTCCAGGGTCACAGAGGTCCCCTTAGGGGGAGGTGGTGTTAATTGCCCTCTCTTCTCTCTCGTGGCTCCATCTGGACCTGTCCTTAGGGAGTTTGCAAATGCCTAAAAATTTATCTTGGCAGCTAACTGCACTGTGGGAAATGGATTGAAACTTGCAGATTTTGGAGCCTTTGTGGAACAGGGATGGAAGGGTAGAGAGAGGCTGCAGTGTCCACAGAGGGGGAAGAGAATTGTGAAGTTCTGTGGGTTGAAGGGAAATAATACAAGACAGAAACTTGACCTCCAGAAAAGAATGAAGAGCATCAGAAATTGCAAGTATAGGGGTAACTTTAAAAGAATAATCTTTTCAGCTCTTAATTTCTTGAAAAGACAATCATCCAAAGCAACAACAAGAACAACGATAATAGCGCTTCTGACATACTCAGGACTAGGATACATGATGACAGTAGAACAAAGGGAATTATCCTGGTTTAATTCTTACATGCAAATTCCAGGTAGACTACATGATAAGTTAAGGGGGCATATTGTAATCCCTCAAACAAACACTTAGAAAATAAAACAAAGAAGTTTAACTAAAAAACAAATAGAGGAGGTAAAATGGAATACTAATACTTGACTGATCCAAAAGAGGGCAAGAAAAACGAACAAAGAACAAATGGGACAAACAAAAACTCAACGATAGCATATATTAATTTGTAATATTATCTAAAAATATTATCCAAAAAAAGAGAAGAAAACAGGTGATCTCTGAGGTCTTTTCCAGCTTTCAGAGTGTCTGATTTTAGTCCAAATCCTCTATCGCTTTCCACTAAGGGAACTAAGGCAGAGTTGGTTAAGGGACCTATGGCCGGACTGGGATAAAGGCAGGGCCCGCTGGCTCCCTGGCTCTGGGATTGGCCCATCGAGTAGAGGGAATCCGGTATGGGTTTCGGTTTGCCATCGAGACTAGAGTACCAAGTTAAGGGTGGTGCTTACGGGCAGGGTTAAAGTTAGAGAAGGTGTTAGTTTTAGCAGTCAGGCCTAGCTAGGGTAAGGCCTCATCTGGAGTCAAAGTCTGCTCTGGAATGACCGTAGGTTGGGTTTGTCGATCAGATCTGCAGGGTGGGAGAGATGGTCGGGTTGGGTGGGGCGGGGCTGATCCCGCAGAGCTGGTGCAGTCTCTCAGTCTCTCTCTCGCAGCAGCTGTTCACTCGTTTCCCATCCTCCTTTTCTTCCCTCTCCCTGGACTTTTTCGCTTTCTTTTATCAATGCAGTGCAATATCCATTCATTCAAAAAAAACCTTAATCGACTACTTTCTATGCGCCAGGTACTATTCTAGAGACTAGGGATGCAGCATGAACAAAGCAACGTCCCTGACCCCATGGAGCTGTTGGTCTGCTGGTGGGAGACGGGAAACACACATGTAAACGAACGATTCCAGAGAGCAGAAAACAGGCAGTGGGACAGAGTGACCTGGAGGGCGGGAAGATACCGGGGCCGAGGAGGAGGAGGCAGGCTGTGGAGAGCCCACGGGGGAGAAGGGCAGCGTGAAGGTGCCACTGGCCAGGTCAGCTGTCCAGACTGTGCTCTGTCTCTCCTGGGAGGCCACTGGAGGGTGTGAGCGGGAATGACATGGTCTCCTTTGAGGCTTAAAAGATGACTCTGTCTGATGTGTAGAGAATAGCCTGTGGCAGTTACAAGAGAAAACCAAACAAAACACACAAAGGACTGAGAGATAGGAACCCTGGATCCCTCAACATGCCGTGTGATCTTGGAGAGTCACTTAGTCTCTGTCTGTAATCTATCTGTAGGGTTATCTGTTTAAATGCCAATAGTAACATCTATGCTATTTACGTCAGAGAGACAAGGCGGGAATCCCTAACAGACTGTTTAAAAAGTTACTTTTAAAGAACAAAGAACTATACAAAAGCAAAGGCTGTGGCGATCTTTCCTCCTCAGTATACTGGACACTTGCTAAATGCCATTGACTAAGTGGGATCTGTGAAATAATAATTTGAGTTAATTTCCTCCATGAGTAGTCTGGCTTCTAAGAGGTCTCTTGCACAGTGGCTGCTTAGCTCATTTGGTTAATGAGGCCAAACTCAACCGGGTAACCCCAGTGCCAGCCAGATCCTTCCTCCCCGTTCCCAGGCCAGGAGTGCTCCAAGGGCCTGATCAGACATCTTTTAACTGGGTGTCACTGATCACCACGAGCCCCACTGAGAGAGCGAGGGTCATTCCCTGTGACTTCCCCTCCACTGAGGCAGCCCCCATGCAAAGCATGGGAGTGACATCTGGGTGTGGAGACCAGCTTCAAGCCCCGGCCCCATGGCTGAGTCGCTCACATCTCCTATGCAATCGGGGGACATGGGGTCAGCAGAAACCCCTGGGAAGGGCACCACGTGTTAGTTGTGGGTTGTTGATGTTGCTGAGGGACCCACTGCTATCCTCAGTGAGAAATAAAGAGAAATAAAGCCTGTGACACATCAAGGAAGGGTTTAGTGTCCCTCCAGCAATATGTTATCTGTGTCCAGCCCTGGCCCTGCAGGCCAGATCTCAATGATGGGACAATTTGCTTAAACACACACGTGTACAAAGGAAAAACAACCAACCAAACAACAACAAAAAAATGCAAGAAGCCAGACCCCATCCACACATATACCTGAACACTGAATACATGTTAGAGATCACTTAATCCTCACAATACGTTCTGAAGGAGGTAACTGTCTCCCCATTTTATAGATAAGGAGACTGATACTAAGAAAAGTTAATGGATTTGTCCAAGGCTGTAAGATGAACTACAGAGCTGGGAGTCGGCCCAGGTCAGTCTGGTTCCAAGACCTTGTGCTCTCCTTACAGTCCTCAGACATACGGTCCTAAAGCACTTGTCACACTGTCTATTTCTCCCCACACCCTGGAAACCCCTCTGGCCAGATATGATTGAGGACAAGCTCAGACCTCCTGGGACTGGTTTGCCATTCAATCCAGCAGAAGACAAGTGCTCGGTCAGCTAGCAAGTATGCATTGAGGACTGTGTGAGAGGATGGGGCACAGGCAGGAAGTAAACATCCCGAAGAATGGTTCACAGGCAACACGTAGCCATGAGCCATGTCTGTGCCCCAGAGAGGAGCAGTGACCAGGGGCTGAGGGCAGGCGGAGTCAAGGGATGCAGCGGGGCTGGTGGAAGAGGGGGAAGCCAGACAGCCTGACCACTTCCCTTCCTGGGGCCTGGGACTCAGGGTGCTGGGTCCCTCTGGAGCATAGAAGAAGGCCAGGCCAGTGCCACTAGGAGGGCCAAGCACAGCCTGCACCCAATTCCTCAGGCTTGTCCAGGTGCCCCCCTCCCCCCGCCCCCGCACTGTCCCCTCTAGAGCCATCCTCTCAGCACTGCCAGCTCCTGGCTAGTGGCGGAATGAGTGCCTGAGCCCGCCCAGGGCCTGGATGCAGGAACTGGGCAAGGAGAAGGGGTTTCTTTCTATGTGCAGGGAGGATGGCGGAGAAAAGGGAAATCGGGAAGGACAGAGCCTCATGGAAAGACTGTGGGGCCGGGCAGTGCAGCACCCTCTAACTCGTGGGGCTGGGCTGACAGCTCCTCTGAGGTGACCAGGTGACTAGGGTGGGGCAGGTGGGAGGGAGGGCAGGAAAACCTGCCCTTCCTGTCAGGTGAGCCCTCCCTGCCTGCCTCTCTTTCTCTCTCAACACTATTTTAGAAGTATAACCAGAAGCTTACCATGCTCCCACCCATCTGCTCAGGGAGAAGGGAGGGAGTTCACCGGAACAGCCTCCGACTCAGCCAGGGCACACACCAGGGAGAGGGGGCTTTCTGAATATGTAGAAATGCTTCGGAATGTTAATACAAACTGATTTTAAATTATTTAAATGAAAATTCAGTTTTAAAATGTACTGGATTTATATTACCTTAGTGGGCAAGATTTCATTTTTTCAGTTCCTTCTGAGACTATTTGATCTTGTGAATGCTCTCCCTTTAGAAATCCATCATGGTATAAGAAACGCCATGATATTAATGATAGGATGTTAATAACCACCTTTGTGTTAAATTTTATATGGTGATTTGGGGCTCAGTATTGCATTTGATTCTGCCCCTAAGTCTGTGAGGCGGAAATATTAGAATTCCCATCTTGCAGATGGGGAAGCTGGGACTCAAGAGGTTGGTCAGGTTGATGGAGACCCGAACCTGGGCTCCAGGCCTCAGACTCCAAGGCACACTCGGCCCACCGCTCACCCCCACCCCCAGCAGGCTCTGCGCACCCTCTTATGCAGGGACTTCTAGGCCCAAAGGAGGAAGGAGCAACTGTTAAACTGCTTCCTATTCCAGGTCTACCCCAGCTCACCCTGAACCAGTTCAGTTCAAGCCCTTGGGTTTAAGCCCTTATATTTATACTGGGCCTTGGGCTTGTATTATCCCATGTCTCATTTACTTCTCTACTGTATGAAGAAGAGGGGTTTCCTTTAATTTGGCAGAAAAATAGATGTAGGAACAAATGGGAAATGAGATCTCATCGTTTGTTCCTAACGCTGTCTCTGGGGCTCTCTCTGCCACACCTGTCTAGCATTCTTGTCCCCACATCCGTGACAGCAGCACCCCCAAGGCCCGGCACACAGTGTTGGGTTCTTGGTACTGGCCTGAGTGACCCAAAGCCACTCATCTTTCCCTCTAGCATCTCTAAAACAGTCCAGCCAGGCCTGTGGAGAGGAGCCTCATTAATTCCACTGTCTCTGATCTGGAGAAAGTAATGGAAATGGTCTTCTTATCTCTGTGATCGCCATGGTTATGAAAAGTCTGGTCATTGAAACCTTTGAACTCAGTAGAGACTTCAGAGGTGGGGCGGGGGGAGAAGATATATTCACTGGGCAAGAGGAATGCAGAAAGGGAAAAAAGAAATAGGAGAGAAAGAAGAGAAGTGGTGAGCACAGAGAGCAGATGGGAGCGGTGCCCAGGTGAGGAATTTAGTGGAAACTTGCAGGGCCCAAGGACTCCCCCTGGGGCCACTTGTCCCAACTCTAGGGGCCTCTCTCATGTTGCTTACACCTAAGAATAACTCCCAAGTTGGGCTGTGGGGGGAAGTTTGATTTGCCTTTGACCCCAAGATGCCATTGCCTCCACAGGCACTCGTCTATACTTCCAGGGCCACTCATACCAACTGGTGTCCCCTCCAACCTCAGGGCTGCAGTAAGTGGCTCTTTGCTTAGAGGGGGTTACTCTAGAAGATTCTAGAACTTAACATAAGAATGTTGCTCTGATGCTAATTGTCTATTGTGCAAAATTTTGGTGTAACGAGAACATTAAGATTTTGTAAAAAATTGGGTTGAACAAGAAAGATAAACTTTTCTTGTGAAGAACTTGAAGAAGGTACCTGGTAACCTGAGCCAAGAGCTGCACAGGTCAAGAACGCTCACACTCGGTTCCATAGATGCCCCTACAGTTTGCAGAGAAATACTCACTGCTGTGCTTTGGTCATTACTACTGTGATGGCCACTTAATTACTGAGGGTAAATCCAAAGTGGGAAAGCTGGAATGTCATGGCTAAAAGATGAGGGTCACATTCCGTTCACCTCCAGCACAGGTGTTCCTGCCATCCTCAGATGCCCTATCAGACACCAGTCAGGTGTTCTAAGTACTGTACAAAGTCAGTAACAGCTGATGATCTAGGATGGACAACAATAACCAAACCTCCACAAAGGGTCTTTTGAGTCACTACCGTATGGCCTGTCTTTTGCTTTAAGAGTTTTAAAAGAAGACTCAGTTCCTAGTCTCAGCCCAGAATGCTCTTCTTCCCCTGCTCTGACTAGGAAACTCCTGGTCACCCTGCGAGATCCAGCCAAAATGTCACCTTTTCTGGAAGGCTTCCCTAAGTTCTCTTCCCTCCCATTCCCATCCCCAGATAGAGTTGTTTCCCATTCTGAGAACCTAGAAAAACAGGGGTTTCACTTCGGAGGTATGGTATTTTATCTGTTTAGAAGTCTGTTTCCAGCAGTGGAGGGTGAGCTGTAGAGGGTAGAGCCAGGCGTCCTTCATCTTTCTCAGTCAAGTTTCCACCACATCCGTGAGTATGGACTAGACACTCAATAAGCTGAAGAATAGAATAAATGGATGAATTAATTAACTCCACAGAGATTAGAAGGCATTCAGTCAAAGGGGATGATGCTTCAAGAAATCTGCATTGTGTAAACATGATCATTTTATTACTTATAAAAGGAGCTTCCTACTTACTCTTAACAGGTAAAGTTATAATAGCTTGGGATAGTCTTTCCAGTACTCTTGTAATTAGGGCCTTAATTATTCTTTAAAACCTCAGGCATATGAACTTCACTTTGGGCTTTCTGCCTTGGAGTCATCTACTTAAAGCTTTACTACTGGCATGTTTTTAGGCCAGAAGGCATCTCTCCATCATAAATTATTATCTGATCAGGATACGTTTTAATTTAGCTAAGATAAAAATAATTAGGAGAGCTAATGTGCTATGATATAAAATTAACAATTAAGAAAGGGCATGCTAAGACTCATTGTCTAGAGATTTTGAAATGTGTGTGTCTCATCTTCCTTCCACTGGGCAGATCACTGAAACAGTGGGCACAGCTGGCCTTGCAACCCCAGGATTCATGCACCGCACACTACTACAACCCTCTGATGAGACCAAGAGGAAATCCTCAGAGTTTAAAATCTTAAGTATTTACAGGCACATTCTCAGCATTGCATCCCTGGTCTTCTTCAAAGGGCAAAGACAGAGGTATGTACTGCAGAGAAACGAAAAGTTTACAGTGCAGTTTGTGTGGGAACCTATTTCTTGCCTTGGCACCTGGGGCGGGGGGTACATGAGTGTGTATGCGCATGTGCGTGCAAGTGCATGTGGGGATATATCCATGTGTGCTTTAGATGTTGCCCCTGTGACACCAACACCTTCAGTCCCCAGAATGATGCAGATACAGAAAGCCCTTACACAGCCACTGGAAATCATAAAGGGGCACACATTTTCTGCATTCTTTGTATATTATTTACTGAGTGCCTGTTTTATGCCAGGTTCTCTGTAGGCATTGAGGATGCTGACATTTCCCCACCCAGAACCTCTACCCCTAACCCCCAACTAGCCTGGCTCAGCCCCTCCTAGGGGAGAGGGAAAGTAAGGAGTAGGAAAGGTCTTTCTTTCCTTCCTCTCTCCTTTCCCCTCCCCCCTTTCTTCCTTCCTTCCTTTCCTTTCTTCCTTTCTTGCATGGGTGCAATCGATCTTCCCGGGCCATGGCAGGTTTTTCCCTCTTTGGTATCTTTGTGGGGTCCTTGCATGTGCCCCCACCCCAGTTCCTTGCAACTGCATCCCTCATGGCTCCAGAAGGGCCTCTCCTTCAGTGGGCCACTTATGGTCCTCCCTCAGCCTCTGCCTCCAGTGGCACCTCCACCTCTTTCTACCAAGGTCTCCTTGAAGAAGCTCACATGAACAGGATCCCCTGAAAAGTCCCAGGTGGTTGTTCCTCCGTGGGTTCCACATTTGGTCCCCGGATGTCATGCACCATACTGGACCCTGTGATAACTGCTCAGACCCCGCTTCAGGAATGAAGGACATATTTCCCCAGGAGGTGTTGCCCAAGGTCATAGCCCTTCCCCAAGGTCATCCAGCACCAATGACAGATCAGTGCAGGGGCAGAAAGTCCCCTTCACTTTGCCTTGGGACAACTCTCAAAGGCCATCTCAGCTTCGGATGGGGGGTGTCCCCCTAACTCTCCAGTCTGGGTTTCCTTCCCTCTCCTCCCCCAGCTGCTATGCCAAGAACACTCCCTAATAAACCTCCCTCATCTTCCAGGAACCCAACCTGCCACATGCTGCATTGCCGTGATGTAGGTGAGAGGGAGTAACCGCCAGACGCAGCCCCCTGCAATGGGCCACTTCAGCTAGCTCTCACTGGCAGGCAGTCTCCTGTGTCCCTCCAGCCCCAGGAGCAGGTATCAAGCTCTCCACATGGCCTCCTGTAAGCCCCAGTCACTGGACACAGAGAGAGGAGCAAGGAGCATCCTCCTTTTCTGCTTGGTGTCGGAGGGGGACTGTCCACAGCGCTGACAACTCTATCCTAGAACTCCAGCTTCTAGTCTTCTTCTACACCCATCCCTCCATGCACTCCCCTGAGGTGGACAGTGACTAGAGAAGGCATGCAAAGCCATTTTCAAGGAGCTCTTTCTTATGTTGTGCATTTTGGAAGTGGGGGTAGTTGGCACCTCTTGTCTTGGGATCTCAGTTGAATTTGAGTTGGAGAGTCCCATTTTAAAACCCTGCTACAGGCCAAAGCCACACCAAAGAATGAGGACAGTGTCTCTGTCCTCCCAGTCTCTGACCTCCCACTCTGTGCCACTCTTGGTTATCCAGGCTCCAGGGCAGCTTGGATGCTTGGGGCCCAACATCATCATTTTCAGTGACAGAGCACCTTCATTTCTGCTCATGCCTTCTCCTAAGGTGGGGCTGGCATGTCCTTCTTATCGGCCATTCCTCCCACATGGGTGTTATTTTGCCTCCTCAGCGGTCACACCCATCAGCCTGGCAGCTGGGCCAGTCCAGACGAGGCTTCTCTGGGTCCTAGCAGTGGACATGGCTAAGACTCCAGATTTTTCTGCTTGTTCACCCTCTCTACCCTCCCGCCCACTGCCACCAAATTCTTAGCACACCTATTGTTTAGACTATATGTTTTTGTTCTCGTTTTTCATATTTAAAAATTTTAAGAGTCTATCAATTGTATATATTTGCTAATTTAAAAATAGTTTGGAGGAGATAAAGGGAATCATTACCACATTAACAGATGCGTGTTGATTTCTGAAGTGATTATGAATACACATTGTAAATGGAGTGTGATCAAATGGACTGTGTCCTCCTAGAGGGAAGGAAACCATTAGTGCTTCCACTAGACTGAAGCCTTACGCTTTCCCTGAGGCAGTGCATGGTAGCCCTGGACCAATGACTCCTTCACAATTGCTCAGATGACAGTGTGATAAACACACAAGGCCTTTCATGGGCAAAACCTCATCTCTAGATCTAGTAATGGAGACACTAGTCTCTAAGTCATTGGTAACCCAGGTGTGAGGGATGAGGACACTGGGGGTCTTTAAAACTGCATCCTTCTTATCAGTAAGCACTTAGAAATTCAAGTAGAAAAAAAGTTTGATCCTTTCCTCAAAAAAAAAAATCACTGAACTCTTTTTGAAAAATGACAAATTCTGGATTTGTGGGGTCAAAAGTCACAACGTTTAACAATAGATACAGCATATGTCTGTGTGAAATATCTCATGGCATTGGCCTGAAGCCAAACACAAAGGGTATGGTTTTCTGGTCCTAGAGTTCAGTGATGGGGAGTGTAAGGATAGACTTTTTTCTTAAAGTCACAAAAGGGGTTAGTTTCGTTTGGATGGAGTAACATGTAAATGTGAGGGAAGGAGTGACTCAGCCAAAGCTTCTCATAGAGGAGGAACTGTGGCCTCTGCCAGCTTGTCCTTCCTTTCTACCTCCCATGCCCCCCACTCCTAAACCAGCTAAATGGCCAGACGAGGTCAGACGGGAATTACGTGAGATCACACATGTAGCAGTGCTCTTTAGAGTTTGAGCCCTAGGGGCCTCTCTTGCCTTTCAGCCCCAGTATGTGACAATGCACTGGAAGTTGTAAAGTGCTAGTGGGAGAGCCCAGCCTTGCAAGATCTCTTCCCCTCTGAGATCCCATCCATTCCAACCTAATTTCCAACCACATCCTGGACCATACTATTACTTTGATGGGACCACTGAGGCCATCTTTCTCCTACCAGCCTACTACATCCCAGGTGTCTGCTCACTACCAATTTTGTAGTTAACTCCTTATCTCTACCCTGTCCTCCCAAGGCTGCACTCTACAAAGAAGAGAGGAAGCAAGAGACCCAGGCTCATCCAAGTAGGTGTTCCCCTGGTACCATAGCCTTTGTCTCCAAGCTGTCCAATCCAGAGTTGGGAGACAGGTGGGGAGATTTGCTGGGAGGTACGCAGTTTGTTCCCATTTTAAGCAGCTGCGGAGCTTTGCTTACGGGTGTCCTCTGCTGCCCCCTGTGGCCAAAACACCGATGTCTCTAGAGACACCCCTCTGAAGCCTGGGTCTCAGCTCCCTCACCCCCACTCCCACCATCACCTTTCAAAAAGTTTTTCCCCTTTAGTTCTCCATGAGCTCTAAAAAGTAAAATAGGCACTCTAGCCACAAGCCTGCATCTGGTTTACACTCTGAGCTCCTTCCTCCAAAGGTTGTTGAACTGAATGCTGCAAGAAATCTTAAGAGGTCATTGGGCCACCCAGCTCCACTCTAAGCAAAGCTGGATCCAATCCTTTTGGGAACTATATAGGGATTTTGGTGAATCTCAAGCACTGCCAAAGTCCCAGACTCTTCAAAGTCTGGGATTTCCACAAAATCTGTCCAGTTGTTTATTTTAGCTTGGGGACATTTCACTTACAGGGCAAAATCCCAATTAAGAAAACAGGCAGGTTGGCGCCGGGGAAAGGAGCTATATTAATACAGTTGATGTGCTCCTGAGTGACCTTGTACCTTTCCTCTTTAAAAAAAAAAATCAAAAAAGCTAATTTCATAAACTTAATCCTGCTGAAATGTTCTCTACGGGTTGGAGGTGTTGCTTTGTGACCTGCCAAGCACAGCCCAGGACTCAGAAGCTCTTGTGGCAAACGACTTCGGGCACCTGGAAGCCACCAAGGTGCCTTTTCCCCCTACTCCAGTCACAAGCGAGGGAAATAAGGTTATGGTAGGTTAAGGGAGAACTCTCTACCAACTTGAATTCCTCACTAGATAATTAAATGTGTCCACTAGGATTGGCTGGTTGGAGAAGCCCAGTACAAAATCATCTCATTCCTGAAACCGCCAGCCCCAAGAAATAGCTCCTTAGAGAGAGATTTGCAATCTTCGTTTGAATTAATTGACTGTCAGGCATGATGTTCGATTTCGAAGTCTGTATACATAGAGCTCAAAAAATGAGAAATTTTCCGAGCTAGGAAAATGAGGAAATGTGTCTAATTCGCAGTTCGCCATGGATTTTCCTCCTTTCTGCCTTCCCAAGGCTCCTGAAGAGTATTCCCACCCCTCTTCCTGCGTACAAGGGGGGAAATACGTGTTTATTGTGTAATACGGCACTGAAACAAACCTACCCTCCCTCGAAGATCGGTTTATGTATTAATGGATTCTTCTAATAGGAAACGTGGCAAGAGGCTAAAGGGAGAGGTGCAGCGCGGCTTCCGGGCCCAGGGCGCACCAGTTCTCTGGCTGGTACTTTCTTCTCAACTCACACCTGTGAAGCCCAGGGGCCCTTCCCCAGGCTGCAAAATTTTAAGGGCCTCCCAAGTCCCTTCCTGAGATGTTTCTGCCGGGTCACTGTACCGTAGGTAGGGAATGAGCGAGCAGCTCAGCGCGGGGCAGAGGCGCACCAGGGCCGGCGCGGGTCGAAGGCAGCGTTTAAAGCGCAGCTGGAAAATCCCTAAGCTCTAACTGCCTGCGTGAGCCCTTAAATCTACAGTCGTCTCCCAACACCTGTAGCCGTCACGTTCCTAGGACTTCAATAGAACCCCGGAGTCGCAGAGGGCAGGCCCCAGATGCAGTGACTTGAGGACACGCTGCCAATTGTCACCTCACGATCACACTGGGGAGCCATGCTGATCTCTCCAACTCGGAACTCGCCCGGACCCGCGCGGTGGTGGCGGGGTGTTACGAGCAGGGCACGGCAGGCCAGACGGCTCGAAGGCCCTCCTCTCCCGCATCCCGCCAAAGCCAAACCGCCCAGCACAAGCGCACAAGCAACCGGTGTGCTGCTTGAGGGAAGGGAAGAGCAGGCACAGCCCTAGCTCAGTATTATTAGTGCACTGTTTCTCCCAGGCCCGGCCCGCGGCAGGTCTCCCTGCCTCCCCTCTCAGACAGCAAAGTCCGCCAAAAGGGGCGCAACGCCTGGGCTCGGAACGCGGCCGCTGGGGTTCTCGTAACTATCCCCACCCCGCCCGAGGGGCCATGCGCGGGGCAAGGGACACCGGAGGGCAGCATGGTGAGTGTCTCTGTGAGGCCCGGCCAGCGCGGGACGCTCGGCGCTCGGGGTCTGTCCTCGTCCCAAGGGCACGGCGTGGGTGGGAGGACACCGGCGCTGTGGCGCACTCGCGGAGCCCCGCTCCTCGTTGCTGCTTGGCCCCGCACAAGCTGCACCTCCGTAGCGTGGGGTCCCACCCCTCTACCCGCCACCCCGGCGACCTCATAAACAACTCCTAGAGCTGCGGAGGCAGGAGGCGGGGCGGGCGAGCCGCTGCGGAGCGGAGCGCAGGGCAGGAGGCGGGCCGGGGTCAGGGCAGAGGCTGCGGCCGCGCCTCGCCATTGGCCGGGAGGCAGTGGGCTGCCCGGGCGCGCGGCGCGGGCGGGGCCTGCCGGCGCGCGCCCGCCCCCGCCCCCGCGCCCGCGCCCCTCGCGCCCTCCCCTGCGCCGGCCGCCGGAGTTTTTAAAGTGGGCTGGCAGCCGCAGGAGCCTTACTTTCGGGAGCGGCCCGCCGCACAGCTCCGGCGCCCGCCGCCCTCCCGCCCCAGCGATCCTGAGGCGGCCGTACAATCCTCGGCAGTGTCCTGAGACTGTATGGTCATCTCAGCAGCCTCTCCCGCCCGGCCTCGGACTCCTTCCCACTCCGGTCATTCGAACCACTTCTTTTTTTGAAAACCCAGAAAAGTGACTCCTTTTCGAGGGAAAAAGGAACTTCGGTTCCCTTCTCGCTGTCCTCTTCGCGTCTGACAACCTCCACCCACTCCTTTCCCCGACCCCGCCTCCGCACGCAGGTTCCTCCCAGTCACCTTTCTTCACCCCCCTCCCCTCCCCCGCACCTAGCCAGCCGCCCGCAAACTTCCACCTGACTGTGCGGGACGCTCGAGACGTGCAAACACTAGGACCTTTAACACCCGTCCGGACCGTGGGGAGCGGACGAGGGCCACAGCGAAGGAAGCGGCTGCAGCCAGGGAGCCCAGGTGCTCGGCTTTTCAAAGGGACACAGCGACAATGACAGCTGACAAGGAGAAGAAAAGGTAAGCGGGCGTCCGAGCAAATGAGGGAGCTGGTCTGTAGCAATGGCCCGGGCTGCGCAGGGCTGGCGCAACCGAGAGCGATTGGAGTGTGGAGAGGTCTTCGAGGCCCGAGGATAGGTTTGGAGAGTTTTGAGGGAGAGAGCAGGTGCCCAGTCTTGGGACGCGGAGCTTCGGCTTCGCGGTGGAGAGTTCTGTGGCTCAAAGGAGTGGAGAATCCGCGCGCGCAACGAGGCCAGGAGGCTGAGGGAGATGGCCCTGGAGGTCGGAGGTGCTCCCGCGGTGCCTTTCAAAATCTCCCAGCCCCTGTACCAGACGACTGTGGCCAGCGCTTTGAAACGTTTCTCAGTCGACGGCCTCGACTTTCTCAGGTCTCTCATGCTGGAGCAGCATCCACGCTTATCTTTAACTCTGTATCCCCCGGGTCTTTCCAAATGCTCTCCTATGCCCGCGCCGAGCCCCAGACTGGCAAGGGGCTGGAGGCGGAGCGCGGCGCAGGTACGCGCCCCCGCCGAGTTGCCGGGACGCGGCAGTTGGCCCGGTTACCGGGCTCCACACCCCACCGAAGCTTGTAGAACCCCCTTCCCTCACCCTGCACCTTGACTCCGCCAGAAAGTGGGTAGTGACCTGGGTTGCCCTGCGGGGGCAGGTGTCTTGGTGTTCAGGGAGGGGACGGCGACACTGGGCCCCCTGGCAGGTCCGGGTGTCTGTCTCCTAAGAGGACAGAGAAGGGCAGCCACTGTCTGCCTGCCTGCCTGCCCTCAAGAGCCGCCCCGCACTGGGTGAGAGGCAACTCCGGCCAACTCTCGCTGCCCTCCCGCCCCCTCCCGGCCGCTCCGAGTCCGGGCTCTCTCTGAGCTAGGGTGGGAGCTTACAGCACGGCCGCCAGACATGTGTATGGCCTCACCTTCCGCAAAAGTGTGCGGCTGGCCGCCTGGCTCCTCGCTCCTCCTCTCTCCATTCGTGCTGTCCCAGTGGGCTGGAGCTTCCGTCCCCCCACCTGGCGGCGGCTTGTCAGGTCTAGCCTGCTGAGGGCTGGAATCGAACTTGTGGCTGGAGACCCGCGGCGGGGCGGCGGTGAGGTAGTGCGGGGACGAGAAAGACCAAGCCGCGAAGGGAGGGGGTGACTGGCCCGGAGGGCTCAGTGCCTGGATTGATTTGCTCCTGTGCTGACTGCCACTGCGGGACCGGAGCCAGAAACCGTGTGTCCTCCGGTTCCCACCTCCGGGCACCGATAAGGATTTGATAAACGGGAGCGAATCGCGCCCATTCTGGCCAGGCGCCCAGGCCCTTCACTGCGGGATCCCTAGGGGGAGGGGATTGGGCCCCGATTCCTTTTTCCGGCCCGGTTACCCGGCTCTCGATCGCTCCCCCAGGCCTGAGACAAGTGAGGGAGCCCTGAGACTGCGCTGGCGGTTCCCGGGGCCCTCGGAGCGGCCCTGGGGTCCTGTCTTTTGAGGACAGCGAAGCAAGAAGGACTTGGCGATTCCAATGCATTTTGTAAAACCATCTCTGCTTCGGAGATGGCAAGGGAACTTAAACAGCACATTTTACAACTGTGACGCCGATCAGCGAATGTCGCAATCGTCAAGGTGGGGCCCGATGGCAATCTTGACAAATGTGTGAAATGTCAGCGTCACCTGCGCGCCTCAGCGCCGGGTTCTGTGCAGTTTTGCGCTATGTATTAATCGTCGCGAGTAACTTGGGAGCAGGGGAAAAATGATTGCGACACACCTGGCTACAGCACCTCCTTCTTTAGCGGGCTGATGAAGAGAGAGGGAGTCGGAGTGGGAGCGGGAAGAAAGTTGCCTAATTAGTCTCCAAATTATTGCGGACTGGCCGCTTTAAAGACCACTGCGGGGACTGCCTGCGAAAAGCCTGGGAGGCCACTGTGTGAGCTGCGGTGCCTGGCTGGTGACCGCACCAGCGTGTCCACCCTCTACGTGCGACCTTCCTGGGTTTTTGTGTAACAGAATGGCAGAACAAACAGCGTGGCCCTCACCATCCAGAGTCCGGTGAGGTTGTCCAATTCCTGTTGGACTAATTGTTTTGAGATTCGTTTTCTTTACGCCTGGCTATGTTTGCAGGGGATTCTTTAGGGACCAAGATGTAATTGAAATATGTGAAGCAATACATTGAAAGTTGGCGTTGTCATGTAAGTAGCTTTAGGGACCAAGATGTAATTGAAATATGTGAACCAATACATTGAAAGTTGGCGTTGTCATGTAAGTAGCTGTTTGCAGCTTTCCTGAGTACCTCACAAGAGCGATGTGACACCAAGGGAACTCTCCCTCAATGATTCTGCCTACCAGGTAGTTCTTAAATGTTTGTGTTTCTTTGTTTCAGCTGAGCCATTTCTTCCCCAAAACTCAAAACGCACAGAATATTTTCAGTGTTCCTTCTATAATAACGGTAGCCCCTCAAGAAATGGGCAGATTATTTTGTCCCAAAACATTCGTGTGCGGATGGATATGTTAGTGTTTAATAATAAAGAATTTGCTTTCTAAACTTTGGCTGGCTGGCTGGTCTGGATAGAAGGTACCACTTTGGGTGGCAGCGGGCATTTGCAGTGACATCAAAGATGTTAGAACTGATGCTTGGTGAGGGTACTGTATTTTCCCTCATCTTTTTCTGCACCCACCTATCAGGAGTGAGGTGGAAGGCTCTTAACCAGTCAGGGTTCCTGATTCTAGAAGGAGCTAGAAAGTGTCTGGGTGACTTGCCTCCAATAAAACAATTTCTGAGTCCTTTCTCTAGGAGAGAAAAGAACGTGGAAGTTCTTAGATGTGTGAGGATTGGAGAATGGATCATATAAATGTAAATGAGGTCCTGGATAACCAGGGCTCAAAGTCCAGTTCCAAAGCCAGACTGAGTTCCAAGCACCTTCCAGGAATGCTTATCTAGTATTGCTTAGAGCAGGGTGAGCTGTGGAAGGGGAATTGGAGACATCTGGAGCAGAGGTTTTCAAGCTACCTCTCCCTGCTCCTGATAGCTGGACTTAGTTGTCCCTCTGCTAAAATCAGATCAAATTTCATCATTTTTCAACTCGGAAGGGAAAAATATTGCTAGATGGGTTTTCTCAATTTAAGCATTTTTTAATATTCATTCAACACTTGATATGTTTCCATTGCATTACCAGAAACACAGGATAATACAGAATTGATATAATACATTATTGGTTCAGATATTTAAATATTAATTCATATAGCTTTCATGAAGTTCAAAAGAATGCTGTGGCTTCAGGTTTTTCAGTGCTGTTTAAGGCGAACCTAGAATTATTTTATAAGAGATCATGGAAACCATCTAGTCAAATTTTTCTGAATAAGAAAACTGAGGCCCAGAGAGATTAAATGACTTCTCTAGTGTTGGTAAGAATCAGAATCCTGGATTATTACTTTCATTAAGTATGTATTTTGCTATTCACAAAAGAGTATTCCCAGCCCTGAAATGCCTCTGGACAGGATGATTTCCAAAGGATTAGAGCACCCTCCCTCACCACACCCCCCAAACCACTGAACCTTATAGAAAGGAGATTTGCTTTTCTAGATAATTATAAAAGCCTTCAGGCTGCAGCAGGAGTGATTCTCTTTGCTTTTTGCACAGAAAGGAAGCAGAGTTGGTGCTGGTCCCAGTGTCTGTAAACTTTGGGAAGTGTGAATGCATTGCCTTGGTGCTCTCCCTTTATTTCAGTTAGGAAAAAAAATGTACTTACACAGGTTGATCTCATTAAATGAAACCAAGGACTGCTCCCCAATGGAGCAGATTGCTTTGTGAAGTAGAGAACATTCAAGCAGTTCCTAGACCAGGGGTGGGTAACCTTTTCATGTTGGCAGGCTGAATTAATTTAGCTCTAATCAAATAAGGCCCCATTCAAGAAACTTCAATTAGATATACTTAAAAATGTACAATAGTTTGTAAAAATCTAACTACTATATACTTAATAATTTCAAAAAATGAAAACTATTTGTTAATTTTAAAGTTAACTAACCTTTTAATGACTTTGTTGTGTCTGCTTTTTGTTGGAAAGCATTTGAATATTTGGTTGCAACATAGAGGCCCGCAGTTTCAGTTGATCCTCTAGATGGGTATCAGTCATTTGTGACCTTAAGGGTGTCTTGATTTGGGTTAGGTAGGAGAATGTAGATTCACAGCAATAAGTGGTTGAAAAGCAAGAAAGCATTTTGGGAATGTGTTGCCAAAAGTGTTGGTATTCTGCATTTTTCATATTTCAGTTGGATCTTTCTTAGCATCAGACAATGACTTTAAAATGTCATTTGCTGAGACCTCAATCAATTCCATCTGTAGTTCTTTAGGTGCCTTGGTAATATCAACTAGGTGAGGCTGAAATGCTAATTTGAGTCTGATGTCATGATTCTCAAAGTCAGTGAACCTTTCATTGTATTCTCTAATTAACAGGTCTGTAACAGCTGTGTATTCTTCAAATGATTAGCATATATCATCCCGCTCATCAATGACCTTTGCTAACTGGGGAAGATGTTCATCCAAAATTTCCTTTTGAAGAAAAAGTGTTTTTTAAAAAAAATAGCTCTTTTTGAAATGCTTGGATTTTTTGGCCACATATCATATAAAGCCTTAGTTTTACCTTGCAAAGAAATATTCAAGTCATTTTGATTTGACGTATCACACAGAAATGTTGCATTGCTACAGAAATTTTCTTTTAATAATTCACATTGCTGATTCTATTCTTCATAAAATTTAACTATCTGTTCTTGCAGAGATAAAATTTTGGCTAACACCTGTCCCTGTGAATAGCCAACATACTTTAGAATGATATGAGAAATCCACACTGAATACCTCATCTTCCAACTTTAGCATGTTAGGAAACTGATGATGCCGTGTTGAATTTGCAGGAATATAGTTAACAATACTTATAACTTGTTGGAAAGTGTCACTTAAAATAGTAGCTTTAGCATAGAGATTTTGTTAATGTAAGATACAATGAAAAGAAATGAGAGCATCTGGATCTGTTAATCCTTTTTTTTTTTTGTCTGTGCAACAAACCCTTCATGTTTTCTTGTCATGGAAGGTGCACCGTTGTTACATACACTTACTAAATTTACCAAATTCAGTCCAACTTCATGACATTTATCTTGAAAGTTGTTGAAGATATCTACTCCCTGTGTTCTGTTCACAAGAGTGCCCAAACTAAGTAACTCTTCGCAGCAAAGAAAATCTTCTGTTATGACCTGAATGAAGTATAAAACCTGCGCTGAGACAGTAGTATCAGTTCATTCATCCAAAGCAATCTAATAATATATATTTTCCTTTTGAAGTATTGCATGAATTCGTTCTGTTAAGTTGAAGGCTAATTCATGCTGCTAATCAGTTATGGTTCTCCTTGAGAGAGGCAGTTGTTTATACTTTGAAATGTTATCAGGTTCTAAGCATCCTACAACATCAACAATGCGTTCTTTCACAATTCTGCATCACTGAATGGCTTCCCTTTTTTCCTGAGTATATAAGGTACTTTATAAGTTGTTTCAGTGGATTCATTTCCAGTTCTTATTGCTGATTGAGAGGTTTGTCTTTGCTTTTGCTTTTCATCTTTCAATTCTGCAATACAACCTTTAGTGCCTCTCTCTCTAATTTAAAATATTTGTGGTCCTTATGAGTGTTACAATACTGATGAGTGTTGAATTTCTTTAGTGTTGATATTGCAGTATCACAAAGTAAGCAAATCATCTTATCTTTAGCAGAAACACGATAATATTTCAATTCCCAATCCTCATTAAAAAATCTGTTTTCTTCGGCATTTTCTTGGTCATCTTTGACATGAAGGGCTGTTAAGTAGACAGGCTTAAAAAATACTGTTAAAGCTGTGCAACTATTCACAAATTCCACTTCAAACAGAAATACAGTGAACTGTTGTCAAAAGCTGATAACAGACTGGTGTACTCCAGCCCTGTAAACTCTCACCAACCAGCCTGGCGCGGTAGTGGCACCAGTCAGGTGGGGGAAGTTAGAACTAAATCATGAATGTAGCACCTGTCAATTTAGCCCTCATGGCTTACTTATGTTCTAATGTGCCTGTCAATCTGGAAGGATTATTTCATTGGAACTTATTTTATTCTTTGGTGTTTTAAATATGATCATTTAAAAAATAAAATAAAAATATAAAAGATGAACAAAATGTATTAATGAAAATAAAAGTATTTGTTCTGTAAAATTTGGATTCAGTCAAAAGGCTGCACTTAAGGACCTAGAAGGCCACATGTGGCCTTAAGGCCATAGGTTCCCCATCCCTGTCCTAGACTGTTGATTCTTGCACTGCGTAAATTGGCGTTTTTACTAGAAGTGGAAACTCTGAGACTGTAACAGTTTAATTCACTTAGAATGTAAATCTCCGTGTGCGTATGTGTGTGTGTATGTAGGGTGATTCTCAACTTTCTAGGAATTTATTGTGTAAAGTGTTTAGAAATAGAAGGAATCAATTAGATAATTATCAGTGCTCTGGGATTTTAGGCCAATACATTTGAAAATACTCGCTGTCATTAATTATTTCAAGATTGAGGCTTTTCTACTTTTCAGGAAGTCTATTCTATTTCGTAGTATTTGCTTTTTGTATTTTCCCCTAGTTCTGTCCTATACCAACATGCTCGTTTCCCTTTTCATTTTAGCCAAACGAATCTTCCCTTCTGAAGCCAAGTGAATCTTCCCTTTGCTGGTGGCTTTCAGTACTGACCATCACTAGTAGTTCATAGCAGGTCTAGCTTTTACCAATTTTGTCAAGTTAGCAAAGTCTGCTCCCAGGGCCCAGTGCCCTTTACTCCCACCACCCTCCCCCAGGACCAGGCTGCCTATTCTCATTATGGAAACCAGCTCTGATATCCATACCAGGATATAAATCCATGAGACAGCAAATGTGTGCTGAACACCTCCTAATCTATGCTGAAGAGAAGACTAAGAAATAGGGCACGTAGTCCTTGTCTGCTTAGATTGGGGGGAAAAACGGAGACATAGGAAGTTAACTGAAAATATGCATAGCTGGCAGCTTGCATGCGACTCTTCTGCAGGAATCAAATATTTTGAAGCTAAAGACAAGAAGCTCTGAGGGGCATTTTGGGTAGTAACCACATACTCAAGCACACATAGCTATTTAAGAGCATTGTGTGTATTTGGGGATGGAGAAGTTTGTTCATAGTGTCCCTGGAACCAAATAGGGTAGGTGCTGACCAGCAGGGTACAGACTGGCTCCGAGTGAAGGTCAAATGCGGGAAGTCAGTGTTTGGGGCAATGAGAGAGAAGAAAACACAGAGGGCCCCTACCATGTGTTCCCTGTCATGTACTTCGACACCACAGACAGAAAGTCCCCCCAGATTGAATGTTTGTTCTTTACTACACACTTGCTTTGAGTGAGGGGAATGGAGGGAGAATCTGGTAGGACTCCATGTACAATAGGCCAGAGGTGTCTGTTCCACTGAGGATAACAGTGGAGACAGCTGTGACTCCAGAAAGGCCATGAAGGGAGAGAGGACGCTTCTTAACTAGGCTTTGCGAACGGGCCTCAGGGGATGTATAAATATCTGAAATTGTGTGCAAAGTATTATATATATAAGCATCTTTTTCTGAAGGAAATCTGTTCAGCTCTCAATAGCCTTTCAAAGGTTCTATGATCTGAAAAAGGCAAGCCCTTGCTCTTGGACGTCTGATTTGGTGACTGTCTTATGTATGTTTCGGGATTTTTCTGTTCAGGTCCCAGTACATTGCACTGCCAGTGTCTTCACCTGTCTTAGGGCAGAGGAAGGTGATGTGTGCATGTAGTAGAGATTCTGCAGTGCAGTGTAACCTTTTTTGTCCCTGGCAGCCTGACTGTCCACCTAACATCTGCCCTCAGTCTTGGAAGGAGGGAGAGCCGAATGCCCTGCATGGGTTTAAGACTGACGTGATTCATTTCGTTAATGCCTCTAAAAATGGCTGTGAAAATAAATTTATCCTCACATTTTCCATCATCCTCAAATAGTTATTTGGGGGCCCTTCCTGTACCAAGAGTGTATATGTCCTTAAAAGAAATCCTATATGCAGTAGTATACAACAAAAAACTGAACACTTAGTCTTATTTGCCAGCACTGTTCTCAGAACTTTACATGGATTAATTCTTTTAATCCTGATAACAACCTTGTGAGATAAGCCTTGTTATTATCCCCACTTCACTGATGGGAAAGCTGAAGTATAGCAAGGTTAACTGCCCAGGGTCATTTGGGAGCCTGGGCAGAGCTGGGATTCGACCTGGGTAAGGTGTCTCCAGAGTCTGAACTCCCGACCAGTGTTCATACCTCCTTACCTTACCTAAGATAGCTATAAAGTGTTTAATACAATGACTGACTTGCGTAAGTACTCTATAAATGATAACTGCTTTTGTTGCATTTATAATTATCATAATTTTCTCTTGTATGACTCATCGCTTGTATCAAACCTCACAAGCAGATAGGGATTGAAGATCTGAAGGGTGGATTTAGAACTCCTGAAATTTCTTTTTTTTTGTGGGTTTTCCTCAACTCTGACGGGAGGCGATTCTCGATTACCCCAAAAAGTTCAAAGCTTTCCACCTCCCACCTTTTGCTGGTGGCAAGACTTCAATAATTCCTTCAGCCTTGGGATTCCATTGTGCAGGAGAACTTGTTAGAAGCTTTTCCTCTGTGGCTTCTGAAGAACCATCTACAAATCAAGATGCACAGGACTTCCTCTAGCTCTTTTGATCCTTTGAAATTGCAAGCACAGGAAGGAATGGATGGGGGCATAAAGAATAGCTATGATTGTTGCAATAATAATATGTTACGTTTTCATAGAGTCCTTTCTCTCCTGAGCCTTCAGTCATCACACCATTGGCCTCTGCACTGAACCTGGAGGGCTTCTTGAGTTTTCCCAGTGATGTGAAACAGATCACACTGATGCATGTCATAACAGAGAAAGAAGCAAGCCATGTCAGCAGTTGCACATGACAGTCTGTGTGGTGGCCATCCATGGATACGTGCCACTAATAGCATCTGTGATTTTCAAGTAGAGGTTGGGCATAATTTGGTGCCAGTTGTCTGATCTCGCTGTTGGAAGCCACGGAACTGATCTGAAAGCACAAAGTCAAGAAGAGCGGAGGGGCCCTTTGAGATCCCTGGAGCCAAAGAGACAGGTGTGGAATGGACAAGAATGTTATCTACTTCTAAGTGGCTATGTTTTTTCTAATTTCTCAAGAAATACTGGTTTGCTTAACTGCCTTAGGCTGTTTACAGGGACCTCTTGTACGTCAGCAAAACTCTTATTATATGGTGTCACCACCAGAAGCTTCCCATGCTCCCAGGAGGCACATTTCCCTCCCCCTTAACTTGGAAAGACTCTTCAGTTTTAAAGTTACAAGTAGTTTCTATGCCAGATAATGACTCTGGGAAATAGATCCTTTTCTCATGTGGAAAAATATTTCAGAAAGGTGGCTTGTCAAAAAGGTAAATGACCTCATTTAAAAAATGTATTTATTTGCCATGTACCCATCTGGCATTTTCTCAATTCTACAAAGCCATGGAAGTGGATTGTTAGAAGTCTCTTATATACTCTCAGTGACTTCCTGAACACCCCTTCTCTGATGGAGCCCTCCAGCAACAACAACAACAAAAAAATCAAACCTAAGAGGTAAGTGCTAGGAATCATAAAAGATTAGTGATTTTATTTGGTTAGGCTGTGCAACCAAGCACATTGGCGGGAAAATGGATCCATTATGCTATACCCATGGTTGTGATGCTGGAGTTTAATCCCCCACTGCCGTGTTGGCTGCCCCAGATGCTGAGGGTATGGCCCAATAGTATTCTTAGAAGTTAATCAACTCTGTAACAGCTTCAGTTGAGTTTTGTGGTCTCATTTTTAGTCCATGGTGCCCTGATGTTGGCCTATGACTGCATGGAGTCAGTGGTTTGCTGTGAATAAGAGGCCACATGGGCTCAATCTGAGAAAGTTCAGAAGCATTTTATAAATCTTTTAAAATATGTCAATTAAAGTATATGATTACCAGCGACATGGGAGAGAGGATTGCTTAAGCCCAGGAGTTCAAGACCAGCCTGGGCAACATAGTGAAACCCCATCTCTAAAAAGAAAAAAAAAAAATTAGCTGAGGCTATAGCTCAGGGCCGTTGTCCCAGCTATTCGGGAGGCTGAGGCAGGAGGATTGCTTGAGCCCAGGAGTTTGAGGCTACAGTGAGCTATGATTGTGCCACTGCACTCTAGCCTGAGTAACAGAGTGAGACTCTCTTAAAAAAAAAAAGTGTGTGATTATTTTTTGGTAATAATCATTTAAATCACTGTGCTGTGTGTCTAGCCAAATGGTATTTGTCTCTCTGTCTCTCAATGTGGTATTAATACAGTATTGACAAATATGCATATTTTACTATTGATAATACATTTTCATACAGTCAACACTTTGTATAAAATTTGTCCTGATTGCCTCTGGGTAGGAGGCAGGGAGAAAGAAGAGCAACACATTTTCCTCATTTTATATTTGGGAAATGGAGCTGCTGAAAGAAGCAAACCACACCATCTGCAGTGGACCCAGGTGTGGTGGTAAAGGCTGGACCCCTGGGTACTACCTCGGGCCCTTGTTGCAGGTAATGAGCCACTAGCATAGAGGGGTGACTCAAACTTCCATGTCGACTCTTCTCATTACTAATGAGTAATTACAGCAAATACTTCCAGGCCTCCTTTATGACTTCCTGTTGCTAAAGCACTTTGGAGTATCGAGAAAGATTGTCCTGGAAAAATATGTCTTACACAGTTGCAGGAAAGAATGCCTTCAATTAAGCACACAGAAAAAAATCGGTTACTTGGCTTTGTTTATAAATTCCATGCACAAACAACAGAAAATTATGCTTATGGAAGGGCTGTTTGAGAATCCTTTCTTCTGAATCTCACGATAAAATTTTAAAAATCACTTATGGACTATCAAATGTGTGGGGAAATGGGACAAACCATGATTTTAGAGAGTGTCCTAGAAATAAATGGGACTCTGGCAAGTTAGGAAAGTAAAATTTTGGGTCAAAGTGCAGGTCATTTGATAAATGTTCTTTTATGAGTATATTACCCTGACAGTATTTTTCTGAATGAAAACAATTGTGCTTAATAGAGTAAATCAGGATATATAACATATGCCAAATGTGGAAATTCAGTAAGGTAGAAGAATATCGTTCACCTTATAAAAGATTCCCAGAATAAATCCTCATAATGCTCATTTCCTATATATTTAGTTAAAGAAAGCACTCCAGTGGAATGGCTTTCTCAGTAAGTGTCTGTAAGCCACTATACCCTTGTATTTTTCTCCTGTGTTTCCAAGAGTTCTCAGATGCTATTTTGGAATGGCAGCATTTACTCTAGCACTGGCTGAGGCTGACGAAGCTAATTTTGGTGCCCAGGGTCAAGGCAGAGGGAAGGCATCTGCAGAGCCAAGAGGGCTTTCTGGTGCCTGGGTTTGGAGCAGCGTGGTGTTACCGGACACACCACATTTCACCTTTAGAACCTTTATTTGTGTGCTTGCACAACAAATGTTTACCCAGATATTAAGATAAGGAAAGTATGAAGGTCACATTTTGCTGGTGACAAGGGAGCTTCTATAAATGTAACCATATCGCTGTGCAACAGGAATCTGTCTTTTATTCCATGCCCGGGACTTAGGGGTATTAATGGTGGGTGGGGCGTGGGAGCTGAGGCTCTTCGCTGGCTTTTTGGCTTTCTTGCCTCCACTCTGCTTATCTTGCCTCAGCTGACATGCCCCTCCCTTTTGGGGAGGCTCTGTGTGGTGGTCGGGAGTCCAGGCCAGATCCTGGTCTGTGTGGCTACGCCACCGTGTGCCCCTTTCCCGCGTCTCCTGGCATTCTGTGCAAATTGGTGCCCCCATGCATTTCCCTGCTGTCTGACTGACTGGGAGACATCCTGGCTCCCACGGTGGCTTTCCCAGACCCTCAGTAGAGTTCTCCATGGTGCCGATCCTGCCCCTGTTTTAGGCCTCCTTGGCAGGATTGCCCTGTCCTGGGAGCACAGAAAGTCTTTGAGTGGTAAATGGGTATCTTCTATGGTGTTTCTCTTCAGGATCTCCAAGGGTTAACCAGACACTCAGAGCCCGAATGAAGAAATGGGTCTTTGGCCTAATTTTCTTCCCAAGGCAGCCTACGTGGCAGTGGGGGGTTCACCTCGCTGTCAACAAGGGACCCCACCTCGGCTCTCTGCCCCTTCCCCACCATCCAGTGTGCTCCTGAGTTCCTAATATACAAACCTCCTCCCTCTGTCCCAAAGGCAATGTTTCAGGCTCATTCCCACCCCTGTTCCCTCTCTTCCTACTCAGATAGCTCCCACTTTCCTCTTCTGAGTCCAAGCTCCACAACTTACACAGAACCTTCCATAGTATAATAATTCCCACACTGGCACCTCCCCTTCCATGCGTTACGAGCTTTTGGTTATGTTTGCCAAAGAGCCTGATTATATTTCCTTGTTATCTAATGACATTTTATTTGTTTTTGCCTTTCTAACAATATTGCATGTTGCGGAAGGGCAGGGATGTCTAATTTTTGATGTGTCATGTAATACCTTGCATTTTGGGGGGCTCTAAAATCATGCTTCATTTTAAAAAAAATCATAGAATTGCTTTGTTGATATGCCTTGGAAAGCCCGCGCCTTGGGCTGTGCTTTCCCTGTTCATGTAGATTTGAGCCGTTTATTCATTTCCCCTTAGAAAGAAAGAAAAAATTGGGAGGATCACAGGCAGGTCTTGTTAATACGTAACTTTTCATCAATGCAAACATCAGGCTGGTATTATGTCAGCACTTCACTTCGAGAATGCCCTATACACTGAGGCAAGTACCAACCAAACAGAAGCACTCCAGCTTAATCCCAAGGTTAAAAAGCCAAGTGGAGAAGTTGTACAAGAGGGGACCGGCTCTCAGTTCAGAGATCATCTTCCCTGGGAAGCCTTTCCTGATTAGCTGCACATTGGTTACCCGTGTGTTTATGCAGTCTTCAGTCTGTATTTCGTTATTTGTATGATGCTTTTACAACTTGCTTTTGAGTGTGTGTTGTGTGAGAGTGTGTGTGTGTGTGTGTGTGTGTGTGTGTGTGTGTGTGTGTATCTGTCCCTGATCACCGCTTAGATGGTAAGTCCTTTGAGAGCAGGGACCCAGTCATCTTATTCTGTTCTTTCTTCCCACAGCATTGAGAACAGAGGTCTGTTTAGGTGCTCAGTAATTATTTGTAGATTGAGTAATTCTATCTATGTCAGGAACTTTGGGAGCTTAGTATGGAGGATTGGAAGCACAGGCAGACACCTTTGCTCAGAGCAAGTAACCTATACTTACTGGATATCCACCATGCAATAGTGAGGTTTGTGGCATCATCATTGCGTGTAAATGTTTGTAGGTTATCTACCAAATTTAGGAGCTGTACTACACAGTGAGGTTACAAAGAGGCATTAGATGGACGCTGCACTCAGTCTCCTAGAATGATTTGTTCAAAACAATGTTTTATGTTAATGAGTGTCCTAGCCCTGTCTTTATGATGTTTCCATCTTGTTAGGAAGTCAAAACTAGCTCAGATAAAATATTGAGCACACTGTGGAAGATCGACAGTAGTTAAGTGAGAATGAATAAGGGTAAATAGATCTCATGTGTTGGGGAGAGTTAGAAAGAGAAGTGATTAGCATAGATTAGAGGGAGGTTTAATGGAGGAGCATTAAAATCTAGGTCTTGAAGATTAGGTAGAACTTGGGTAGGCAGATGGGTATGGGGCGTTCCAGTTGACGTGAACAGCGTGAATAAAATGAGGAGGCAGGAATAAACAGGGTGTGCAGGCCAGGGCTGGTGAGCTGGCTCCTTCCGGAGCTGAATCTGGAGCTCTGTTAACCGGCAGGAGATGAAGACCAGCCCTCGGCTGGTGCTGGGAAGTTTAGGGACAGGCTTCCCTGAGTCATGTCATGGTGGAATCTTTGGCTGCCTTGGGGCTGCAGGAGCAGTGCATGCCTCTTCTGGGACATGAGGAGCTGCTCAGGGAACCCCCACTCTCCCTCCACCCAGGAGCCTGGCTCTAGTGTGAGCACCAAGGGGTACCTGGAGGGGCTGTGGTCATCCTCCATAATGTTGACCTCAAAGCCCCTCCATAGCCCTTAGGAAATCAGTCATCTGTGAATGTGCCGAATCACTCTGGTGTATATTTCTTTTTGGACCATACCACCCTTCAAGGTATTAAATGCCATGTGTGAGTCTCCCAGTGTGCAGAGTGGGAGCTGGAATAGGATGGCCACACCTGAAATAGCAGTGATGCTCATCCCCATGTTCTTGTTCTGTTGGTAAAGACTTTGTCCCCTCGATGATTTGATAAGACCGTCGTTTTATCCCTTCTTGCCCTTTCTCACCCAGATTCTGGGTTTTTGAGTCTGATCATTATAGAAAGTTAGGGCAGTCCCTTTAACACCCCCCTATTTGTAGGGAGTGAGATAGCCAAATCCAAGTCAGACCACCCCTTTTGTTATTCTCTACCAATAACTGTTCATTGCATGCCCTGTACAGGGCGCTGTGGCCAAGCTGTTCCTTTACGTTCTCCTCTCTTGGTATTTGACCATTTTCCTAAAGCCCTGGCTCTGATGTTCTTGGGCCAGTGTTGCCAGAAGAGGGAGAGAAAAAAAGAGCTGTTTCTTTGGAGTCACCTAGGTCAGGCAACTGGGGCGTTTCCCCTCCCCCAGCAGGTGTAACCTTTCCCCTGGAGGAATTTAGAAGCACTTAAGGTCACAGCTGAACACTTGTGGGCCAGGCCTTGGCCAAAGATCCCAAATCACTGGAGAAGATCCCACTCTAGGGACCAGCTGAGGTCAGCAAGTCTCATCCAAGTGACTTTAGCTCACTCTGCCCAATGGTACTTTGAGGGAGGCTATAGCTTCTAAAATCTCTTGGCTTGGAATTTAACCTCATAATGGCAACTACATGTCTGGTCTCTTATTCCTTTTCTGTCCCTCTGGTAATTGGTAAACTGGGAAATGGCTGCCCCATCCAGGCAGGATTGGTTGGTTCAGTGGTTGGCTCTGCAGCCATTTGCTCCACAGTGCCTACTCTGTGCAGGCTGCTGAGTGCCAGGCCTGAGTCCAGGGAAGGGTCCTCTGGAGCTGGGTGGAAAGAAGCCCAGACTATCAGGACCAGCAAGGGACCCCAGAGAGCTTTGGAGCACAGTGCAGCCCAGCTCAGCCCAGGGGGCTGTCTGGGGCCTTGGGCATTCCTTGGGAAGTTGCCTCAGGGATGCCCAAAGGAACTCCCTAGGCCAAAAAGTGGTGTTTACCCAAGTATTGCCATGGCTAGAAATTTGAGTCTAGCACCTGCCTTCTCACAGCTCCAGGTAGGCCTCAGGAAGGAAAAGGAAGGTGTCCTAACCAAGCTAATCTGTGACTAGGTATCTGTTAAGGTGTGAAGCATGTGAACGTATCCATGTCTACTCCTTTGTGTTCATTTTCTTTTCTCTTCCTTTCCAAAGTAAAAAGTCCTTTAGAAAAATTTCAACTTTGCTGCCTTGCCGCTGCTGAACTCTTTGCAAGCTCCTTTCCCCACCACAGTTAGTGAGGCGGTAGGACCTGGGCACACCTGAAGGAGGTGTGGTCACTGTGGCCACCAGCCAGCCCAAGGCCTTGGGAAAGCCGGCGACAAGAGCACCCAGGCAGAAGGGAGTCTTTGGCGGTCGTGAGCATTGATTCCTGCTTTCTGGAGCCACCCTTCTGAGCACGTTTGAAACCAAATGTAAGCCTGTGATTCTGGGCCACCTGGCGCTCCTTGTATGGGTCCAAATGTTACCAGGGTAATGACGACAGCTTAATTCTTCTTGAGTTAGATCTTCAGGGCCAAAGCAGACTACATGTTTATTTTGGAGAGGGACAAACTTTCACCCACTTGAATTTCTTTGCCTCCAAAATTAGTGTCGGATGACCACAAGGGTTCTGTGTTTCTTGGCCTTTGTCTTGCCAGATTGTAAATGCTCCCAAGTCACCTTCCGTCTTTTCATGTCCCTGGCAAAGCCTGCCTCTCCTTGAGGCTCAGAGGAGTCTGAAAGACTATTCTAGATCTTTCTCTAATGTATGTGACCTCTCTGCACGTTTCTAAATGGGAGTTTGATGTACGCTCTTCATTCTCGGAGTACTGTTATGAGATCGAAAAGGGCTAGAGTTTCAATAAAACCACACATTTTTAAAGTGTATTTTTAAAATCACTTTTGCAACCATTATCTCAATAGAAAGACCTTTGAAAAGTATAAAGTGCAGACCTTCAAGACATCATTATTAACAAGCACAGCAATATAATCATTAGGGACATTATTACCTGCCGAAGTGATTTGATTGCAGGTGGAAGGGAGCCTTAGGAGAATCTAGAAGGACACTCTTGCTCTCAGGCCCTTAAATTTCCCTGCTGGCTGGGCTTTTCAGGATTATGGGGTTTTGCCAATAATGATTTCAGGGTATGAGTTATATTTTTGCTCGTGTCCTGAGAGGTGAGGAAATCTGATAACACCAAGAGATCGAGGAAACTCCCAGGACTCCTGATAAGTGGTCTGGCCTCAGATATGCCCCTTTCCATGTCTGGTCAGTTCCCCCCTCACCTGTGGAGATGAAGAAGGTCCTGCCAGCTGGGCCCCCTCATGAGTGGGAATTCGCCTTCCATGTAGCACACGCAAATCTCTACACCTGCAGGGCGCTCTCTGCACCATCCTCTCAGGTCCTGCCTATTGCTTTGTGTCTTATGAGCGAGACCTAATTGTGGGCTCTCAAAGAGAGTAAGGGACTTGCCTGAGGTCTTTAAGAGGTCAGACAACCTATTGGAAGATCTAGAAACAGAGTGAATACTGACACCTAGAAGACACTTCGGCATCCTGATATTACCAGAAGTAGGAGAGGGGCTTTGAGTGCAAAGCCTGGCTTTGCTGCATACAGACCATGAGACGTTGTGGGTCACTCCGATTTCACCTCGGATCCATCATCCGTAACATCTCCATACCTCTTGTGCCTAAGTTTGTCCCTCAGCCCCACCCACAAGGCTGGCCAGTTGAGTTGGGGTCCCAGCTTAAATATCACCTCCTCAGGGAAGCCTTTTCTCTCCTCCCTCATTTAGTCTCCATCCCTGCTCTCTTTTTTTCTTTAACAGCACTTCCCACAAGTTGTAATTTGTTTGTTTGCTTATTATCTCACACACGCACACACACATACCCCACACCCTCCCCCCATTTGTGAGATCAGGGAAGGTGAGGATTACGCATTACATGCTTGCCGCCATATTTTTAGTGTTCGGGGCAGTGCCTGGAACATAGGGGCTGCTGCTTAAATATTTGCTAAGTGAAATAGTTAATCCAGGGTTGCAGAGTCTTTGTCCTCAATGTTATCATTTCTTGTATTTGCTCAGTGCTTAATTTTTTCCCAGAGCTCTTGATACCGATAAAAGCGGTTGTTTTCGTCATATAGATGAAACAATCGAGGCACAACAATGTGATCACAGAACCAGAGAGTGGCAGCACCTACATGAACAGCTCCCAGCCCTAGACTCTTTGCACAGACCTGTGCTACCTCTCTCGGCACCTTATTTTTCTGCCGTGTTGATGTTATTGTTTGTCTTATTTGGCAATGTTTGTACCGGAGGAGTAAAGGCCATTGTGTGTTGATGGTGTCTGGAAATACACAGCAGAGTCCCAGGAGAATGCCACTGTCGTTCTCACCACAATTAGCAATTGTCAGGAGAGCGGCAGTGATTGGGAGGGTGCTGCTCCCTACGTGGCCAGTCCTGCGTTTGGAAACTCTGCTGCCTGTTCCTCCACAGAGGCAGAGTTGTGGGGGAGGGGGGTCCTGGGACCACAGCCCCATTTCTGCCCAGCCCTAGCTCTCGCTCCACTCACATCTAGGTGCTTTCTGCTTGGGAAAATGTACATATGGTTTGTGTGTCTGGTAGAATTCCTGTGGCCTGCTGGACAGGAAAGGGAGTGATAACCAGCTGGATGACCTCTCTGGGCCTCAGTTTCTCCATCTTCGGAATGGACAGTAGGTGGGAACCAGACAAGATGGGCTCAAAGATCCCTTCTAGGGTTCCAACCCTACTATAAGGTGGATTTTAGTGGCGCCTGGTCCTGACTCCTATTCCAGTTCCCCTCTTAGGGGGAAGGTGGGAGAGTAAAGATGATCGGCATGGGGTGGAGGAAGGAACTGCCCCCTCTGTTAGAGTGGAAGGGCAGAGACTTGGAAGTCGCTATTGGGCGTGGCCCGACCCACTTCCGTGACAGCAGCAGGACCACCACTCTCAAAAAGGAAGTGGGCTGAGGTGCAACAGAAGGTGGGCTGCCCAGTGGTTTCTACAAGAAGGGACAGCTGTGTTAGCAGGAGGGGCAGTGTCTTCATCACCTGATGCCAGGGAGCAGGAGGCAGGTGCCGGGGTGAGTGGGAGCACCCTGAACTAGGAGACTTGGCTCCTGACTCTGATACCACCATGCTGCAGCTGGCGCCGCCTCCCTCTGAGCCTTGGTTTCCACATCTGGCAGATGGCTGCTGTGAGCTCTGCCCTGCCAATTGGATTGAGGCTTTGAAAATGTAAATTACTTCAAAAGAAGGGGTCATTATTATGAATCATATATATCAATATAAAACAATATATATCACACATATATACACGCAAACATATCTGATGTGAGATGATTGTCACGAGCAGCCTGGAGGTGCTGTGTCCTTCAGTCTGAGGCAGTGAGAGAGAGAGGACCGATCTAGAGAGCTGGTGGCCGTGAGAGCAACAGGTTTGAAAATTACTGAATGAAGTCATATTGTGCTGGGGGAGGGGGGATGTACTGTGGGACAGGGTGAGTCATAGCACATAAGTGTTGGGGAGTCACCTTGAACTTGGGCCAAAAAAGTAGAAATACTGGGACTTGGGTTTATCTGCCTTGCATCAGGTACACAAAGTTCTGGATAGCCGCCCACTGTCCAGAAACAAGAGGCAGACGGTTCTCCTTTGCTGCCCTGGGAAGGCTTTCTGCTGGCCTCGGCCCCGCTGAGCAAAGTCTGCTTGTTCGCTGGAGTTCACACAGACTCCTTGCCAGGCCTGCCCAGAATCCTGTCTCCTCTGGCTTCCTGTGCTCTTGCATAATATTTCCTTGCTGCTTGAATGGCTGGCCCTAGTGCAGGAGCAGCTCCCTGACGTTGCTGGATGGCGGGGAGGGCAGGATGTGGAGGGAGGACGGGGAGTGTGAACATCACCCAGAGGTGTTCTGGGCCCAGAGGGTTGAGGACAGGAGGGGCAGGGCTCCCCAAATTGGTGCAAGATTTTAGCACAGAGGGAGTGAGGGAGACCCTGCGAGCATATGCGCACATACACACACTCCCATCTCCATGAGTTGTCTCCTGTAAAATTATTTTTAAAGTAGCTAAGTTGTTTTCTTCTGAGTATAAAAAAATATACATGTTCCCTGTAAAAAGTTATAGTGAAAGAAGGTATGGAGATAAAAATAAAAATCACCAAAATTCCACCACCCAGAGATAACCACTGTGAACACTTTAGTGAACATACTTTCCTCTGTGTAATAAATATTGATATACAATTATAGAATTACAGAATCCAGGTATACCTCAGAGATATTGTGGGTTTGGTTCCAGACCACTGCAATAAAGCAAATACCACAATAAAGTCAGTTACATGAGTTTTTTGGTTTCTCAGTGCATACCGAGGTATGTTCACACTATACTGTAGTCTAAGTGTGCAACAGCATTATGTCTTAAAAAATATATACATACATTAATTTAAAAATACTTTATTGTTAAAACATGCTAATGTTCATCTGAGCCTTCAGTGAGTTGGAATCTTTTTGCTGGTAGAGGGTCTTGCCTGGCGGTTGATGGCTGCTGACTGATCAGGGTGGTAGCTGCTGAAGGTTGGGCTGGCTGTGGCAATTTCTTAAAATAAGACAACAATGAAGTTTGCTGCATCCATTGACTCTTCCTTTCCCGAAAGATTTCTCTGTACCACGCGATGCTGTTTGATAGCATTTTATCTGCAGTAGAACTTCTTTCAAAATTGGAGTCAGTCCTCTCAAACCCTGCCACTGCTTTATCAACTATGAGTTTATGTCATATTCTAAATCCTTTGTTGTCATTTCCATAGTGTTCATAGTATCTTGACCAGGAGTAGATTCCATCTCAAGAAACCACTTTCTTTGTTCATCTCTAAGAAGCAACTCCTCATCATTCTTTTATTATGAGATTGCAGCAATTCAGTCTCATCTTCAGGTTTCACTTCTAGTTCTCTTGCTGTTTCTACCGTGTCTGCAATTACTTCTTCCACTGAAGACTTGAATCTCTCAAAGTCATCCATGAGGTTTGCAGTTCCAAATTCCAGTTGATGTCGATATTTTGACCTCTTCCTGTGAATCACAAATGTTCTTAATGGCATCTAGAATGGTGGATCCTTCCTAGAAGGTTTTCAATCAACTTTGCCCAGATCAGAGGAATCACTATTTATGGGAGTGAAATATTATTTCTTAAATAAGACTTGAAAGTCAAAATGACTTCTTGATCCATGGGCTCCAGAATGGATATTGTTGTTAGCAGGCATAAAAGTAACATTAATCTCCTTGTACATCTCCATTAGAGCTTTTGAGTGATTAGGCGCATTGTCAATGAGCAGTAATGTTGTGAGAGGAATCTTTTTTTCTGAGCAGTAGGTCTCAGCAGTGAGCTTAAAATAATAAACCATGTTGTAAACACATGTGCTGTCATCCAGGCTTTGTTGTTCCATTGATAGAACATAAATAGAGTAGATTTAGCATAAGTCTTAAGGGCCCTAGGATTTTCAGAATGGTAAACATGCCTTGGCTTCAACTTAAAGGCACCAGCTACACTAGCCCCTACTAAGAGAGTCAGTCTTGGCCCTTGAAGCTTTGAAGCCAGACATTGACTTTTCTTCTCTAGCTATGAAAGTCCTCAGTGGCATCTTCTTCCAATGGAAGGCTGTTTCTTCTACATTGGAAATCTGTTGCTTAGTGTAGCCACCTTCATCAATGACCTTAGCTACATCTGGATAACTTGCCATAGCCTCTACATCAGCACTTGCTGCTTCACCTTGCACTTTTATGTTACGGAGACGGCTTTTTCCTTAAACTTCATGAACCAGCCTCTGCTAGCTTCAAACTTTTCTTCTGCAACTTCCTCACCTCTCTCAGTCTTCATAGAATTGAGGAGAGTCAGGGCCTTGCTCTAGATTGGGTTTTGACTTAAAGGAATGTTGTAGCTGGTTTGTGCTTCTGTCCAGACCACTAAGACTTTCTCTCTATCAATAATACAGCCAGTTTGCTTTCTTATCATTTGTGTGCTCACTGGAGTAGCACTTTTGATTTCCTTTGAGAACTTTACCTTTGCATTCACAAGTTGGCTATTTGGCACGAGAGACCTGGCTTTCAGCTTATCTCGGCTTTCGACATGCATTCCTCACTGAGCATCACCATTTCTAGCTTTTGATTTAAAGTGAGAGACATTGAGACTCTTTCTTTCACTTGAACACTTAGAGGCCATTGTAAGGTTATTAATTGCTCTAATCTCAATATTGTTGTGTCTCAGGGAATAGGGAAGGCCCCAGGAGAGGGAGAGAGATGGGGGAATGGCTGATCAGTGAAGCAGTCAGAACACACACAACATTTGTTAAGTTCTCTGTCTTATATAGGTGTGGTTTGCGGTGTCCCAAACAACTATAATAGTAACATCAGAGATCACTGATCACAGATATAATAATAATAAAAAGTTTGAAATATTGTAAGAATTACCAACATATGACACGGAGACATGAAGTGAGCACGTGCTGTTGGAAAATGGTGCCAGTGGACTTGCCTGATGCACGGTTGCCACAAACCTTCAATATGTAAAAAATGCAGTATCTTCAGAGCACAGTAAAGCAAAGTGCAATAAAATGAGGTGCCCGTATTATGTTATATGCTGTTGCGAAAATGCATTTTCTATACAGCAATATATCAGAACTATCTCTTGCTATCAAGATGCAAAGATTTAATAAATAGCTGTATTAAGTTCCACTTGCAGAAGTATCATAATGAAACCCCTATTCATTGACATGTCCAGGCTCAGAAAACAAGCTATAACCAGCCCAAAGATTATTTTCAAACCCGAAAAGCAGCATCTCTCCTATATTTCTGACCAATGTGTTAGCTCCGGTGTCCTAGAAATAACTACAAAATAAAAGGTTATGTGCCATGTAGGCCTTTCTGTAGGCTTAGAATAATTCACTTGATTACATAGGAAGAGGATGCAATGATGACAGCTTCCAGGGCTGGGCTGGGTCTCACTCTGGGTAAAATGATCTCCCAACGTGGCCTATGTGTGTGCTTTGAGCAAGGAGCCACTACCTGGTAGAACAAGTTTTTCTGAAGTGGTGTTCCTGTGACCAAGATTTCAAATAAGCTCCATTTTAAATTCTAATTGGTTATTGCCCTCCTGAAATTCTGTGACACAATCCATATCTCTAAAAACGCACCTTTCTTCTTTATACCATAATGTTTTCATGATACTGAAAACTTTAAAGAATACATAGTATCATTCCAGTTTGCTTACAGTTGGGGGATTATTTTAAAAACCCAACAGTCTACCTGAAAAAGAATCTGTCAACACAATGTTTCCATCTAATCCCTGAAAATTGTATATTTTTAAGGGTTGTGATTAGCTTTTTCTCTTCCATTGCTGGTCATAGTTGGAAGTGTGGTAGAGGTTTACAGTAAACTTCAACATAATGAAGTTAGCATTTGCTTGCTTTCTTCAATTCATTTTTTTAACTTAATAGAATGTTTCTTTGATTGAATCAGAAATTTTAGTATTAGGCTGGGGATAATTGCATATGGCTGGGAATTGCTTGTTAGGTTTACTTTTTAGTCAAGACAAATTGATCCCTAAAACTCTCTGTTTCAGATTTTTCGTCTAAATCAGAAAGCATGATAATGCCACTCAGTTTGAGTATGTAAAAGCTCACAGGCATCTTTTAAAGAAAACTTTGCAACAAAATTTGGCAGCAGTAGAATCCAAGGATTTTGCCGCATTTTGTTTATAGTTGTCCGCTCTCCAGGCAAATGATCTATTTCAACAATTTGCATAATTATAGTCTCTCCTTCAGTTTATTCACTCCGGACTCCTTTTTCTAGAATTACTGGCCAGACTGTTATTACATCAAATTCCTTGACTCTCTACTCCTAAAGAATGAGGATGGAAATAAGAATTAAAGAGAGGAAATAATAATCTTTGCGTGCTTTTCAGAGTTTTCAGGTAGAAATTTAGCAAGTTGATTTTGTAATTGCTCCCTTACTTGGTCATTACCTGATTTTGGTGGGGTCCTTGCCATGTGTGCACATTTGGGGAGTGGAGAGGGACAAAAAGACTGAATTGGTCCTCAGAATTATGAAACGAGACTTTGTTGAAATTGATACTTCTGTACAATAAACATGGAGCAGCTGTTGGCATGGCAACTCCTACGTGGAAAAGTGCACGCCGCTTGCAGATGACTTTTGCAGTACCCAGTGTTAATGTGATAAATGGCTTTTTTAATAGTAGTTTGTGGGCTAATGGAAAGGTCGAAGCAAACCTTCATTAATGGAAAGGAGGATGGATGTTGAAGCCACTGGGTGAACACACCGGAAAGCCACAGCCAGATCTCCATTTTCAGCAGATATGTTTGGAGTGTGGCAAGCCAAAGTAAATTAGGAAAACTGTTTGCCTTGAAAGGATGTACCCACTGTTATCATTTTGTATTTCAAGCACGGAGAGGTTTCAGAGCCCTTTCAATTCAAGACATTGACTTTAATGTGTGGGAGTTTAATTTAAGAGTACTGTAGGTTTGCATTGGGTTGTCTTTTTCCTTTGGTGGTGGGGGGGTTAAAGTGGTTAACTGCTCTTCTTTTTACTGTGGTAAAATATACATAACATAAAATTTACCATTTAAACCATTTTTAAGTGTACAGTTGTGTGGCATTAAGCACATTTACATTGTTGTGCTTCCTTTTAGATTTTTCATCATCCAAAATCGAAACTCTGTATTTATTGAACAATAAGTCTTCATTCTTCTTCCCCTGTCCCCCAGCCCCTGGCAGCCACTGTTCTACTTTCTCTATGAATTTGATTATTCTAAGTAGCTCAAATATATGGAAATATAAAATATTTGTCCTTTTGTGTCTGGCTTATTTCACTTAGCATAATGTTTTCCAGGTTTATCCAAGTGATGACATGTATCAAAATTTCGTTCTTTTTTAAGGCTGAATAATATTCCATTGCATGTATATACCACGTTTTGTTTATCCATTCTTCTGTCAATGGACATTTGGGTTGTTTCCACTTTTGGCTGTCGTGAATAATGGTGAACGTGGGTGTACAAGTATCTGTTTGAGTCTCTGCTTCCAGTTCTTTTGTGCATATACCTACAGGGGAAACTGCTAGGTCATATGGTAATTCCGTTCAATTTTTTGAGGAACTGTGGAACTGTTCTCCACAGTGGCCATGCCATTTTGCTTCCCACCAGGAATGCATAGGGGTTCCAGTTTCTCCACTTCCTTGCCAAAACTTGTCATTTTGTTTTTTACATAATAGCCATCCTAGTGGGTGTGAAGTTCCATCTCATTGTGGTTCTGATTTGCATTTTCCGAATGATTAGTGATTTATTTGTCTTTGTAAACATATTGCCCCCACCACCACCCCGGGCGCGCACACACACACATACACGCATGCGTATGCGCACACACACGATGGCCCGGGTGGGAATGGAAATCGCTGCCCCACTGTTTATACCTGTGAGGCAAGAGAGATTATCAGAGTAATGAAATTTGTTGTGAATGAAAGGTGTCAGGAGGAAGGAAGTCACCATATTATTATTATTTATAGTACAGGCACCTTGTAGACTTGTTTTCGAAGTTTGTACTGTGCAGCAGGTGAAACTATTTTAAATAGAGGCCTTTGGGACTTAAATAACTGAACCTCTCTGAATGAGATTGAGGCAAGCCTGCTGGGGGCTGAACGTACCCTGCATAATCCTTCCTGGGTCAGGGTGATGTTTCCGTACCTTTCCCTGACATTCTTCCCTGAGAATAATCACTGTTGTCATCTGCTTCGGCAGCCTGAGTCCATTTTCTTCCCTCTTCTTGGGGAGGAAATCACCCAGACAATCTTGTCAAGCATTTGCTTAGGTTTTTGAATTGCCCCACTAGCTAATTTCTCTGCCTGAAGCAATATACAAACCCCTTCCCTTCCCCACCCCATAGGTTCTTATGTTGGCAGCATGTATTTTGACAAGAAAGGAAAGGAAGTTGGAATTTATTGAGCACCTGTTGTAAAAGCCTGGTGCTGTGCTAGTCACTGTGTAGCTGATGAAAAACATGACTTCTATCCTTGTGAGTACTACAGTACTTGTAGTTTGATATGTGACTTTCTACAACAGAGGTTCCAAACTTTAGCATACATCAGGACCACCTGAGGAGCTTATTAAAACTCAGATTACTGCACATCATCTGCAGAGTTTCTTATTCAGTAGGTCTGGGATGGAGCCTGAGAATTTGTGTTTCTGACAAGTTCCCAGGTGATGCCCATGTTGCTGGTCCCTGGACCACACTTTGAGAACCACTGCTTTCTATCGACCCTGTGAAATAGGTATTATTCCATTTATAGACAAGGAGCTGACATGTAGAGTGGCCAAATGACTTGCCTCAGGTTGTATAGACCATGGGTACCAGAGCCCAGATTTGAAGCTGGGGGGCCTCACTTCAAAGCTGCTGCTGTTTCCATTGTATCAGGAAGGGCACTGGAGGTTCCTTCATCTGGTCCACCCCCGGGACAGGCGGTATTAATCGATCACAGCACCTCTGAGCCCAGAGGTGGTCTTAGAATCCCTCATATGCTGTTCTGGACCGCCAGATATACCCATCCTTGGGAGCTGAAGTTTGTTATCCCTGTACCAACCTACACAGCCTCTCTCAAATGGAGACATTATCACAAAATCAATCTGTTAACAGCTGAAAAGGGACCTTGCCTGAGCTCTAGTCTGGTCTGCTTAGGAGGGAAGCGACTGGCGGATCGGGAGCTCTGAGAAGCTCAGTATTCCCAAATTGTGCTAGGACCTCGTGGGTCATAACTAGAGTTATAAAGTTTAAAATCTAGATGAAGGTAATAAAGAGATTTTTTTTAAAGCTGCCATATTTTGTCTAATTCATACATGTTACATTTTGTTCTAAAAATTGGTTATTCCATTAGTTGTGGCTAAGTTCAGTGACAGATATAAAATTGTACTCGATAAATACTTGGTAAGAAAGATAAAGTAGGTGCCAGAGGCAGCTGTGTCACACTCAGTGAGGCTTCTAACAAATGGACAGGAGCAATAAACAAGATTGAACAGGGGAACAGCACCTTGAATTTCCGTAATATCTGAGTCCCAAGTCATCCGTAGATTTACATCTTTTCTTTGTTCTTATGAAATTAGAGTTTGTTAGAAAACCAACCAGACTCATCAAGAGAATAATTCTTTTATTTCTCCCCCTCTAAAAGGTGTGAATTCTATGAGGTGTTGCCACTATTATGTCCCTAGGGCACTTGCTTATATGTTTTCCAAAGGGAAGGCAAACCAGAATTTTGCAAAGATACACATGAGTGATCAAACCAAACTGTATTGGGTGTGAATCTCCTGTTTTCTGAAATAACCTACAACTGTCTTTCGCATGATTCTGCCAGCCCACATGATGTCTGGCCTTCATCACTACAAACAACAAATATTTAGTCTATGGCTATCATGTATACAGGGTGACCTCTTGTCTCATTTGCTGTTGGTAAGCAGCTTAAAAGCAAGTGCAGGATGAATTGTTTTTATATGTCTCGAGCTCCCTGCAGTGCTTAGCAAGGCCCGTGTGCAGTAGATGACCAATAAATATTCATTATCTGAAAATACAAATCTTACTTATGAAAATACAAAACATGTATGTTGGAGGTGGGGAAAAGAAAAGTAACCATGAGAACAGATTGGCCCAGGGCTGTCTCTGGCCAAACCAGGACACAATTACAGGGAGCATTTATGTCCCACTTTGGCTGTGACATGCCCCGTGGTGGGCAAGACTGGGGCGGGCTGGTTAGAATGAAAAATGGTCATCCTTGGGCAGCTCCCATATGCCAGACTTTTTCCACAGTAAGTTTTAAAGGCATGTATTAAAGCAGTTACGTAAGTGGGAAACTAACTGCACCTTATAAAAGGCTTAACAGGAGAGTCAGAGTCCTCCATTTGGAGCTATTTTGTTAAATGTCAAGGATAGAGAAATCCAAACTGGTTGATGGCTCTGCTCTGTACTGAAGACACATTGGGCTGGAGCCAGTTTCACAGCCTGCCTGAGTCTGTCTTCTGTCTGACCCAGCCGAGGTACAGGCTTACTATTGGATTGGGCAGCTCCCCATTGACAGAGAGGTTGTTTAATATTTCGGTATGTTCCGTAGCTCTTCTAACATTATCTTTAGGGTGGGCTGACCTTTCCAGATGGAGCAGGGAAATATCCTAAGGACAGGCCCCTGGGAGGAGCCCACTCTTCCACGCAATAGCACTGCAAGGAAGCCCCCTCCAACCTGTTTGAACCAGTGCTTTCCAGGGGGCAGTGGTTCTTGGATGTTATAGATTAGAGCCTTACATAAGAAGGGATTTTAAAAACCATTATTGCATTACATTAGAATATTAATATCCTTTGGAATTTTTTAGTTCCTTTTGGGGGAAAATCTGTTTTGCCCTGTCCATTGGAGATGGGAATGAGAGCATGCAAGACAGTATAAAGAAAAATTCTGCTGATGTGGGTGTTTCCTTGGGGTTAAGGGACTGGGAGAGGCACCAAGGGTGTGCTTCGTTTGTGGTAAAAGCCCTAATAACCTCAGTGTAAGAAGTCCTGTAGGCAGGTGAAGGATGGCATGACTCACTCTGGTGGTGACCTCCTAGGAGTTCAGCTGAGAATCCAGGCAGGTAGGATCAGGAGAGGCTGATTGTGTGGTGGTTTGTCAGCCTTCCCATTGCTCAGCAGGACAATTCTGGCCTCTGTGCTGGTGGTGTCAGGCAGGTGTCAGAGGATGAATTCCATAACCATTTTCTTTGTTCTTGCCAATTGTCACAGAAAAACTTCATTGGGATGTATACCCTCACTTCCAGTGTGTTTTATATTCATCCATAACTACTATGTGGATAAATTTGGCGAAAAACTTGACATTCTGCTACCATGATGATTTTTATAATTCATGTTAGGACTTTCTTTTCTGTTCTTTTTTTTTGTTTTTAAATTGAGACAGAGTCTCATTCTGTTGCCCAGGCTGGAGTGTAGTGGCGTGATCATAGCTCACTGCAGCCTTGAACTCCTAGGCTCAAGCAATCCTCTTGCCTCAGCCTCCTGAGTAGCTTGGACTACAGGCTGTGCCATTGCACCCACAATTTTTTTTGAGACAGTGTAGGGGGGTGGGTGGGTCTCGCTATGTTGCTGAGACTGGTCTCAACCTCCTGGCCTCAAGTGATACTCTTGCCTCAGTCTTCCAAAGTGCTAAGATAACAGGCGTGAGCCATCACACCTGGCCAAGACTCTTTGTTTTTAAAACAAGGACATAAAATACACAATAAACAGAAAACTGTTATATACAAGGTTGGTGAAAGCCCCTCACCTTCACCCTATTTAAATCCTGAAGAGAGAAAATGGCTAAGCTGTAGTGATTACTTCCTGCAAAGAAAACTGTAATTACGGGGCCCAGTTATTCTTCATAGGGGACAGCCTTGGAATAGCATGGGTGCTATTTTGAATATTTGAGAAAAGAGTGACATTCAACCCGAAATGGAAATGATTCTGTGCTTCTGGGGTTGGGGCAGTTCCCCCCAGGTGTCAGTTTCTCCTGGGAATAGCCTAGTTTCCCCTCCTGTGTGGATTTGGGAAACACTCAAATCGTGTAGTTGTTGCTGACTCTTCCCCCAGCAGGGGATCAACTCATACTCCTGGGAGAAGCCGGGGGAGTGCGCAATCTGCTTTTCCCTTTAAGCTTCCAGTCCCAGCTGGCTAATATCAAGGGAACTAAGACTTCCTGACGTGGCTTTGTATGGGGTCCAGGATGAAGTCCTCTGTGCAGAGTGAAAGAATATGGGGGTAAAAAGCATGAATGGGTACAGAAAGGAGTGGCTGGATCACCTGCCTGGGGGATGAGCCTCCCACGTGACTTCATGGTTGTGCAAGAATTGGGCAACATTTGGCCAGGGTGGAGAGGTCTTGGCAAGGGCGTTTGCTCTCCTGATAGATTCCTATCTCCTCCATGGGGAAAAACAAGTATTTAAAGTTCTGCACAACATTTTAGGAGGAAGAAGTTGATTGCCTTACTAGCCTAGCATGCTTCCTTTGCACTTTCTTGGAGTTTTATTCACTAAGCACCCACTGTAGGGGAGGGCACTAGGCTCAAGATGTCAGAGAATTAAAGAACACACCTTTGTTCCCACCCATAGGAGCTACAGTCTAGTGGGAGCCAGGTAGGGGTAGGATAGTCATACGGGTGATCACAGTCAAGGCAGGAGATGGTAAGTACCGTACCATGATATGGGAATGGTTCTAGGGGTTTTAAGGAGGAAAAACAGGAGAGGAGGCTAAGTGTACAGGCTTCGGAGCCAGATTGCCTAAGTTCAAGTCCTGCATCTCATTAGCTGTGGTATCTTGGATAAGTTACTTAAACACTCTGTACTTCTGTTTCCTTGACCATAAAATGGGGGTCACTGTAGTCCCTACGTCAGAAGACAATGGCTTAATGCTCATAAAGGTTGGTCTGAGCTCCAAGACCAGAAAGGAGGGGCTGTGCTGACCTTGAGTTAGCGACTTACAACCTCTAAGTCTCTGTTTCCTCATCTGTGCAATAAAGGGATTAGACTGGACAAATGCTAACGTTTGTTTATTCTAAAATGCCATGATTCTGTGGTTGAGTATATATTAAGTGCCTACTGTGTGCCCAGTACCATGCTAGGCATAATGGAAGAGAGAAAAAGTAGAATATGTGGTTCCTGCTCTCGAGGAGCTATAATCTAAGTGAGGAGAGAACATTAATATACGGGAGCATATAAGAGGACAGTAGAAATTAAAAACCTGGTGGCATGGACGGTAGGAAAATAGGAATAGAGAGTTTAGAGTGGACCAGAGTAGTCAGGAGATTTCATAGCAACCTATCCAGTATTTAGATCCACAAAGACTTGAGACAGGAGCTCAGACTTGTTTACCAAATCCCAGATTTCTGAGGCTTGGAACATAGGCATTAATATTTAAGTTAAAGTTGAACTGTAGAAAAAAAGTTTCATATGTGGAATTTAAGGTGGGACAAAGTTTATAAAACTCCTCGCCTAAAACAGTAGGATGGATTGAAACTATAAAGAAGTTTAAACTAGTTTTCCGTATATTCTTGGATGATAATTCCACTAGAATATAGTGTGTGGCACAAAGTAGGCACGAAAAAAAAAATATTTGTCTGTGGAGTGACTTGTGGAAAAACCCAGTGCCCTGCACTGTTCAGCGTGGAACAGCTATGGACTCTGGAGGTTCTCAGCCCCACCTCTGGAGGGCAGCGTGGAGGAGGCTCTGCAGAGCCCCTGGCCGCAGCTCTGTGAAGAGCTTAGTCCTTCCTCATTGGAGCCGGCCCCCTTTATCAAAGATGAATTCTTCTGTGCCCTAAGGTTTCCCCACCTTAGGGGCTGGTGGGGAGCTGCAGACACTCCCTCCCCAGCAGTGTCTAAACTTAGTTTCTGAGAAAACTTGGCAACAACCTCAAGTTTCTCTGCAGTCTAACTGTCCTCTGGTTCCTCAGGGTTTATATGCAGATTGGGCTGTTAGTGACCCTGGCATACACAGGTGACAAGAGACTTCATACTGGGCAGAGACTGCTAAGTGCCAAGAGTGGTGCGAGTGAGGTCACTTGCAGGGAGTAGGGGCCCCTTCTGGAAGATGTGAGCTAGGGGCTTGCGTGGACCTTGAATGAGTAGAAGCCACGTTGGCAGGTAAGGTGGGTGGAGGCATCAAATACTTCCTGTCCCCCGCGCTGTACCCCCACCCCACTCCTCACTAACCAAACATGGGAGGTAGTGGTCTATTTAGATCTAGTGCTTTATTCTGGGGGAGGAAATGAGATGGAAATGACAAGTGAGGTGCAAGCATGAACTCCCTGATGGGCTGACAATTCCCACCCGTCACCCAAGCAGTCAGCAGCCATGGCCCGGCTTGATGGCCCAGTGTGTGACTTCCTGGCTTCAGATCAGATTACAACCCCTCACAGAGCTCTCTGCTGAATTTCCTTCCCAGTGCAGAACCCAGAAATCCTGGCGATGACATGTCACTACTTTTCATGTATATAGCAACCTCTGTGAAGGCACAAACACATATCATATTTGCATCAAAACACACCTTCACACAAGCACTTACCGCAATAGGGAGGACAGATGGGGTCATGGAGGTTCAGAAAGGCGAAAGGTGCAGTGACTTCCCGTTATAACTCTTCAGAGCAAATTGGAGGTGAACAAGCTCGGAACACAAGTCTGCCTTCCAGGCTAGTCTTCCAAGCATCTTTTTTCTTCTCTTCCAAACTTTACCCTTGCTTCATTCCCTGTTCCCTCCTCCTTTTTGTTCATAAAAAAGCTGTTTTTTTCTTTTTTTTTTTTTTCCAAATAAGCAAGATGGAATCAAACTTTGCAACCTCGAAATGTATGAAATAAACATTATTCCTAATGAGACTCTGGGAAAGTGCTCACCTTTGAACTTGGCCAAAGATTATGGAGAAAAGAAAAAGTCTTAAGAACTTGATAGAGTGTTAGAGCTTCCTGGGTTTTCTAAGTGGAGTTACATATTACATTTTTTTTCCTTAATAAGGGCAGTTCCAGAAATCTTTCCTGGATGGTTAGGCCATGTCTCAAAGTGGAGAGCTGGGGTCGGTTACTGACTCTGGCTCCTGGATTGTCGTCTAGGTGCTAGGCAACCACAGGGTAGGAGGCACCATTTCTAGAATTCTCTTTCCTTCCTAGGACTCAGTCCCTACTCTGATGGTCCTTGCAAGGCAGGAGAGGAACAAGTATGCTATCCTAGTTTCAGGTAAGGGGATATCCAGGAAACAACAGGAAGATGCTCAAGGGAAGCTGCAGCTAAAAGGCAAGTGGACCGAGAAGTTCTCCAAGACAAGTTTTTTTTCCTGGAGACCTTGCCTGTTCCTTAGCCCATGCTCATTTCTGTAGCCTTTCTATTTTTAAAAAAAACCAAAAATATTTCTTAAAGGCAAAAACACCACTGACGTCTGTATAACCTCTGCCTGCCTCTACGGAATATTACACATTTTAATTTCCCTAGCTGTTGCCCCACAGCCATGAAGTTCACCTGCAGGCATGGAGATGAATGAGTCACAGAATGAATTAAAAACAACTAAGAATGTGTAACGGCTGAAAATATTCTGATCAAGGTCCTAGAGCATTTATGATGACCCGTGTTTGTTGTAACATGTAGAAGTGTCAGTAATATTTTGTTTACCTTTTCTTGAAACTTTTACTCCAAGTTTCTATCTTAATGCTCTTAATCATGACAGAAGCAAACAAGCTCTGAGCCCCTCCGCCCCCGCCCCTGTGAGGGCGTGAGCTTCACCAGGCTCTCCCATTCCCACAGAGATCTGGGATAAAAGGTTTACGGAATCCAGAATCCAGCTCCCTCTCTGAGCTGTTACCGCTTCACAGCACAGGCTGCCTTTTCTCTTCCCTCAAATCCCTGCACTCAAAGCTAGGCACACATAGATGTCTAGTGCACAGTTCCTGAATTGAAGCTATCCCATGCACAGGCTGTCTTCTGCCCAGCACCTGTGCAGTGTAGCTTATGTTAATAAAATACGCCATCCTGCAAAGAGCAGATTCCCTGGTGGCCTTGAGGTTTGTCAGAGGTTCTCTATAATTGGCAATTTAGCTGTGACCTCAGAAGTCTTGGCTCTGGCATGGCAAGGTCTTTGCGCTAAAACGGGCTCAGTGCCCATGGAGATAATCACCTCTTGTAATATCCACACAATCATCTCATTGTCAAAGCACAAGGAATGCAAAAAAAGAGAAGAAATACCACAATAAGGTGGCCCCATGGTTCAGCTGACCCAGGATTCTGCTTCCGGCTGAGGGCACCTTGGGACACCTCAGGAGGGATGGTCCCAGTCATCGTTCTGGAGGTCAGCCCCCATCAGTAAGGCCGGTGCACCTACAACCTGAGCCTCACCAGGCCTGATTCTGCCCCATCTTGTTGGGACTCCTCCACCACCTCCTTGTTTTGGCTGACTCCCTTTTGTCCTTAAAATCTCAACTGAGAAAGCCCTCCAGGAGCCACCTTTTCTCCCCACTTTGGGTTATGCCATCTTTTTTGCTCCCAAAGTACTTGCTACTGACTTCTGCAGCAATAGCTTCCACATTGTCGAGTGCATGGTATGTGTTAGGCATGATTCTAAGCATGTTACATGTATATATTATTTATTTCTCACAAGAGCTCTATGAGGCAGGTACTTGTAGAGTGACTGTTTCACAGGACACTGAGGTTTAGAGAAACTTAAGTCACTTGCTCCAGGACACCGAGTAAGTTTCGGAGCCTTCAAGCCCAGGTAGTCCGGCTGCATCCGCCTGGCGTGTGCCCCTTGGCCTGGTCTGCTTGTCCACCTCCCTCACAGGCTGTCAGCTCCTGGAGGGCAGGGACCTGTCTTCCCTTCTGCATCCCCAGTGCCTGGAGCATGGTAGGCACTCACTAAATGTTAAGTTAACGAAAGCTAAAGCTCACCAAACATAAATACCAGATGGGATTTAAATCCCAAAGAGCCACACTTTTTATAAAAATGCCAAAGTGCAGAGGAGTACTTGCTTTTTTTTTTTTTTTTAAGTTAAGTGAGAGTGGCTTCAGAACTTTCTTCTAGGTGGCATGGGTTGGCAGACTGCCATGGGAAAAGGACAGATGCATTTGTCAGAACCTTTATGGCCATCAGAAATCACTCCGATGAAACCAAAGCTAAATCTAAGATTTTTAAAATAATTAAGGGAAACAACTAAGGAAAACAGAAAAGACCACTTTTTAGTTGATTCTGGAAAAATGAACCTATTTTCTTTCTGTCCCCTGGGAGCAGGATTTGGGATGTCCCGGAAGCAGCTGGGAGGCAACTTAGGAGAGCCAATGGGGTTACACAGCCACCTCTACTCTGGTCCCCCCATGCTTGGACTAATCTTCTAAATCATTTAATCGAACACGGCGCTGCCTCTGAAGCTTCAGGACTTTGGGGTGGTTTTTTCCCCAGGCTTAAAGTCTTTCTCTGCTGCTGACTCACATGTTAATTATTGCTTTCCACAAAGTAGAATTAACAGTGCTCCTGCACTCGCCTGCCTGGTTGTTATACAACTGTCTTATCTGCCGGGGCAGAGCTGAGTATGCAGGCGGGCTGGCCATGGCGTCGCCAGCGGTCCCCTCTTGAACAGTCAGGGCAGCAAGCATCACCCACACAGAAACTAACCAAGTGCGAAGAGGCTGCCAGGTGTGCTCTGCTCCATCCAGGAAACAGAGTGCTAAGTGCCAAGTCTTTTAACCAAAAGCTCTTGAGAAGTGTGGCCCAGGAGTTTCAGTTCCCTGTCACCTGTCAGCATTAATGACAGAACTGGTGTTTCACAGAACAAAAATCAATTTGTTTTCTCTTTGACTGCTGGGATAGATAATGAAGTAAAAATGACATTATCTCTAATAAAAGCGATTTGCACAAACCACTGGCAGAACCTCCGTGGCAGAAACTTGCCATTAGCAGGTTAGCCAGATGAGAGGAGCAGCTGGGTTCTGTTAACCCCTCCTGGTCTGGTGTGTGTGTTGGGGTCGGGGGAGGCAGAAGGTTGGGGGAGTAGAATTTTAAAAATTAAAGTTTGGACTAATAGTGTTTATTCCAAAGTGTAAGTCATTCTTTAACCCCTCTTGCTGGTCTTTACGGTTGCCATTGGGTTTTTAATTTGTTTGTTTTTGTTTTGTTTCTTAGGATTTTTGTGTTTAGTAGCGCACGCGCGCGCGCGTGTGTGTATGTGGTGTATGTATGTGTGTTTTTCCTGAGGCTTGGCCCATTTTCTCACCTCCATGTTGTGTCACCCAAAGGGTGGAACCCTGGCCAAGCCCTGGCATCCATCTGCCAGCAATCTGACTCCAAGCAGGGTACCTACACATGTGAGGTGAGGGCTCTGGGCACTCAGCGGTATTGGGCAACAGATTGTTCTGTTGTGTCAAGGAGGTGGGATCTGAGGAAGAAACTTCCTGGCTTCTTGGGGACGGGAGGGATCGCCCTTGTCAGGGCTTGTTCACCTGTGTCAGTAAAAGCTGACTGGCACCTGGCTCACTGAACACACCTGTGATGTGGACAGCAGGCACAGCCAGCCACTTCTGTGTGAAAACATCCTGAGGATATGCGGATCTATTTCCTGTGGACAGTGAGGAGTCATGGGGTGTTAAGTAACCTAGTGATGGATACAGCCACCCTCACTCCTCTTTATTCATCCACTTTCTACTGGAAAGCACCAAAATGTTAGAACTCTGCCATGCTGATCCTACAGCTGGGGACCGGGTGGCTGGTTTAATCTTCACTCTAGCTCACCATACCATGTCTGAAGGAGCTACGTGACACTTTATTGTTGGGGTAAGGTACTGTGATACTTAAGAAGTTTGACATTTTCCTGTGCCCTCGGAGGAGACCCTTAAGATAAGGAATAATAAGGTGATGGTGCCTTGCAGTTAAGTGGCACAGATTGATTCTCTAGGTGTTCAGGGCAGGGGTGTGGAGGAGAGACCAGCATAGGCTGGGTGGAGGTGGAAGCCTATGTTGGCTCTCAAAGTACAGGGTTTGGAAGATCAGAAAGGAAGGAGAGCATTTCAGGTGGAACAAGTCCACCGGGGACATGGCTGGGCAGCAGCTGGGGTGCTGAGTTTGGGGGTGTCGGTGCACAGTGTGGTCTGGCTGGAGCAGGCACACAGCCACCGACCAGTGGGAGCTATTAATAAGTTCGGAAAGCAAGGTCGGAGGTGGGGGACCCGTGGGGCATGTCGAGCTTGGACTTTGTCGTGAGGGCAGTAGGGAGCCATTTCCATGCTGAAAGAGGTTTGTGGGGAAGGGTGGTGGGCTTGTGAGCTGTTCCTCTCTCCAAGGTCTGATTCAAATCTTATTCTTGAGGAGCAGTAAAGAGAGAAAAAGGGGAAACAGCCGGGAAATGGGGGCTAAAGTCTGGACATAAATGAAACACCACTGGAGCCAGAGGAGGCATGTGCCCTGGATGCAGTTTGTTTTCCATCCCATGGGTAACATTTATGAGTTACTGCTCAGCGGGAATGCCTTGCACAGGTCTCTGTGGACTGTGCCAAAGCTATAGTCTGTGGCAGCCCAAGGGTTGCTGCCATATTTAGAGCTTCTAACAAAGGGATTCATTTTCCCTGGCTTTGGTGCCAAAAAAGAGGGTTTCTCACACTGCATGGCAAAGGTATAACCAGCAGAAGGGGCATGGAGGCTGGATGCTTGCACTGCCCACTACCTGGCACCTCGGGCACTAATTCATCAACGGGATAGGCCGTTATCTGATCACCTGACTTTATTTACCTGCCTCCATTGTGCTTGGGGCCTCATGGGTACTCAACAGGGTTTGTTTAATGAATGGATTCTCCCCACCCTGACTTCCACCACCTTGCGCCCTACTGTAGCCTGTCTCCTGACCAGTAGCACACTTGCGGCCCCCCACCCCACCCCATGGGCTCATGCCTGCAGTGGTGTCTTGGCCTTTGTCATCCCTCTGCCCTCGTGATTGCCTCCCTCCTTCCACTCCCACCTCCAGCGAGAGCTGTCCCTGTCTGCCCTAGGCGTGTAGGCTTTCCCAAACTCCTGTAGCACTGACTCACTACTAAGCCAGTCCCTTCAGGACGTAACTCTTCACTTCTCTGCAAGCTCCGTGAGGTCAGGAATCATTTTTCCATGTTTCATTCTAGTGCTCACTGCCCCAGCACATGAAGAGGGAATCGTAAGTATTTGTTGAATGAGTGGAGGGAATAAGCCATTACAGGGGGAAAAAAATACAGTCTCATTTCCCAAATTGCTCAATGTTATCATTTGACAGCATCATGGTAATTTGGGAAAGACTTTTAGCATTTCCTGTGGCTTTTGATGACTTCTTTGCAAAGGAATGGAGTATAGCTTCCCAAATGACCAGACATCTCACTTCTCATCAGAGTAGAAGGGGGAAGAATTGGGAGAAAGTGAACGCTTGCCCTTTGGCGGTGAACCAGATCCCACAGGGCTGGGCGTGCAACCATGTAAATGGGCCCCCAATCGGGTGCTTTATAAAGTCCAGGAGAGAGTCTCCTTTCTCTCATTCTCCTTTTCCTTTTTCTTTGCTTTCTTTTTTCTTTTTCTTTCTTTAATAGGGTGGGGAGAAGGGGTTATGGGATGGGGATGGAAGAGTGAGGGATCCTGTGCTTCCCCCCCCCTCCTTGCTGTGTTGAAATACTTTAAATTCCAGGCCCAGAAGTTCTGGCATCAAATTGGGATTAGTAAGGCAGATCCGAGGATATTTCACTATTAGCATGTGATCAAGCATCAGTCCTGATTAAAAGGCTACAAATGTTATTTTCTTTGAAATTTAAGTGTCTGCAGTAAATTAAAAGACTAAACAAATGTTATTTTCCTTGAAATTAAAGTGCCTGACCCCTTAAAATCATATTCTGTACTTGAAAAGAGTTCTCTCTGACAACTGTCCATTCCGGTTATGGCCTTTTTTTTTTTTTTTTTTCCACCCAGAATGTCTGACGACACTGCCAGGGGAATTTCTGCCCCCTCCTTCCTGAGTATACCCAGCGCTGGCCTCTGAGGCAGACCAGCTCTGTTTTCTCATGACACAGGGATTATTTTTGGCATTGCAGATATTTTCTCTAATGTTATTAGCCTCCCCCACCTCCTTGGTTGCCTTTTGGGGAGCAGTCATTAAGCAACCTCATGTCAATCAGAGGGTTCATTTTAGTTCAGTGTGGTAAAGGGGGTGGGTGGGGGAGAGGAGGACCGACTCCTACTTCTGCTCCTCTGCAGTGCCCCACCCCCACCGTAGCAGGGACGAGGGGGTCCTCTCATGCCTGCTCATGAAAGAGCTTGCTTTCACTAGCTCTGTGCTCACCATTCATCCTTTTTGCAGGCAGGCATGAGGATATGGATACCCAGAGGTGACGCTGGGGGCTGCACCTCGGGGATGGCATCTTAATGACTTGACTTGGCGGCTGTTAGAAGAGCCCCATTCAGAATGAGCTCACTCCCTGCACAGTTGGCTCGCACAGCCTCTGTCCATAGAGTTCTCTTGTTCATGCTGCAGGAGGAAATGGAGATTTCCAAGCGGGAAGAAGCCTTCCCAATGCTTTAACTCTTCACTAAAGGGAAGAGGAGCAGCAGAGAGCAAAATGAAATCTAAGCTGGCCCAGCTGTAGCTCCTGGAAGAGGAGCAATGGTCCTGGGCTGGGGATGGAGGCCAAGGCAGCTGGGATCACTTTTTCTTTCCTGAGAGGGAAAGGAAAAGAGTAAAGCGCGCACTTGAATTGTCCCTACAGGCAATTAGCAAATATTTACACGGTTTGTCTGTCCTGGCCCAAGGTCCTGTGAAGGATACACAAAAGAAGAAGATGTTGTGTCTTCTACTTACAGTCCAGTTATAGGGGCAGGATGTTTGCATAGAAACGCCAGCAAGAGAGGAGGGCCTTTAATAAGGGCCAGTGAGTAAGTAATGTGGACAGGAAGTGCCACAGGGAAGGCTGCTAGGGGGCCACTTCCTGCATGACGTGGGGCTTGAGCTGGCCCTGAGGGATGGATTTTTAAGAAATAGGGAGGGATGAGGTGATGGAAGTGGGGAGGGACGTCAAAGTAGGGCTTAGTGAAATCCCGTAAAGAAAAGTATAAAGAGAACAGGATGCTTCCTAGCAGCAGAGAAGAGCTGACTTGTTAGACTTCGGGTGCCTGCATATAAAGATGGCATCAGG